>CM040246.1:188175889-188274168 GCA_022545495.1 Chrysanthemum lavandulifolium
ATTAAGATGGAATTAATAGATCCCGACGGAGAAAGGTTTGAGAGGTACTACCAAACAATACCTACTAAGAGAAAATTACCAAAAAAAAATAATCCAAATGATATCCTCAATGTGGATCTTTCCATAGTGCTTAGTAGGCATGAATTTGAGTCAAACTACAAGACTCGTAAACTAAGAAAAAAGCTTCTTGAAAGGCAACCCATGTCTTAATTTTTTTTTTTTTTTTTGTCATATATGCTTAGTTATAATTGTTTAATTTTCATGTTTCGAATATTCTGTGAAAATGCTTTATTTTATTTTTAACTTCGTCTTGATTGCATATTAAGGTATTTTACGAAAAAAGATAAGTGTAGAAATTCTTATTTTTTTAAAAGAACGAAATTTGAACATGAAAGATTTACAATTCATAATTAGCATATATTCTATCGTGTCTGTGTTTGTTTAGTGTAAAACGATTGTATCGAGTCAGAATGAATGTTTTACACGAAATCTACAGGTTTTAAAAGTTAGAAGTTTCTAGAAACTTTCTAGAAAGCAAAACAAAACAATCTGTCAGGACACTTTGACGACGTCACACCTACAAGGTGACGGCGTCAGGCACTGTAGCAGCATATTTTTCCAGATTTTTTTTTTTTTGTTGAAACTTAATTTTTAAAAATTTCAAGATTCCTGTAAATATTTATTTTGCAAGCATTATATCTTGTTCGCTTTCTAGTTTAGTTTTTATTATATATAGTGTTTACGGCCAATTTTATGCTAGGTTTCTTGTTCGTTTTCTTAAGATTTACAGGTTATATTTGACAAGAAGCATATCATTGGACAATTTTATCTTCTTGGAGGAGGATTTGACCGTATTTTCGTTTTACGTTCATACCGAGCTAATCATTGGAGTACTAGTTTCTTTATCTCTTTTATTTTTCCCTTTTATCAGTTTTGGTACTTCTACGAACATTGGGGACAACGTTCAATTTAAGTTTAGAGAGGCTAAAAAGGGGCACCTTAGAAACTAGTCACACATTTTCTAATTGTTTTGTTCTTGAGTAATTATGTATTAAACCGAAAGAAATACTTGTAAAGGTAGTTTTAGCACCAAATGTAAAAAAAATTTATGACATTTACAAGTGAGAATTTAGTCTTAATAAAGTATCTCATGTTTCACAAAAACCCTACCACTCAAATTTCACCTCAAAAATGTAAGGTTCGCCTTTAGATATATAGAAAAAATATTCACTATTAATGCTTATGAGTTTACCGGTAGTATATAGATTCTAGAACTTGTTTTAGTGATACATTCCGAGATCACTAGTGAGATCACATTCATGTAATTAGGATTGACTAAATGATAAGAGGCATTAGGATAACCATTGTTTTAAACCTTTTTATTATAATTACATTGGCTACATTGGTCAAGTAATTACCCCGCACCCTTGCTATGTACTCATTTTTAGTACAAAATACCCTAGTACACCCCTCTGAGCCTATCCTTTTCACGGTTCTTGTGATATTTTGGTGAATTTCGAAATATTATTGAAGAGCATTGTTTACAATTCACCCCAAATATTACACTCAAATCGCCTTAGCCTTCCTTGTATGCACTCATTTTTAATGCATTATTGTTACAACATATATGTTAAACCCTTAGTTAATTATCTAGTTGCTTACATGGTTGCTAAGTCGAGTTATATCTTGTAAATACAACTTTGGGATGATTGTGATTCATGAGTTTAGTACAACTTTTATGGAGTAATGGGGAAGAATGTCAATTTATTACCCACATATGTACATTAATGTTTAATTACTCCACATGTTTTGATCCTTGTAATTCGGGTCATTAGTTAATTTATATGTATGCTAATGACGTATAGCACGTATAACAGGCCCACTTGGCCCAATACGCACTATACACATACTCGGCCCAGGCCCAACAATAAGAACAACTACAAACACTGGGCCAATAGAAAGTCCAATAAAGAAATTGGCTATAGTCCAGGCTAAAAGACGCACCAGGATACTTAGCAGACCAAACCTCCGGCAGCTGAAGGTATCCTGTGTCCGCATCCGTTATTAACATGGAACCTTGTCCGACAAGGGTCCGGCTCCGACAACTAACTACTATATGCGAGTAACTAGGAAACCCTAGAGGTAAGCCTCGCCTATAAAAAGGGCTCTAATCCCCATATAAGGTACAACTTTCTCTCTCATAATTACACACACATACTCTTACTTTCTCTAACAAGAATGTGTACTTACTCTCATGCCGGAGTCTAATCGTGGGGTCCATCCCTACGGTAAGGCTAACGGTTTACTCTTCTTGTGCAGGGAATTCAATCAAACTACTTGGATTAGTACAAGATCAGCCAAGTAGTAGCTTGTTAGCCTAATCCAACAAGCAGCACTAACACCCATTACAACCCGTCACACTTTTTGTACTAACAAGTTGGCGCCATCCATGGGACCCAGTACACAACTGCGTTCCGGAAAAAACTCACCATGAGCACTCGGTCCGAGCCAACTCCTGCTCTTGTTTCTACGTCACGGAATACAGCGGAAGGAGAGAATCATACAACTTCGATGGATCTTGAAGGGCCTGCGTCCGACGCAGCCCTCCGAAAGTATTGTGACAAGTACTTCGATCAGATCTTACCTATTGTGACAGAGAAAGTTCGGAAACGGGAAGAAAGAGCCAAAGCAGTGAAAGCACTGACAACCCGGGTGGATTCCTATAAAGCCTTGCATCATCATGAGTCAGAAATACCAACAGGAAGAAGAGACTTGAGGAAACAACTCGAGTCACTTAAACACCGGAATACATAAGGTAGCAGTGATCGAAGACGTACCCGGTCTAGGTCACCTAACAGGAAGGAATACGAACGGGAAACCTTGTTCAAGAGGCTGCGCAAAAGTGTGTTCCACAAGCTGGGAGACAAAGAAGAAAGTATTTCCGTGTACTCCAAAGACCCCAGAAAACCAGTACGACATGTCGTCAAAAGGAAAAAAGAGACTAGCTACCGAGACTCTCAATCGCAACCAGTAAAGCCAAAATGTAGAGGGCATGGAACCGAAAGGAGGCGTTCACGGAAGGCGGGCAACTGCTCAGGAGATGGGTCAAACAGAAGTAAATGTCGAAGGTCCGAAGTAGAAAGGCGAGAACCACATAATTGCGACGATGACGACCTGGCTAAGCCCTGGGTCTGCAAGGAGACTGATCCGTTCACTCCACGTATCCACTACTTTGAAATGCCAAAGGAAACACGAATTCCAACTAACGTAAAGACATATGATGGGAGTGGAGACCCAGAAGATCATCTTAAAATCTTCCAGGCAGCCGCAAAGGTAGAACGATGGGCCATGTCTACCTGGTGCCACATGTTTAACTCCACATTAACCGGATCCGCTAGGGTCTGGTTTGACGATCTCCGCC
Source organism: Chrysanthemum lavandulifolium (assembly GCA_022545495.1). Taxonomy (NCBI): domain Eukaryota; kingdom Viridiplantae; phylum Streptophyta; class Magnoliopsida; order Asterales; family Asteraceae; genus Chrysanthemum; species Chrysanthemum lavandulifolium. Next base: position 188,179,311 of record CM040246.1, read on the forward strand.
GAATCAGTAAACAACTATGATAATCTGAAGGAGGTTTTCTTGGCTAACTTCCTCCAGCAAAAGAAGTGTGTCAAAGATCCCGTGGAACATCATCACATCAAGCAAAGGGAAGGTGAGCTAACGGAAGACTTTGTAAGGAGGTTTAAAGAAGAAACCAGGGACATAAAAGGAGCTCCGGAAGTTATGAGAGTCTCAGGATTCATTTGTGCGATTACTGATCCGGAACTGATTAAGCGGTTACATGACAGAATCCCAAAGTCAATGAATAAAGTAATGAATATAACCACCTCCTTCCTAAGAGGGGAAACAGCAGCAGAAAGTCGCGAAAGAAGAAAGCCATGGATACAAGCACCAAGAGGGTATGCTGCAGTTAAGTACCGGCAAAGCTTTAAAAGAGAATTTAGAAAAAAACCAAGAACAAGAGAAAGGCAACAGGTTTTCCGCAACCCGAAAAAACCTTTTAGGGAAATATCGGCACAAAGGAGAGCAAGGTCTCCAAATTCGTCCCCAGCTACCGAAATCAAAGAAAAGGTTGACGGCAAATTCTGTGAATTTCTTGGAAAAGCAAGACATACCACGGAAGAATGTCTACATTTAAAAAAGCAAAGAGAAGAAAGGAAGAAAGGACCGATGATAGAGGAAGAAGAACAGCGGGAAAAGGCCAAACGCTGAACCTCGCACAAAAAAATCCTTATAATCACTCAAAAATTACTCATAATAAAGGCGTAGACACTCAATGCAGAGGCAGCAAAACCGCGTACAGACCCGGAGAATGATAAAATCAAAACTCGAGCGGAAGAAACATAGTAGAGACGCTTATAAAATAAATAAGAAAGCAGACATACCCATCGGAAAGAACAAAAGCCTCGATCTAATACTTTACCAAGCAAAAACCCAAAGGGCTCAAGCCAAAACACAAAGTAAAGAGGCAGGCAATTAAGTACAATAAGAGGAGTCGACCACCGAGAAGACTCAGGAAGCAAGTACAAATGTTGAAGAAGCACCTATTACTTTAAAACAATCAAATTGCGGAAGGTTACACAAAAAGAAGCTAACATAAAAGACGAAGGATACCGAAGTACACCACGGGTGTATATAGGACCAGAAACATACGAAAAAAGACCTTACGGAGATTATTCCTAGAGAATAAAAAGCACAAAAATCTGCGGCTCAATGAAAATTGGCTCTAGAAAGGGAAACACTCCGAAAGAAGCAAGCAAAGAGTCGCGGCGGACACAAAACACAAATGCCACAATGTGGGAAAAAACAAAATTAGGAGAAGAATATGGCCTTGGGAAGGAAAGTCTTTGATAACAACCAGGAAAGGGCGGAAGCAAAAGGATAAACCTTATCCAAATATCAAACAGGAGAGAAAATCAGCAAGTACAAATTTACGTTCCTTCCCAAGGAGTTTTATGTCAAATATAGCAGGGAAAACAGGCGCCCAGGCTACGAGCCTAGACACGTGCCAACCTACCAAATAGTAGGAAAAAGCAAATGCTAGCGCATGCAGAAACAGTAAAATCTTCACTATAAATACGTGAAGTAAAAAGGGGAAGGCAGAAAAGCAAAAAATAAGCGTTGTCCTCTAGCATCAAGCATCTTAACAACAAAAATCTCAAGAAACTCATAAAAGTTACTCTAAAAGAAGCTGAAAATGTTCTTCAGAAGAAGAGTACGATGGCACATAGGGAAGAAGAAATACAACCATTCTTCAATAGCAACATGTTGTTCACATACTATTGTCCTCAAAAAAGTCCCACGTAGCCTAAACCTTTACCCCCCAAAAGAAAAACACAAAAGTAAACGCTGCGGAAACCAAAACATGTTCTTAAATGACTGCTAATAACAATTAGTCATTCTAAAATGACGACTAATAACCCACCACCACAATGCCTCATAACACCCCTTCACTCAAACCTCCTCCTATGGCATTTCCAAGTACCTTGCCAATTAACGTGGCGGCTTCCACGGCTGGAGTCGTACTGTCGATTAGACTCCCAATATCTATTGGGAAATGAGACAGTTCAGGTACTCACGTGTCAACTGCGGTGGCTGCCAAGGCAAGGAGGCACGTAGGAAGTGAAATGGTAATGAAGGGAGTGATAGAGTGTGGAAAAGGATGGGTCCTCAGGGAAGGGTAGAAAAGAATGTTAGGGACAATGAATTGCATCAGAAAGTCCCTAACCCATAAGAAGCTTCCCTTACAATGGCAAGCAACAAAGGATGAAAATTACGCCTTTGTCCTCTTGTTGTTGTATCCCGGCCCCCAAACAAGCACACGTCTACCAGTCCGAGCAGATCGGGTTGGATAGACTGAATTTAAGGTAAAGATGACCAACTTGCGGGTGCCGGATACATGTATAAAAGTTACCCCAACAGGCTATGCCATCACACAGAAGGACGGAGTTATCCGGAAAGATCCTTGAAAGGTCTATGTAGGATCAAAATATTTTTATTGTGTTGATGATTCGGGTGGTCTTGGATGATCAAAATACATGTTTGCCATAGTTAGAGAGTTAGTAGAGAGAGAGGGTGTTCTTGCTAGAGGTTTACACAAAGTATGGAATATTAGATTGAAAGAAGCACCACCCCTTCCATGGATGGAAGGGGTATTTATAGTTACATGAGAAACGACCTCCTATCGGCCTGTGGATCAGGGATACAGTGGGTAAAGACCCGTCCTTCCTCCACGGTGTTGCACTAAGCTATACTACGCTACAAACTAATAAATAAACTACTGAAAAATGAAACTAATGACAAGTCTACGAGCTAACTTAAGCTAGATAACATTTGGGGTGACCGACTCTTCACTAAGGAATTTTCTAATTCCTAACAATCTCCCCCTAAGGGAGGTCACCCCATGTTTTACATTTCGAATCCTAGCATTCTATTCTTGACTATGTTCTTGAGCTCGTAGACTTGAATTCTTCAATTTCTGCAATCTTTGTGCTTTTGAGCGATTCTTCAAAGTCCGCACTGATTTGTACTTTTAAGTGGAGGCCTTTAACTGATCCATATCTTTGATGATCTTCGAGCTTTCATTGAGATCATCAGCCACAGTAAATCTCTGGATCACCCTATTGTGTTGCCATCATGTGAAGTTGTGACTTTCGGACTGACATGCTCACACTTTTGAATCATGACATCTTTCCATCAGAGTAGCGGAAGCCTTCATCGGTTCATGATATTTGCGGCAGTGCAGAAAGAAGCATAGTATAGAAATATCGAGCCGTGTTACGTAGATATGCACCGCCATGATTTCTTCAATTAAGTGTGGATCTTTGTGAGCATGCGGCTTTGGATTGACTCCTCAATTCGATCACCGCAACCGTCCAAGTGTACCGCAAGCAGCGCTTAGCAATAAAACACACGAAAGTGTCTTTGACCACTTTCGTTGAATTGAGGTACACGCCCACGGTTCCCGTTGATCGAGACAAGTCTTTGTGATCGGTAGGATTCCTAAGAATCTCCTTGACAGGGTTTCGCAATGTTCTAGCTGTTCTCAAACCGAACGTCTCAAAGAAGACAACACGGAGTGAGTGAACCAAATAATTGAGATTCACCGATTGATGAAAATGATTTGAAAACAATCGCGTATTGCTTGAAGAAAGAGTTTTGCAAAGCGACGAAGGTTTTATGAGAAAGATCAATTTTCAATCAAAATACTTTTGTATTAGAGAATGAGTACACATTCGACGTCTTAGCGAAAAGAAGAGATTCGCACATCGAACGGTTTTCTAAAAGTATTTTTCAATCGATATACTTTTGAATTTGAAATGAATACACATTCGACGTGCTAGAGAAAAGAAGGTTTGCACATCGAACGGTTTTTCCAAAAGTATTCGTCAATTCCATTCTCGACCAAGGTTGATTCAAGATTGAATCGCCCATTGTTTCTATCCGCTTGTCACAAGCTTGATCTTTTGCAAGATTTCACATGTCACCCACCAAGAGCTTGTTTGATGTTGGCTCTAGAAGGATTTCCATCTTCATTGTGAATATTTTTACATATCACTCGGATGTTACGGCAATACCACAAGGATAATGCGTGGGACTCTTAATATATACTTACTTTCCACATTGTGTGAAAAGCAAGTCTTCAAGAATTTAGTGTCCTAGCGAGATATTGTGGATGATCTCTTGGCTCTAGAATCAATAGTGCATTTTTGGTTCCTTCTGCGGAGACTGGGAGAGGGTCTCCTTCTTCAATATCAACAATCTCTAAGAGAAAGTCGATAGATTATGTAGGTTCCCGTGAGAATGAAACAAGCCCTTTTAAGAGGAACTTGAGTGGTTTGGGAAGTTTAGTGCGGTGCATCACCGGGTCCATGATGTCTTGTCTTCAATACCGGTGTTACCTTAGTAACCACCAAGAGTATATGAATTGAACCCGGTTTACGCCTAAGGTTGAATTGATGGAGGGCTATTTCTTTTCACCCTTTATCATTCATTTCTTTTCATTCTTCAACCCTTCATTGCTTACCGAGACTTCATTACTAGAACCTTGTTGGGTTTATTCCAAGACTAGCTCTGCCTCAATCCGCACTCTTCCCATATTCTCATTTTCTCCTTTTTCAATATACCTAAGGACTCTACACTATCTAGTGGATTGTCCTCGGAAGATCCCTCCGGTTCGGCGGATCGTGGGAACAAATACCTAACCTCACCAACCTTATAACTCCATACATTAAAGTAAAATGGTCGGTCTTTTGGTATTGTTCATTCCTTCTTTGAAACCAATTGAAAATCATTTGGAAAAACAATCAAGGTACTTGTGATACGAGATCAAAGCATTTTGTACCCTAATAGTTTTGATCATTTAGAAAACCTCCCCTCAACATGTGCGTATGATTTAGAAATTGTTTAGCACAAGGAGGCAAGAGGACTTTGAAATATTTTCTTTGATCACAATTTTCATACGAAAAAGCCATTTGATTTTCATGGTAAAATTCTCCCCTCAATATGTGCATAGGATAAGTGAAATCATTTTATCACATAGAGGAAAGAGTTCTTTGAAGCACATCCACGATCACAAAATCCATTAAGAAAACCATTTGATAACTCAATCAAGGTACTTTATAAATCTCAAAAACTTTTGTACTCGATAGTTATGCTCCCCCTCAATATGTGCTTCGAGATTCGAAAGCTTTTAGCACATATGAGAGAGCAGCCTGCACAATTAAATCAAAACGATCACCTTTTATCAAATTTCATTATTAAATCACAAATTCTCCCCCGATCAAAAATATCAAACCCTTTGAGATTTTGGATCCCAAGTGATTTAATTCAGTTTAGAAAACATGGGAGAAAATGTGCCTGATTTAAATACTCATCTGGTTTTTGGATAAATCCTCCTCCTCAACATGTGCATTATGTATATTGAAATCGTTTGGCACATGGAGGCAGGAGTGCCTTTAAAGGACTAAAAACCAATTCCATTTAAAACATATTTGAGATTTAAATCACGATCTCTACCCCGATCAGAAGTATCAAACCATTTGAGATTTGTGATCCCAACTGATTTAAATCATTTAGAAAAATTTGGGGAAAGACGTGGCAAGATTCAATTTTGAAAATGATGATAAGGACCAATTTAAGACATTAAAGATTGTTAGTGTCGTATGATAATTTTAAGAGATCTTTTAGTAAAATAAAACAATTTCACAATCAAACAAGAATGTAAAAATTTCATTTTGAAAGACCTTGATTCTAAAGAAAAAATCATACCATGACATAACATTAAATCTTTAGATCACCACTTATATTGTACAAAGCGGAACTTTTGTGAAGAAATATCGTTTGAAAATATTTTATTTTAAATCACTCTCCCCCTCAATCCATGACCGTAGTCGATAATTGAGTGACTCAAGTTTTGATAAAATGAAGTCCGGTGATTTTCAAAGTTTTAGTCCAATATATTTTCAAAACAATATTTTTCCATTTTCAAAAACAATATTTTTAAGTTTTAGAAAATGGTATCATCACGATTATCCCGCACAAAGATATGTTAGGTGGTTGAGAAGCTTATGTTGTTGTTGTGTGGGGCTTGGAAGAAAAACCGTCTGGCGATGCGGTGAGACTTCTTCTTACGTTGCATTAAGAATGCCAACCGAGGTCCAATTAAGCTTCGCTTTCTTCAATCACTTAGAAGAAAACCATCTGGCGATGCAATGAGACCTCTTACGTTGCATATATGCCAACTCTCATTGAAGTCCAATTAAGCTCGTTTCTTCATTTGTCAACCCAAGATATCGTTACCCTTTCCTTGCGGCATCCAATCATGTTCATTTGTGGGATCCGGATCGGGAACATTCTTATATACCAATATACCGCATATGTTAGTGAACACACATACAAATATATGGTGGTCGACATCACCCAAACAAAGAATCGACTAATAAAAGTCAATCCAACATATCAATCACATCATAAAGGTATGGGAATAATGTGTTTATCAAACTCTAATCATCTAATCCTAACAATCTTATCCTAGGCACCTAGTCCTTCAACGTAGGTTAACATCATTTTTCAGTTTAAGCATTTAGGATAACTAAGAAAGCCCGTTAGATGATATAGATTTGAAAACATTCTCCCCCTCAATCAATGACTCATTTTTCTGAAAAGTTTTTAAAAGCGCAGAAGTCATTGATTGAGTTTGCAAATTAATACGAAAACTCTGATACTGATTGATTTAATAGCAACTCATTTACCACCATTAAGTTAAAACAAATATTTTTCTGAAGAATTTTAGACGGAAAAATATTTGAGTAGGAACAGCAGTCCTTCGACATACTTTCCTCAAAGTGTTTTTAGGATAAGTGCATGATATTTTTGAAAATATGTTTAGTGCAGCACTTTCCTTCTTTTGAAGAGCGGGTTGCTATCAGAAATAATAGCAAGCCATTGTTAAAGCACGGTTATTATTTGAAGCCCTGATTACATCGAGATAACTGCAAGCCATAGTTTGAGACATGTTTTGGAAAAGAATATTTACACCTCCTGCTCGAACTTCATCTATGGTCCCGTGCCATTATTGAATGACATTTCTAAGACCGTAGATGTTATCGATACCAGAAGACATGTCATGAGAAAACAATAATTTTTGGTATTTTTCAATTTTCTGATTTTTATGGATTTTTGTTGGTTTTATATTTTTCTATTTTCTTTTTGTAGGTTTTATATTTTTGTATTTTGATTTTCGAATAAGTATTTACAAGGATAGAGTAGATGATATAGTTTAAGAAGATGATGATACGAGTACCGAGATAAGGATATCAAGCAGCCCCGTTGTAGAAGATAGAAGTCATCATCCCTAAAACTTTCACCACCAAAGCTTTCGAGGCTCTTGCATTGAAGAAAGAAATTGAACCATCCGAAGTGAGACTTTGGCGCTTCCCCAAACCGAAAATCCTATAGTGAAAGCAGATTCAAGCTCTATTTCAAGCTTGCCTTAGCAGTGCACAAGAAGCACACCATTATCATAAATCCCACTGCTCCTTTCAAGAATAATCACCGTGATTCTTCGCTCGAGGTTATATCATCAACAAGAAGAACAACATCGTATCATCCCACACATAAAACAATCTTCTCAAATTTCCTTTTCAACCGACGTCCAAGCGATCCATTCCAAAAGGTGTCAAGAGAACAATTCCCCTAGTAGTTGAATTGATGCGGTCGGTCTCTTTGTATAATGCTCAAGAACTCTCTCGAATACACATCATGAGGGTAATGAAGAACAACTCCCAATGTTCACATCTTTCGTCCCCGATGAATGTGTATGAAGCTCAAGAACCAAGTACACCAATATCCAAGAACTCTCCCAATACACATCATGCCCTAAGGAAAACACCTCCCAATGTTTGTGGTAAACAATGGCTTTCTTCCCGATGATCGTGTATGAAGCTCAAGGACCAAGTACACACATTCCCCAAAGAGAGAACAACCGATAACATTGAAGAAGCAGGCGAATCATCGATTATCTCTGCGGGTGACAATCTCTGCGGATGTCAACACCGAATAAGTGATTATATCTCGAATCACAGATTAAGCCCTCAAGTAAAACAAATGAGCATCCCCGATGTACACAATTCTCTCTCCCGATGATTGCGATAACATCGAGATCATCACACACCAATGTACCTCTTATATCTTCGTAAACATTCTCTAACATCTCTTCCCCACATAGTTGAAATAAACACAAAACACCATGAGTCAAACCTTGAGTTTCTCTCGCGGTAATGACAATAGTCTTCCGGGATATCTTCAATCACTTAGAAGTATTAAGCTCATCAAGATTACTCGCGTTTAGTTACGGGTCTCCTTCCCCTTGCTAGTTTTGATACTTGTAATCAAGAACACTTTGTAAGCCCGTATACTAGAAATTTGTTGAGAAGAACACTTGAACTCTTGTGGGAATCAACTTGTCAAGAATATGAGCAAGTCTAATTGGGGCTTAAATTCGACATATCACTCTCCCCAATTAGTGCTCTCCCTAAACCGACAATCTGTATGATGAATGACCAGATTAAGAAGAAGTCTTTTGATAATCAATCGCAACTTGTCTTTTAGTCTTCTAACATGTAGCGTAAAATGTAGAATAGATCAGACTCGACCTTCTTCAAGATTGTCCAGTTGGGGAATAGATAGTTAACATCTTCAACTCACCAAAACAAGAACATCACCAAAAGCATCCCAATCAACTTACATCTTGCAAATCCCTTAACTAAAATCCTCCCAATCAAACAAGAACAAAAAGATGTTCATCAAGGAAATCGACAATCGGGCCGCAACGAACACACGAAATGGTAACACCAAGCAAACAATCACATCAAACAAGAACATAAGGTTGTTCGAATCATCATGTTGATGTGCACGTGAAGCATTAACCGGAAGCACTTTTTCAATAACCTCATATCGACTTGTGAAGATGTCAACTAACGGCTCTTAAAAGAAACTCCATGTGAAGATTACCCGATAAGAAGAAGCTCGGTTCTTACATGAGTTTAGAGCCGTATGACCATTTAAATTCTCAAATAATAATCAACCATGCGGTAATTTCACACTTCTTCTCCCCTCAAGAATTGCATACGGAGTTGCCATTCTTGATTAAATAAGTGAAAATCATCCGAATGTTCTATTCACACTTCTCTCCCGCAAAATAAGCACATGATGTCGCCATCTTCATTATAATCGAGCAAGTGGAATGATAAAACAATCGCTGATAGCCGGTTCACTTGATGACTTAAGCGCATGGAAAAGTATGAAGCATGTTGATGAGAATGGTCATTAGTGAGAAGATTTCTCTTCGTAAGATAAAGCGCCTCAAGCGTACACTTTTCTTTTCTTTGAGGAACGAGGCATGAACCGATGTGTTCATACGTCATAAGAAGATTTCTCTTCTTCGAAGATAATGCGATCAAACGCATACACATTTCTTTTCTTTAGAGTACGAGGCATGAACTGTTGTGTTCATACGTCATAATCTCTCTTTTTCAACTCTCTTAGCAAAACATGTAATCAACCCATTATCATTCAAGAGGCTCTTTGTAGTGACAACGATGGAGATAACCCAATATGACGAATTTGACCACAAGTAAACTAACCCGAACTCGTGACTTAAACTTGCACATATGTAACAAAGAGCGGATCAGATTTCCATTAGCATCTCTAAGTACTCTCTAAGTACTCTATACTCATCATCCAACCAACCATCAAGTAATAGACGTACTTTACCTCTTGAAAATCCACAATTGAATGTGACACTGAGCACTACAACGTAACTCCTTAAAGTGATAGTTATCTTGTGGTGGTATGAGCCCAATTCCCCCAAGTGGTAAAAGAAAAGGTAAAAGTCACCCAACAATAACTAGATTTCCAAGTCTTTGTTTTTGATAATAGGCTCGAACAAGGATCATGAAGAATCTTCATCCAACCATCCCCGATACCTTCAGATACTAAGTACACTCGCCCGTGATATTTCACTTCAACCTCAAATAAATAATACTGAATTAACGCCATTGTCACATCTTCTGAACTGCTCAAATCTAGCCTTTTTTTGACATTTAAATGAACTTTCATAATGGTTTCATCCCGACCATGGTTAAAAGCACGTAACCCCGTAAAACCATATAATAACCAAACTGCCATGAAGACAACCCAAACACACACCCAAATTATGAAGTACACCCTTTTATCCCTTCTTCGAAATAGAAACTGTAGCATCAGCATCAGATAAGATCTCGAAATACACTTTCCTTTTCTCCAGGATGGTTCCATCATTACGGGATTTTACAACTCTATGGTTTAAACCGAAAAATAGATTTTTCTCGGGATTTTACAAAACCAAGAATAAACCGTAAGATAGATCCGGAAATGCACCTTACTATTATCAGGATGTTTCCATTGTTACGGGATTTTACAAGTCTATGATTTAAACCGAGAAATAGGTTCTTTCGCGGGATTTTACAAAATCAAGACAAAACCGTAAACAATTTCAGCTTGAATGTATTATAGCCATTTAGGTTTCGGTGAATAACTGTTTTTAGGGGAACATGCAGCGGTTCATCAACGGACATAATCCAACATCATCAACCATCCAATTAACACTTTGGTAAACACATCATTCACGCATTCTATCGGCTATTGATGTGACCACATGGAGAAGTAAACCCGATATACCAAACTTGATCATGAAGTAAAATTCCCCAGATTTGTTACTTAAACTTGTACTAATCCTTGTGAAGAAGAAACGGTGTACCCAATGTACAAAACCTCTTGACATTCTCAATTGAGTGAGACACCGAAGTGATAGCCACGTTGTGGGTTAAGTGAGAAAGAATCACAAACGCAACTAAATAGCCAAGTCTTTATCACCCTCTATAAATGCCCAAACAAGTCATCTTCACGGAAGGGTAGAAAGAAAGAAGACGAAATAAGCAGACGCACCCGGAAAACCTCACTTCAAATTCCAAATAAGAAATACCGTACAAACAACTCCGTAGTCCATATTTTTCCAATAAACACTTCAAGCCGCGACATAATAATCTCCGTGAAAATGTATACATCCTTCATTGTTATCAATCCAAATAATCATAACGTATCTCAACATCATCAAATCTCTTCAACTTCACACATGACGACTCAATCCATTCTAATTTAAATCTTTATACTCAAGATTGGTCCAATGTTAAAGATCCAAATTAAAATATGGCTTCGAAAATACTGTCTCACATTCAAAGTCATATGTAAACTGCAATACACCTCCAGGCCCGTTCAATAAATCAAAATCATATACGGCCCATAAGTCATACAATATCAAATATACATATCACAACTTATCACATGGTCCATGTAGTCCAACAATGCTCGGCCCAGCAGAATAATGCATACCATAACATACTACCACATCCCATTATTGAACATTTGTCCAATACTCCAATGTACTGATTATACGAAACTACCACCTGATCCCCCTTTTTCATCCGTCCAATACCCACGTAGCAAGGCCCAAGTAAGATAATTATCCTATGACAATGTACACGCCCAATCAAGAGAATCCCAGTTGCCTAAATAAAGTTGGGTATAAAAGACTCTCTTAATCTCTCAAACCCTAAAAATCCTCATAATATTAACGCCTCACATCTTGACTCAACCAAAACCGGATCTCAAAACAAACTCCTCATCTCATGTAACCCTAATCACTTTCTCAGTAACAAACGCACGCCCCATTTTTTTCTTTCACATATATTCGAACTCAAAACAAATTCCATTTAGTATTACTTCTTCAGTTTCAAAAGTAGAAATCAAACTCATTTGAGTTAATCCTCGCCACAGGGATGGCTTGAAGGATTAGAGCTGCCACAGGGATGGTTTTAGGGTTTGTTATACGGCAAATAGATCATGAAAAATACGGGTAAGCATTGATTTATTTCTTTTCTTGTTTAGATGAGTAACGAAACAAAGAGAAGGAGCAACATAGTTGTTGTCTTCTTTGTCTTGTGGATTTCGAAAAATAACTGAGAAGCATGGTCTTCGAATCGGAATCAGTGATGAGTGAAATGAGGGTTTTGACCCTTGAGGTCATGATTAGTCATGATAAAACCCTCAAATCTGAGTTTCCAAAAATGAGTTAACATTAATTGTCTAACTCGTTACATGATTCGAACCTTAATATTGAATGAACATTAACATCAGTTATCGTATTTATAATTTAAAAACGAACATGAAGAGAGGATGAAGCCCATGATGGTTTTGTTCTTCCTTTGATTTTGTTCGAATATTGTAACATATCAAGATCTATGAAGGGTAGTTTATAATCAACGACCTTAAGTGGTGTTGATGGTTCCTTGAGAGCCGTGACATAAACCAATCTGAGATCTATAAACATAATTTAAAGTAGTAGTTTGATGATGAGATGTGATTATGTGGTTGAAGTTGTGATTAGATTAGGATCTTCTTCATTTCTGGTCTTACTTGAGTCATTAGGACTGATGATGGGTAGTAGAACCTGAGGTCATTTTTTGAGCAGTGATGATTAAATTTTGTGGAAATAGACCAGTTTTTGAGTCTTGTTGAAGCGTTGCATTCCACAAAATGAAACTGAGCTCAGAGTTCATTCCTTCTATCAATGTTTTCTTGGACTGATGATGATTAACATGAGGTCGTGACATAGTGTTTTTGGTAAATTGTTTAGTTGGTCGTTGTTTTGTGGTCTTTTCTTCTTCATCCTTTCTGTCAAGTCGCTAGCTTAAGTCGCTACGACCAAGTCGCTAGACCAAGTTGCTACGACTAAGTCGCTAGACCAAGTCGCTACGACTAAGTCGCTAGACCAAGTCGCTAGACCAAGTCGCTAGACCAAGTCGCTAGACCAAGTCGCTACGACTAAGTCGCTAGACCAAGTCGCTACCATGAGTAAAGACTCATGGCAAGTCGCTAACAGTTTTTTATGAGTCAAGTCGCTACATGAATTTTGTACTTTTTCCGATGAGTTTTCCGACCAAGTATTTCCGACCATATTCATGCTAAACCCAGAAATCTTTGTTTTGACCCGAAAAATGCATAAAAGATTCATTGTATGATCATTGTAAAGCGCTTTTGACCCAGAAAAATGACCACATGACCCAATGACTTTTCTTTTGGTACAAGAGATTGTCACAGAAACTGATAATCGTGACTGTTTGGACCAAGAATCTTGACACAAGACATGTAAAACAGTTTAAAACAGATGATATTAACATGAATATATGACCAAAGGACATGTAACATTGTTTACAAAAAAATTCCGACCAATAAAACAGTAAACAAAAACAGATATAAAACATGTATCAACAACAAACCAGACAAGCCTCATAAACCGAACCATGAAACAACCATGTAAATCATCAAAACACAAAAACCTTGGCTCTGGTACCAATTGTAGGATCGAAATATTTTTATTGTGTTGATGATTCGGGTGGTCTTGGATGATCAAAATACATGTTTGCCATAGTTAGAGAGTTAGTAGAGAGAGAGGGTGTTCTTGCTAGAGGTTTACACAAAGTATGGAATATTAGATTGAAAGAAGCACCACCCCTTCCATGGATGGAAGGGGTATTTATAGTTACATGAGAAACGACCTCCTATCGGCCTGTGGATCAGGGATACAGTGGGTAAAGACCCGTCCTTCCTCCACGGTGTTGCACTAAGCTATACTACGCTACAAACTAATAAATAAACTACTGAAAAACGAAACTAATGACAAGTCTACGAGCTAACTTAAGCTAGATAACATTTGGGGTGACCGACTCTTCACTAAGGAATTTTCTAATTCCTAACAGTCTATCACACTTGTTGTATGACCTACAGCATCGCAAACTCGCCGCTAAAAAAGTATAAGCATACTTGGCGAGCATTCCAGCCCTTAAAGGAAAAATATCAAGCCTGGTAACTCCTCAGGGAATACCGTCAGGAGAAAACGACAGCTTCGCAAGGAAGCAACCGCCAAGAAATTCTCCAAGAAAAGGGTAGTAGACAATAAGAGGATTCTAGCCCATCTGGGGAGAAAGAATACTCGCAATGACATTAGCCACACCGGGAAAGCCGGCGGAAGGTAACAACGGCAGCAACAGCACATCCAGCCAGGACAATCCTTCAAGAAAGAAAATTACAACTATCATGAACAAGACAATCCATTGCGGGAAACCGCTAAAGTAGACTTCCGCAAGAACAAATAAACGAAGAAAACTTCCAAGAAGCACAGCTTCAAAGAGAAATGATGTCCGCCATCAACAAAGTTCCGAAATAGGTGCGGCTCCAGTGGCCATAAGACTCAGAGCAAAAAGGGTAAGAGCAACTGACAATAGAAAGAATGTATAATCTACTTGAATTTACCAATTTTTGTAATGTATTTTGAAATATATCCAATCAATAAAAAAAAGTAAAGATTAGCTACCTTCATTGTTTTATTTTTCCAATAAATTCAATTTTGATTAAGTGCATAAGACGCGCAAGCACAAGATTGAGCACGACCCAAAGAATGTTATTTCCGAATAACAAAAGGTTATCACGAATAACAAAAAGGTGACATAATCACCAAAGTACATAAGAGGTATTGCAAGCCCAGTACTGGGAGGATAACCCAAAATTATCCGAAGACTATTACAAACGTGCATATCCATACAACGTTAAAACAATAGCACCGCACAAATTCAAAAAAAATAATGTGCACAAAAGACTATTAAAAACGTGCATATCCGTATAACGTAAAAATAATAGCACCGCACAAAACAATGTGTGCAGAGGGCATTAAAAACATACATATCTGTATGACAAAAAGACAGTAGCATAGCACAAGTCAAAAACAACGTGCAGAAGCAAAAATAAAAACGAAACGTTGCACGCAACCATTGTAAACATTACAAGACTTGGAAAGCTAAATATTGTTCACATGATTAAAAACATCCAAGAAAGGAAAGTAAACTAGCTTTGCTCCAAGACAGTTGCACTTGCTTTAGGCTCAGGCAGAGCGGAGGGAATCTCACTCACTTCAGGGTGCGGATCATATGCAACATCAATAATAACACTAGACCCTCCAAAGTCATAATCATCGGTGGAAATGGGCCTAACAAGAACAGCAGAGACACTAGCAGAAGCTAGTGCAAGTGGCAACGAATTAGTAGGAGTCAAAACCAACTCACCAGTTGAAGGTCCTTCCGCACCCATAACATTACGGGCGGACAAGGATCAACTAAAGAATTATAAACATCAGCAACAGTGGGCTGATGAGCAGCGAGACGCTTCCTAAATTGATCAACCCTCCTCTGAACTACTCCTAGAGAACGAGACAATGAGCCAGTGCCAATAATAACGCTAGTACGCTTGTCATAGACAGGAACCACAAGTTGTTCAAGATCCAGTTGTAACCCAACAATCATAGGAGCATTCTCATGCGGCCCCTTAACTCGAAGAAAATCCATATCTCCGCACACCAGCATCCTTGTTAGACTTAAGAGTGGAGAGCAAGGAAAAATCCAAATCCGCAAGGGCATTCACGACGGAAAGATAGCGAGCTTCCGCAAAAGGGTCATATGCATCAAGATCTACAAGCTCTTTTTTCTCTTTACCATGAATGATACCCGCCGCTAGTCCAACTTGAATGCCTTTATCAATGGCACGGCTGATGACTTCCGCCATTGCTGTAGAATATTCGGGAGAATTTAAACATTTGAACATAGCAAGGCTCATGCCATTAGTAAATAACCAACGTAGGCTTGACAACAAAGTAAGAAAGCGAGGGTAAAACTCCTCATCAAGGTGAAGAGCCAATGCAGATAAATCGGTAACCGCTGAGTCAACCTTCTTCATAATCGCAGCCGCTTTTGCATCTTGAGTCTTGGAAAAATCTTCCCTCAAAACATCAAAAGAAGGAATTTGGCTACGAAGCTCAGAGCATGAGGACTCCAAAGTACGTATCTACAAACAAAACAAAAAGTCAAAAGATGATGGAAAAGATAAATAAGCGGAACAACTTATCAAAAAAGGCACCAATACATACCTGTCCGAAAAGATTAGCATTTTGGGATTTGAGAACAGGAACTTCAGCCCTCAGGGTGGAAGATTCAGAATCCTTCCCATCAAAAGATAATCGAAGTTCTGCTAGCTCAGAACGAAGAGAGTCTCGCTCCCGCTCAAGGACGGAATTTTGATTCTTCAACGAAATAAGTTTCGCAGTAGGAGCTGCGAAAAACTCAGCAATGGGAACCAACTCCGAGGATGCAGCTTCAGCAGCCTTAGCCTTAAGGGTCGAAATCTCCTTGTCCCTCTCCTCTAATAAAGATGATAGGCGTTTCCTCCCCATCATATTATACTCCAACTGCATACGGACTTCGGAACTAAAGCACACATGTCGTGCCGTAGCAACATTGAACTCAGCAAGAAGGCGATCATACCCCATCTCACGAACAGAAGAAAAATAGCAAGGATGAGAAAACTCATCCACCATACCATGACATTCATCAGCATCATCAAGAACAGAATTCTTGGCAACATTCCATTTCGGAAAATAAATACCAAACGAAGAGCTGGAATCTGAATCATCAACAGCACGGATGTCTCCAACCGAGATATCACGGTCAGAAAAGTCTTCAAGAACAGGGTGAGCACCGCCAGTAAAATGAGAACTGCCAGGAACGGAGGAAGGGACATTTACTCGATCCTTCTCCTTCTCAGCAATAGAAACGATAGTAGTAGTGACAACGTCCGTCATAACCGGCACAGAGGACCTGCCAAGAAACAAACAACAAACAGAAAGTGAGCAAAGGAAAGAGGAACAGAAGCATCACATAAAGATAAAAATCATGATAAAAACCAGCTAATGCTACTTATATTAATCTAGGAAGCACAATTAAGCACACTAATAAGTGAAACTAGGCAATAAGCACTTAAGACCGAACTAATTAATCAAACAGACTTGTGCAGACTTTGACAAGCAATTTAAGCTATGGTAAAAGCTCTTAAGCTCAAAATAAAGGTTGGGTAAACAAGTTGGGTTGATTGGCTTTCTAAAAGCCAAAGTTCTTCTTGTGGAGCTTATTAACAAGCTTTTGACAAGCTTTTGAAAAGGGGACGATTAATCGCCAAGATCACCGAGACAGTTGGAGCCGAGATGGGACAAAACAAAAGCTACTAGCAATTCTAACTAAAAGCTACAAAATGAAAAATGAACTTGGGACATTGAAATGGCTTGGTTGGCTATCCAAAGAAACAAGTATCATAGGTCGAGATTAACTAGAAAGCTTTTTGTGAGCTTGAGAAAAGGTGGTAAAACTTGTGCATGTGGCACCTTTTGAAATGGTGCGAAATAAGCTAGAAAATAAGCTATGTAATAAGCTTTTAGAAAATATAAAAATACTATATTAAAGCTAAGCAACTATATTTTAACATCCTAGAAGCTCAAGGCATGAGACTTAATATTATGTTCTATATAAAATTTTCTTTTTATTCAAAATGACTTAATCGAAAATTTGACTTTTTATAGAACATGCGCTTTGACTTATTTGAGATTTGAGCTTAACTTATGAACCGATTATGATGTTTTGAGATGAAATATGGTGAGATAAGCTATGTTATTAACTCTTATACCTAAATGCAAGTTTTAACAATCCTATAACTAACTGTTTTGCTAGTAAGAATAGATTCAAATAAAATTTGACTTATGCTACTCTAAGATGCAAAATAAGGATTGATCTAAGTTTACTTTACCTACTTGATACTGAATTAAGTGATATTAATCCTATGGCTAACCTAAAGCACAGATTATAAAGCACATCCAAACACTAGTTTAAAACTTCCAAATAATAATAATAGCTATCAAATTCTATCCTACTTATGCAGAGCTTCAAACAAGTTTATAACTGATAACCTAAAGCTATAATAACATCAAGTCTAGTATCAATTACAAACAACCATGATCATATTCATACTAATAACATAACAGATTTGAAAAAGGTTTAACACCAAAACTTACTTGATTTCCAGCTCAATTTGGGCAGTATATCAATGCTAAACCAAGATTAAAAACACCAATAAATACCCAATTCAGCATAAGAATCAACCCAATTCCATTTCTGAGCCAAAAATCATCCACAGTTGACTTTCGTTGACTTTTCTTTGTTTTTCTAAATTATAACACTAAAGTATATTGCAGGCTCATCAAAAGCTATAATAAGCTTATCTGAGCTTGTTGGAAAGATAAAAGAGCTTATGAAACTTATAATAAGTAAAATTGACTTAATACGAATTATAAAGAAAACATGAAAACTTGAAATCTTATTAAACGTGGAATAAGTACAATACAGAAGTGACTATTAACTTAAAACAAACTTGATTTTACACTAAAACTTGAGATTTAAGCTAAAACAGATATTTAAAGAACTTTACACTACAAATTTGGTCTAAAAACATGCGACAACACTATCTCTGCCTTCTTTTCCCATTTATATTGATCCATTTTAGTCTTTGTCGACATCTGAGATAATCCCACTTGATTTTGAGCCATTGGATCTTCAAAATTGTACATATGTCATTTTGGCGCCAAAAGGTGTTAAGGCAGGTTTAGTGCATTTAATGCGTTTTGGTGGATATGGAGGTGTTAGGGGAGTGGGTAGGGAGCTGTAAGCGTGGTGGACAGGTGGTGGTGAAAGGTGGCAGTAATGGAGTGGACACAGGTGGAGAGGAAGGGGATGGTGAACAGTGTCTGGCATTGAGCGCGCTTTGACCATTTTGACCATGTATAAATAACAGGGGGTTGGTTTTGGGCTTGGGGAAATTGGGCCTGGATAGTGGATTAGCTGGATTTGGATTAATATTTAACAAAGGATCCATTTGGTTTAAGTATTAACAAGGACCATTTATGTAATTTGTCCAAACTTTGAGGACTGATCTTGTAACATTTCTAAACTTATCACAAGGGTTGAACTTGCCAAACTTTGATAGTACAAGGACCATATTTGCATAAAATTCCATTTTACAAGTCCAAGGACTAAAATTGCCAATTTTGTAACTCTAGGGACCAAACTTGTAATTTTCTCCAAAGTTATCATGAAGGACCAATATTGCCATTTATAAATAGTATAAGGTTTATTTTGATTATTTTCTTATTTTAAAACCTTAGGGACTAATTTTGACACTTTTGCAAAGTTGAGGACCAAAGTTGTAAATTTGTGATTTTAACTTCAAAGGATTATTTTGAACAACTTGTGAATCCCAAGGACCTTTAATGACATTTTACAAGTTTTTGAATTACAGGACTAGATTTGACAACTTTTGTAACTCGGTGGACTAAAGCGCCAATTATGCAAATTTGATCGTTTTTCACCGATTTTGATGTTTTGCATTTAAAACATATAAAACACTTGTTTGTGATATTTTTATCATTTTGAAGCATTTCGAGTGTTTTCGGATGTTTTGGCATTCTAACGATATAAAAATGATGAGTATTTAGACACTCATCAATCCCCACACTAAGATATTGCTAGTCCCTAGCAATGATTTATGAAAAGTTAATGGATTTTATCTCTTTACCAAAAGCCATTACTCGGAGTAGCCAATTGTTTTAGTTCAAGTAAGAACCTTGGCACAATGATAACCAAATGATTTTGAGCAAATCATAAGTCGTGAACGGATTTGATTTGTCTTTACCGTGCCGCTTTGCTTCGGACTAGCCAACTCTTAGATAAATTATCAATATTATCTTTGGTGAGCCGATTACCAATTATGGATTTCAATCGCCTTTACCACAAGCCATAAACTTGCGGGCTAGCCAACTCTTCACTAGTTTAAAGATATGGTGAGTTGAACACCATACAATTTTAGGCAAATTGTAAGCCATAAACGGATTTGAGATATCTTTACCAAGAGCCGTTTGCTCTGGATTAGCCATCCTTATGTGTGTTAGACATGGTGGACTGATTACCATTTGTTGTGTTTAGTACATAGTACTTCCACTAAAAAATTTTAAAATTTGGCCATTTTGGGGAAAAGGGACTAAAGGGTACATTTATGATCAAATTAGCGAATTTCCCCACACTTAGAAATGAATATTGTCCTCAATATTCAAAGTACCTACTGTAATGTCGAAACTTAGAACGTAAAAGATAACATTACTAGGTAAGTGTAGAAACACAACAATTATTCTCTTTTAAATATTTACAATTTTCATTTATTTTCAAAATCTATATACACATGTGGGCATCTCTCCACACTAAGGTGGTACACACGGTGAAAACCCATGTTTAACTCTCGTTTTTGATTACCGAGTCGCTAGCTTGACTCGACCCAATTAAATTGTTCATGGGGAAGTAAGTGGAAGAGACAATCTCCATCGGACTTTCATTCAAGATGTGAATATAAATATTGAAGTACGTGAAAGTTCCACACCGATGAGATATACATAGAACCGCTTACAAATGATAAATGAAAATGCGGATCAAAATAATGTCTTCATTCCGAAGGAGTGAAGAACAGGAGAAACCACGGATAGGTGAAGAAAGAAAGAAAATCATGATGAAAATCATGACTAACTCATCTTCATCCATAGGAGAATTCATGATTTACGGATCATGAATTTCATTATTAAAGCTCATTTGATCAAGACATATTCGGGTGGGAGGGATGGGATTTTGATATCAAGCAAGTTCTCATGGTTGAGAACATTTCCCTCCGGAACACAAAGATCATTTATGTCTAGATCAAAGTGGAAGTTATCATACTCTGGTAGAGATATGATATGATTGAGTTCAAAGGAGAACTCCTCGTAAAGAGAATCATTCACATGAAGTGAATCTGTGAACTCTTGTTCCATTGTAGACTCATCACTATCCTCGTCAAAGATTGGATTGTTAGAAATCCAAGTGAATTCAGATTCGAATTCAAATAGAGGATTGGTGAAAGTAGCTTTGAATGTTTCGGGAACAAGGTGATTAACATTCTCTATTGGATTGTTAGGGTGAGAAGTGAGTGAATGATCATTATAAAGGAGACTTTCAATTTCTCCTTGGTTGGCTTTGAAATCAAAGAGATCATCATCATTTTCTGATGAAAGTGGAATGAAATCGGAGAAAGTCTCAAAATGATCTTTTGAACACTCAAGAGGGGAAAGGATATCATACAAATGCTCGAGAATTCCCTGTGACTCTCTCGGGATTGGAACAAGGTCCTCAACACTAGACTTTATGAATTAAATCGATTCCTTTTCGAACAACAAGATGCTCGTCTCCCATGTTCGAGAGAGTGAGTGGGAGCTTGGTGTGATGGCGGTTACATGAGAATGAATCTCAACTCATTGAATATCCATCGATGAACTTGATGAATCTTCAAATGTATCCTCATCATCATCGCCATCGGGAATAAAAGCGAAATTGAGAGCTAGATCTCGTCGCTTTTCTTTTGCAATTAATTCCTAATAGATTTTTCAAAAGCAATTGGGAATTTATTTTAACAACCCGCTCTTCACCTAGCAATTCTTCCATGGATTTCTGTGAATTTTGAATGACGGGACATTGTGGAAGTGGAGATTTGTCAAAACCGGAAGGTTGACATTGATAATCATCATGAGGACCCCACAATATACACAAGAAAAGCGGGAACATTATGAAATGTCATCTTACTCAACTCCTCGCTTCTTTTCACCGACTCGAAGCTCTAGATAAGTGTTTTGTTGGGTTTCTTGAGGAGTTTGAGTCATTTACACCGTGGAGGTTGGTCGTGATAGTCGTAATTGTTACAAGGAAATGGATTCCCTGTTTGACAATCGAGTGAAATGGGGACCTCCATAGTTCTCAACAAGAAACTGTTGAGTTTGACCGTGAATCATATGGATATTGGTCATAACCAAAGTTACGAGCATCACCGAAACTGCTCATAGAAAATCGTGTTTCGGATTGACATTCAAATCCTTGGTGAGGACCTCCACAAAATTCACAGCAGTATTGTTGATTATATGAAGATATGTCGGGATGTGGTGGGTAATTAGAAAAATTTGAGGGTCGTTAAATGAGTTCGTATTAGGATCATAATCAAATGAATTCCTCGAACCACAAAACAAACAACTCCGCTACGAATATCATTACCACACTGCGTACACACGTACACGGTGACGTGGTGAACCATAAAGAGGCTCACCACAACCGACACAAGGAATAAACGATTCCATGAGAATAGGAGAAGGTAGAATCAAATGGATAGAGGTAAAGGAATAAAGAATCAAAAGGGTAAGAGGGTAAAGAGGAATATTTTTGGCATTTTTGAAAACATCTTGCAAAAACAAAGAATGAAAATATTTTTAGCGTTAAAAACACTTCGAAAAGTGTTAATGAACTTTTGGATTTTCCGATTAACTTTACAAAAACTTTTACAAAAGATGGAATATGTGCAAGAATGGATCCGAAAAGGCTAAGCACACGCTAAAGCCTCCCAGCAATGCGCCAAAATTTGATACGTGCTAAACCGTCAAGTCTAACAGACTTAAAACAACAAACACAAATGCAATGAAGATCAGAGAATACAGTGAATTCCCGGGTCGTTAAGTCCCACGGAGGATGAATTGGTGTATAAACATTTGATCAGATGGTAGACTGATCACTAAGGATAGTGATCAATAAGGGTTTTGAATAAGAAATTACACTACTGATTGATTGATATGATATTTAGATACAGAATTGATAAGCACAATAATCAGATAAGAAAACGTAAATACGTACGTTTATTAAAAACGTAACTTATAAAACAAAACGTGAGTTTTAAAGAAATAAAAGGCCTAAAAATATAAAAATGATATTTTTGGAATCCTAAAAACAAAAGAAAAATTATTGGAAAAAGAAAATTATTTTTATGACTATTTTTCTAATTATTTTTAATTAAAAACTATTTTTAACTACTTATTAATAACCTAAAATATGATAAAATAGGAAATAAAGCTAGAAAAATCAAATTATGATTTAGAAAAATCTAAAATACTATAAAACTTATTTTAAAACTAAAAATATATTTTTCACACTTTTTATCTATTTATTATTAATTAATTATTATTTATAATACACTTAAATACTAGAAAATAGAAAATTAACCTGGAAAAATAAAAATTTAACTTGGAAAAATCTAAAATATTATAAAACTAATTTTAAAACTGAAAAGATATTTTTTATGCTTTTTAATTATTTATTACTAATTATTTAATACTTATTAACTATTTATAATTTTAATAAATACTAAAGATAGAGAAAAATATGAAACTTTTCTAAAAATACTTTATAATGACAGAATACTAGGAAAACTATAAAAACAAGGTTTGCTTAATAATAAGCTAAAAGAAAAATCTAAAAGTTAAATTCTATTAAATAAACGCTTATCACTAATATTAAAATGATGTTTTTGTTGTTTTATTTTATAAAATTACTTAACTACTTATGATAAACAACTTTTATGAAAACAAAAATTTTATAAACTAAAAATAAGCTGTTTTTAAATGAGCTTATAAGCTACAGTGGACTAATGAGCTTATTTTGATGAAATAAGCTCAAACAAACTTGAAAACTGAAAACAAAGGTTAAATAGGCTACAAATAAGCTAATGCTACTTATATTAATCTAGGAAGCACAATTAAGCACACTAATAAGCTGAAACTAGGCAATAAGCACTTAAGACTGAACTAATTAATCAAACAGACTTGTGCAGACTTTGACAAGCAATTTAAGCTATGGGTAAAAGCTCTTAAGCTCAAAATAAAGGTTGGGTAAACAAGTTGGGTTGATTGGCTTTCTAAAAAGCCAAAGTTCTTACTGTGGAGCTTATTAACAAGCTTTTGACAAGCTTTTGAAAAGGGGACAGATTAAGCACTCGAGATCACCGAGAGCAGTTGGAGCCGAGAGATGGGACAAAACAAAAGCTACTAGCGACCCCTAACTAAAAAGCTACAAAATGAAAAAATGAACTTGGGACATTGAAATGGCTTGGTTGGCTATCCAAAGAAACAAGTATCATAGGCTGAGATTAACTAGAAAGCTTTTTGTGAGCTTGAGAAAAAGGTGGTAAAACTTGTGCACAGGGCACCTTTTTGAAATGGTGCCAGAAATAAGCTAGAAAATAAGCTATGTAATAAGCTTTTTAGAAAATATAAAAAATACTATATTAAAGCTAAGCAGCTATATTTTAACATCCTAGAAGCTCAAGGCATGAGACTTAATATTATGTTCTATATAAAATTTTCTTTTTTATTCAAAAATGACTTAACTGAAAATTTGACTTTTTTTATAGAACATGCAGTTTTGACTTATTTGAGATTTGAGCTTAACTTATGAACTGATTATGATGTTTTGAGATGAAATATGACTGAGATAAGCTATGTTATTAACTCTTATACCTAAATGCAAGTTTTAACAATCCTATAACTAACTGTTTTGCTAGTAAGAACAGATTCAAATAAAATTTGACTTATGCTACTCTAAGATGCAAAATAAGGACTGATCTAAGTTTACTTTACCTACTTGATACTGAATTAAGTGATATTAATCCTATGGCTAACCTAAAGCACAGATTATAAAGCACATCCAAACACTAGTTTAAAACTTCTAAATAATAATAATAGCTATCAAATTCTATCCTACTTATGCAGAGCTTCAAACAAGTTTATAACTGATAACCTAAAGCTATAATAACATCAAGTCTAGTATCAATTACAAACAACCATGATCATATTCATACTAATAACATAACAGATTTGAAAAAGGTTTAACACCAAAACTTACTTGATTTCCACCTCAATTTGGGCAGTATATCAATGCTAAACCAAGATTAAAAACACCAATAAATACCCAATTCAGCATAAGAATCAACCCAATTCCATTTCTGAGCCAAAAATCATCCACAGTTGACTTTCGTTGACTTTTCTTTGTTTTCTAAATTATAACACTAAAGTATATTGCAGGGCTCATCAAAAGCTATAATAAGCTTATCCGAGCTTGTTGGAAAGATAAAAGAGCTTATGAAACTTATAATAAGTAAAATTGACTTAATACTGAATTATAAAGAAAACATGAAAACTTGAAATCTTATTAAACGTGGAATAAGTACAATACAGAAGTGACTATTAACTTAAAACAAACTTGATTTTACACTAAAACTTGAGATTTAAGCTAAAACATATATTTAAAGAACTTTACACTACAAATTTGGTCTAAAAACATGCGACAACACTATCTCTGCCTTCTTTTCCCATTTATATTGATCCATTTTAGTCTTTGTCGACATCTGAGATAATCCCACTTGATTTTGAGCCATTGGATCTTCAAAATTGTACATATGTCATTTTGGCGCCAAAAGGTGTTAAGGCAGGTTTAGTGCATTTAATGCGTTTTGGTGGATATGGAGGTGTTAGGGGAGTAGGTAGGGAGCTGTAAAGGTGGTGGACAGGTGGTGGTGAAAGGTGGCAGTAATGGAGTGGACACAGGTGGAGAGGAAGGGATGGTGAACAGTGTCTGGCATTGAGCGCGCTTTGACCATTTTGACCATGTATAAATAAAAGGGGTTGGTTTTGGGCTTGGGAAATTGGGCTGGATAGTGGATTATTTGGATTGGATTAATATTTAACAAAGGATCCATTTGGTTTAAGTATTAACAAGGACCATTTATGTAATTTTTCCAAACTTTAAGGATCGATCTTGTAACATTTCTAAACTTATCACAAGGGTTGAACTTGCCAAACTTTGATAGTACAAGGACCATATTTGCATAAAATTCCATTTACAAGTCCAAGGACTAAAATTGCCAATTTTGTAACTCTATGGACCAAACTTGTAATTTTCTCCAAAGTTATCATGAAGGACCAATATTGCCATTTATAAATAGTATAAGGTTTATTTTGATTATTTTCTTATTTTTAAAACCTTAGGGACTAATTTTGACACTTTTGCAAAGTTGAGGGACCAAAGTTGTAAATTTGTGATTTTTAACTTCAAAGGATTATTTTGAACAACTTGTGAATCCCAAGGACCTTTAATGACATTTTACAAGTTTTTGAATTACTGTGGACTAGATTTGACAACTTTTGTAACTTGGGAGACTAAAGCGCCAATTATGCAAACTTGATACGTTTTCACCGATTTTGATGTTTTTGCATTTAAAACATATAAAACACTTGTTTGTGATATTTTTATCATTTTGAAGCATTTCGAGTGTTTTCGGATGTTTTGGCATTCTAACAAGATAAAAATGATGAGTATTTAGACACTCATCACGAGCAAACCAAAATCGACTCGATGAGCGTCCCACTTCATGAATGGGAGTAATTGATAATGAATGAGAAAAAGAAGAATGAGTGGGTAAAGCATTCAAGAAAAATTCAAGAGAGTGCGTACTTTGAGCAAACAACTTCTGAATAGATTCCGAAGACTTACCACCAGTAGAAGCCCTACTGGAATCCATATGGTCACCCCTTAACTTCTTACGAGGATAAACAGGGTCGGTGCAAACTTTCCTTCTCTTTCTTCGAGAACCTGAAGAGACATCACAAGTAGACGCCAAAAAAGTACCAAAAACATCCTCAGACACTAAAGGATAGCCAGCCATTTTTCTGAGACTAGACATAAAAACACCTAAAAACCCAACTGAGGGTTCAATATCAAGAGCAAAACAAAGAATCTCAAATTGAGAAACTTTAGCAACACCAATAACAGAAAGCTGCGATATGTAGATGCGATAGTAGTTAAGGATAGAAACAAGGAATACAGACAAAGGAAGACGGAAATTAGCATATTCAAAACGGGTATATACACCAATCTTCCCATCTGGTGCCTCTTGAATGGTCTGATCAGGTTCAGAAAACTCCGGATGAACAAATTGCGAAATTGAATATTTAATACAAAAGCGATCAAGAGCCCCTTGTGAAAGCTTAGACATATCAGATGCAAAAGTACCCATAACGGAAGAGAAAAAGAAATTAGAACCTAACCTGGAAAAGGAACCTGGAAGGCAGACGCAATCCAAGGAGATTAGATCGAAAAGAAGAAGAAGTACCGCTTGCAAATGTAGAACAATAAAAGGAAAAACAAGGCAAGGGAAAAGTAAACGGTATTTATACAAGGAGGTTGTTAGCGTCCAAAGAAAACCCTAAAAAGGACACGTGTCAAAAAGTAACCCGGCCCAACGGTGAGAAATCAATAAGATAAAAGTAAGGCTAGTGTAAGGACGCAGGACCCACCGGGTCCAATCAGCTAGAAAACGAAGGGTCGGGAATTACCCACACTACATAGCACGTAAAACAAGAAGGAAAACGTCATAAAGACACTTAAAAGGTGCGGAAAAGAAACGACTTCATCAAACTTAAAATCTAGCAATATCCACCGCACGCGACAAATATCCGCGTGCAATAAATATGCTAGACTGGGGGACTTGATGACATAGCAATCCTTAAAAAAGAGGAACATCAGAAGGGCACTTCAAAAAAGGCACGGAAAGGAAAAGTGCTCAGTCAACTCAATTCTAGTAATATCCACCGCAAGCGACAATATCCACACGTAATGCACACACTAGACTGGGGGGACTTGATGACGTATAGCACGTATAACAGGCCCACTAGGCCCAATACACGCTATACACATACTGGGCCCAGGCCCAACAATAAGAACAACTACGAAGATGGGGCCAATAGTAAGTCAAATAACGAAATTGGCTATAGTCCAGGCTAGAGGACGCACGTAGGATACTTAGCAGACCGAACCTTCGGTCGGTGAAGGTATCATGTGTCCGCATTCGCGATTAACATGGAACCTTGTCCAACAAGGGTCCGGCTCCGACAACTAACTACTATATGCGAGTAACTAGGAAACCCTAGCGGTAAGCCTCGCCTATAAAAGGGGCTCTAATCCCCATACAAGGTACAACTTTTTCTCTCATAATTACACACACATAATCTTACTTTCTCTGACAAGAATGTGTACTTACTCTCACGCCGGAGTCTAATCGTGGGGTCCGTCCCCATGGTAAGGCTAACGGTTTACTCTTCTTGTGCAGGGAATTCAATCAAACTACTTGGATTAGTACAAGATCAACCCACTAGTAGCTTGTTAGCCCAATCCAACAAGCAACATTAACACCCATTACAACCCGTCACACTTTTTGTACTAACATATGCATAAATGCAATTGTAGGGATGCAATTATAAATCTCGATTTATCTATGTTATTTAATTTCAGTAGGGCAAAAGTGTATGAAAAAATTGAAAAAAAAAATATAGAAAAAAAAACATGTTGTTTGCCATGCTGCTTATGTTTAAGTCAAGAAAGTGTCAAGAAAAGCAAATAAAGAGTTGAGTTTGTCAATCGAGTCTCGGCTTAGATGATTAACTTGCCACCAATTAATAGCTCCCCATATCCCAAAAAACATGTTTTCGTTACCTTTACACCTAGCATTACAACTCTTTAAAAGTCCTCTTTGATACTTTATCCTAGGTGCTTACGCCAAAGCGGTGGAGGTTTGATCCTTTATCAAGCCTATGGTAATCTATGTGCTATGACAGATAAAGAGTGTTTATTTGTCCATTTCCATAATGTTATATAACATATACACCCGAGAGATGAGAGAATCCAAACACATTATGTGAGGTGCTAGTATATAATTTTCGGGCTTGTTATGTGACTATTTTAGAATGAGTTGTGTTGTAAACTATCTTTAAACCAATGTTAAATGCCCCTGAACTTGTAAATTGATTAGGATAAAAGCATATTTACTTGAGGTCAAACAAATCCCAAGTGTAGGCATATTTGATGAGGTGTAATTTTATACGTTTTTAAGAGGTCATTTAGCCTCTAAATCCGTACTTATTTGATCATTTTTTAATCCAAAATCGTTTCTATTTGAGTTTTAGGTACTTGGGAAGCAAATGATGGAAAATGGCACATTTCGGGCTCCATTAGAGGAAAAAACAAAGAAAATGACAACAATGAGAAAAATGCCATAAAAAGGGCTTGGGACGACGTAAAAAATACTAAGTGACGTCGTCATTTGAAGTTTATGAAAATAATCAAGTTTCATAATTTCCATGTGACGGCTCAGGCTATGGAGACGGCCTCGATCTGACGGTGTCATGACCAAAAAAATAAAGAGCGACAGCGTCACGAACTATAATGTGACTTTTTGGGAGATATTAGAGATAAACCCTAGTCCAAATTTTATCCGCTTTTTAGGATTTTAGCCCCAAGAACTCCTATGTATTGAAGAGATAAGTCTGTTAATTCAATCATTCAATTATGTTTACTTGTGATTGTTTGATTACTTTATCTACTTTTTTTTCATTACTATGACAGGCTAAATTTATAAGTATTAGCTTAGGATTGAATGAAACCTAGTTATTGATTATT
The DNA here is from genome assembly GCA_022545495.1 of Chrysanthemum lavandulifolium. Taxonomy (NCBI): domain Eukaryota; kingdom Viridiplantae; phylum Streptophyta; class Magnoliopsida; order Asterales; family Asteraceae; genus Chrysanthemum; species Chrysanthemum lavandulifolium. Next base: position 188,208,698 of record CM040246.1, read on the forward strand.
GTGTGTCGATTCTTGTTTAGTTAGTTGTGAATTGCGTTAGGAGTAGGAAAATTGGCTAGGTTAACTATATTACTAGCTTGAACGTCCGACTAAACGCTTAGTTATTAATTAACTTGATGTTCGTTGTATTTTATGCGTGAATTATGTTTGCATTGTGGAAATTTAGAGTTAAAAGGGCATTCTTAGGCGCCACTCAATTAGAACATAGTTTATAGAGTTAGGGAGTAATCAACCCTTAATTGATATTAAGGACTACAACGCTTTAACTAAATACGGACGTAACAACTCGACTAATCAATAAGAGATAACTAGGAAATAATGAGATTCAAAGTGAATACACTTTTCTATCATACGAGTTCACCAATTTACTTTTCTACATATTAGTTATTTTAATTTAGTTTAGTTAGTTTTAAAAACCAAACTCTTCAAAACCCGAGGTTTTACATTGCTTTCTATAAAAAAATAAAATACAAAAATAGTCATCCCTCAATCCTTAGACTTAATTCGTTATAGACTTCGAGCCTACCTCACTATTCCCCTAGAGAACGATCAATCCCTTGTGTCTTACATATGCTACAAGACATTGTTAATACAAATAAGCCGTGAAAACGTTTATTTATATTTTACGATCTTCTAATGTTTTGTCGATAACAAATATAAAATCATTTTAACGAAACAAATAAAGTACGTAAATAGTTTGAGTTAATAGTTTTCTAAACACACTTACGCTTTCACATAAAACACTAAAACAAGTATAAGTGATTTCATGATTTAGATATATATATATGTACAACAACTAGTGTTTACATATTGGGTTAGCATATACTTAAACTAAGTATACTAAAATGGGTAAAAGCATGTAAATACTAAAATAAGGTAAAAACATGTAAATACTAAAATGGGTAGAAACTAGCAAATGGTATTGAACCATAACCCATGGTTTTATATATACCACTTATCTAAGTTCATTGTATCTAGAAAGAAAACCATGGATCAACCCATAACCCATGACCCATGACCCACAACCAAAAATACCCATGGGCAAAGAGGAGCGTTCCACAGATCCCTAGCTTTATGCTAGCCGGATCCCAAGTGGAAGGGATCCGGGGAAACAGTATAGAATTTTCTCTATAAATAGAGAGCCATTTCCTCCTTACTAGGCATCCCTTTTACACACATACTTCCCCCAAGTATTCTAACCCTCTAACCTCAGATCCAAGAGATCTATGTAGCTTTTCTCTTTTGTTTTTGTGTGATCTTGTAGGTTCCTCTTAAAGGAAAGATCACCACATCTTGAAGACATGCAAGCTCAAGTCCATGAGTTGCCATGCTTCGTCATCATCAAGACAACGAAGGTTCTCTTGTTGATAGTTCTTCCTTTCTCCATAGATGTTGGGTTGAAGGCATTAGTGAAGAATGCCGAAAGTGTCAAGATGAAAGCATTAGTGAAAGGTGCTCATCATCCGAGTCAAAGCATTAGTGAAGAATGCTTAAGGTGTCAAGACGAAGGCATTAGTGAAGGGTGCCAAGCGTTGTGTCAAAGGCATTAGTGAAGGATGCCGAAGAATCAAATCAAGTAGCATTTGGGAAGAATGCTTAGGTCGTATAATCGATGAGGTACATCGTTATACATATAAGTGTTTATTTATTCACAAGGATGGTGATATCCTTGATGGTGTTGTAACAAGGATTAGATCTCCTTGATAATAGGTGTTGTGTCATGAAGGGTAGTAGTTCCTCCATAATGGAACTATGTGCTTAGCCTAGTACCTAATAAAGGGTAGGCGACGCCAGATAGGATTAGTTCTCCTAAGGTGTGAAAGAACTCGGTGGTTAGCCTAGCACCGTATAAAGGGTAGGCGACGTAGTGTTAGGTGTGGTTCGCCTTGGTGTGAAAGAACTCGGTATTTAGCTTTGTACCGAAAAAGGTTAAGCGGCGTTGTGAAGGCTTCTCCGCCATAAGGAGATTTGGTGTAGTGCTTACGAACTCTCGAGTAGGTGACTCGGGGAGTGGAGTAGGGCAAGGAAGGTGTCCTTGTAGCCGAACCACTATAAATACCTTGTGTCGTGGTGATGTGCTTCTTACTCTTTATCTTTCATTTTACGTTTATATATCTATCTATCAACGTCCAACATAAATAACCAAATAGATTGACATAAGTCGATCTAAATATTTAAAAAGGAGTTTTAAATTGGTAAAACTATTCAACCCCCCCTTCTAGTTTTCCACATCTATGTTATTGTTTAACCCTAAGGCTCAAAACGATCTCAAGGAGTCTATCAAACTCCACAATTGGTATCAGAGCTTGGGGAGCTCGTTACCTAGGGATTCACAAGGTTTTCTTGGTCGATAAATGGCGAAAAGAGACACAATTCGAATCTGGATTTTTTTTGTAAAAGTTTATGCAACACTGTTTTAAAATGGCGATAACTTTTTCGTTAACTGTTGGATCTTGACGAAATTTTTGGTGGACGTTCTTTATATATCAATCTAACTTTTCACCGGAGCGATCGTCGATATGAGCTTTCAATAAAAAGATATACAGTGTCGAATTTGGCTGCTGAAGGGTTTTTCAGAAAATCAATTTTAAGTTATTTCGGTGTCTAATTATATACGTGCTTTGTTATATACAAAGGCTCTTGGTATATTTTTATTGCAATTGGAACCTACAGTGGGGCTAGGATGGAATACATGGGACTAAGATGGAATCTCGTACTATTATTATTATCTTGGTCGGTTATGAGGTAAGATATATTTATTGCAATTGAATTCCCTATATTATTATTCTTTGAGAATTTATTCTAGTTGGTTTGGCTACTTGTGATAATTGAATAAATGGGACTATGGCATAAGGTTATTGGTTTGAAACTCTAGTATTTGTATCAATCGGATGCTTATGCTACATGTGGGCTACTGGTACAATGAATAAGTCTACTCTTTATCGACTGTGGTTACTGGTGCTTGTTGTCTTCACGATTACACAAACAGAATTAACAGGTTTTCATGAAAGAAGATATGGTGCCTTTAGGTTACTACTGCTCCCACTCACGAGTTCCACTGCTAGGCTTCTCATAATCACTGCTAGCATAGTCGTTTCCACTGCTAAGTGATTGGTAACCACTGCTACGTTTCGCGAAACCACTGCTAGCTTTGTGCAACTTACCACTGCTATACCTTTGAGATACTACTGCTCATTGACTGTATTACTACTGCTATCTTTTATGTTGGTATTTGTTATTGGTTGCATGGTCACACATGTGGGTTTTTATATGTTTGGAATTTTGAAGTCACATGCAAAGGTACAACATGGTTATTAAAAGATCACTGCTAGTGTTTACTCAACCACTGCTAACATGATTTGGTTTCCACTGCTAGCTTGAATGAGTCTCTACTGCTCGTGGTTCTATTGGTCATCAAAGGTTCAAGCTAAGATTTTTACAATAGAGATGGTTTTATTCGTCATGATTTTACTGCTAGTGCATATTTATTGGAGTTGCATGCTTCTCTTTCTAGATGATTGGCCACGAATGATAATTGGACGATGGAGGTTGGTGACATTGCATCTTAATATCTTTCATTCTCGACTGTTGGATAAAAGGTGTTATATTTTTATTTTTATTTTGGTCGATGCAAGTATTTGATGTGTGGATACAGGATAGGATGCATGAGCAACCTCATTAGTGAGTTGCATTTACATTCTTATTGCTCTTGCACATAGGATGATGTTATGGTGTACGTTTAATAATTTATTATTCTTGGTCATGTACCTATTCAATATCAGTTTACATGAATTACATGACTTTGAGTTTTGGATGACAAGAGCTTATTATCGCTTTATTTGGAAACGACACACATGGGAGATGATTATGGTTTTTGTTGATCACACACACATAGTTGGTTTTCTCATTGGAACAGGTTGGTTCCAACACACACACAAGAAGATTTTTGGTTTTATTTGTTCTTAAAGGTTATTCAAAAAGCTCATTTTATTTGGAATTATTGAATAATTGATTACGAAGAAGATTGTTTATCTCTTATTTGAGATTGAAGTAAGGTTCACGAAGGTGTTTACTTATTTCATCATCAATATTCTAACTATTGATTGGTGACTTGCTTGGATATACGGTTCATGATTGGGACTTGGTTTATCTAGTTTTCTTAGGTTAAGGGGTGGATGGACGAAGACCTAGGTAATTATCACTTAAAGGAGATACATTGTAGTACTCAGTGTCACACGAAGAAAGTCGATGTGGATAAATTCAAGAGATTACATAGAGATTTGTTTCAGCTACACCAAATTCTCTATATCGTTCTTTAATCAACAATAGTGCAAGCTTAAGTACCGAGTTTGGGATATTTTACTTTGGTTTCAATTTTGGTATATCAAGTTTTCTTCATCAGTAATCATTTACATAGAGCTTACAGATTTGGAGAATCATGAAGATGATTAACACATTGATTTCAGGGGAAGCTTATTCTTATGATGTGTTTAATCATTTGATGTTCATGCACCACTCAAGGGGAAGTGTTTGATTTTTACTACTGTTGATCACTATTACTACTGCTTGTTTAAGCTTTTACTGGTTTGGATTCATTATTCGCATTATGCTTCATGGAGGGTAATCTGAAACATTAGAATACTTGGATTAGGAGTGTGGTATTGGTTTGTGGTGGTCAAGATCATTATTTGCATACGTTCACTATTTGTTGATAACAAAAAGGGGAAGAGATGTTGTAGTGGCATGGCATGGATTAAGGGGAAGACAAGGAAGACATGATTTGTTTCATTCAAGGAGATGTTTACATCTCAACTTCTGCTACTTCGTCTAGGGAAGTTCGTACACGACTTTGTTTATTTTGTCATCATCAAATAGGGGAAGATTGTTGGGATTCTTGATTTGATGAGACAAAGTAAATAGAAGAATGAAACAAAGGGACTTAAAGTGACAAAGATGAAACCTACAAAAAGATGGAGGGACTTGCTTGCAAAAGAAGATATATTATATAGTCCTTCGTAGAGATTTGTAAACCCTAATCCTCTAGTATATAAAGAGGACATGGGGTGTAGGTTTTAAATATGCAAGTCTTCCAATATGTAGACATCTAGTAAAGGTGTGTGTGTGTGTGTCCTAGGCGTGTAGTTCTTATAAACGCCTAGGTTAGTGTTAGTTTAATTAACCCCCAAGATCAAAGAAGTCTTTGCTCTCTGTAACATTTAGGTAACACGTTATTAATATAATTTGGAGGTGACGGTGAATGAAACCTTGTGTCAATAACATAGTTGTTTATATATTCCGTTGTGCATGATTCTTTATCTATGTTATTGTTTAACCTTAAGGCTCAAAACGATGTCAAGGAGTCTATCAAACTCCACAAAACCAATTAAGCCCAATGTTATTTCGTATTAATTGATCATTTATATATTTACAATAAACATATAAAGTTGTAATCACGAGCTATTCTGTGCGACCCAATGAACCGTATATTAATGTCATTATTTAATTTCGTTATATCATGCACACAATCCTACATATTGATACAAATTTATTGCTGAAATAAAATCGATTTTGATTGAATTGTTAACTAATTTTCATTTGACTATGACTTGTAGTTTATTACTCATCCCGTCTCAAAATATAAATCTCTTTTAACGTTTTAAATCCAACTTTGACCTTAAATATTTTTGTTTGCATTATATAAGACTTTATAAAAATTATATCAATGAAAAATACATTTAAACTCAATTGATTTATATATTTTGCATTAAGGTCAAAGTTGGATTTAAAAAGTAAAATTGACTTATATTATAAGATAAAGGTATAGATGAAAACATGAAATATAATTAAAAGACTAAAATACACCGTTGGTCCCTAAACTTGTTCAAACGCATCGCGTTGGGACAAACATGGGCATTATCATCGCCAGAGGTCCAAAACTTGGGTTTTTTATGCCAAAGAAATCCCTTGACAAAGTCAATGTCTGATTTTTGTTTTGTAGTCGAGGGTATTTTAGTCCATACACATTTATACTTTGATAACACATTTATATTTTAGCCCTTCATCTTTATTTGTCGTCGTCAACATCATCCTCGTCATCATCTCCCCAAATCATTCATCTCTCCAAATCAACATCTCCCCAACATCATCCTGGTAACTTAGATAGTTTTTGAGACTTCTGTTGGCCTCCCTCTTGTATATTTAGATTATCATATATGATCTTGGAGTAGGTACGCTTTTAGCCTAGCGGTATGTTAGTTGTTGTATTGTAGGTTCAAGTCTCAACAAAAAAAGTATCTTGGTATTAGGTGCGTTAATATACGTATATTTTTGGAAAATAATAATATATATGCAATCTTAATTTAGCTTTTGGTTTTGCCACCCGAAGTTGTTATTTGGGCTTTTGAGCTTTAACAAGCTGATGACTTTTACATTTTGAGCTTTAACAAACCTGATAGGACGGGTGACATCAACTAGCCATCATAAGACAATCTACCAATGAGCATAGCCTCAATCAACAGGAATTACCTACCGTAACGACCTTAAGAGTTGTACGAAACTCAACTCTAGAAACACCTAACCTTACTTTACTCCTTTCGATTTCAAAGGATCTGGCTGTCATCAAAACTTAGTGTTGTGCACAACCATTTCCACATGTGTAGTTGGAAGAAATACGACTTACGAACTTTCATCCTAAGTAACCATAGAAATCAAATAGATTTCTATACAGCTCGACCACCTAATATAGTTTTACCTCTTACCCCATACTAAAGTGAGGAGACAAACCACATCCCAAATTGTCTTAGGACAACCTACTGACAAACACGGTCACCAGCAATAACTTCCCTAAAATTTATAACTCCAGACTATTTACGGAGACCAACTATGTAACTCTCTATTTGTCCCCGTAACTTTTCTAGTTCCAAGAAACCTTGTCAACAAGTAGGAACTCTATAACTACTTAACGACTCATACTCCGTAAATAACCAAACTATACTCTTAACTTTGAGCCTCCGTACTTTGGGTATAAAGTACACCATTAAGTCAACCAACGAATTGCAAGTAGCAATCAACACCATCTTTCTAGAGAGAACCTGAGGCTTACCCATAACCCACATTATCATTGTAATTACACAACAGAACATGACATTTCGACGTCATAATTCAAATGGAATGACCATCAAAAATATCATGTCATGAGCAACTACGAGGAGTAGGTTGTTCGGATATCTCATAGTAACAAAAACCTTGAGGAATGAGGTAATAAAAATAACTCTATGAGTACACCTAGACTGAACATCATTTCCTTGGAGGAAATTCACATCGATGAAACGTTAAAACTTACTAAAACCATGAGTCGGAAAGCCAAACAATTGGAGTATAACCGTATCCCGATTGTCAAAACACTCAAACTCAACGAGTAACTCAAACTGAATTCTGAGGAAAGAATTCCAATTAAGACGGAGAGACTGTGACAATCGGTAATTTTCCAAATATCAATTTAATAATAAATTATTATTTATTATTACCTGAATGTTTTTGAGCATGCATTAGCTCACTTGATATAATTACGGAAGTTATCCCACACTGGAACAATTTAAACTATTTACGATTTTCAGAAAATGCATATTTTTAGATTTTCTAACCACTTATGAGTTTTCAAACTCACTCGAGAAGTTATCTCACTTTATCGAAACACGAGCTCCCGCACGAACCGACCAATAGAAAGAATGAAATTAGTCTAGTAAACACATTTTGGAACCAATATTGATATTTTTATATTTCTTTTATAAAAACACACTTGAAAACAAATTATTACGCGTTCAATATTTTTAACGTGTAACTAAAATGTCTCAACTCATGTCTACACTTAAACGAGATACGTAAAATATTATGGGAATTTACGTTTTAACTTCCCACTTTATTTTAAACTTGTCTTGTCACATTTTATGCAACCAAACGCGACGAAACTTGATTATATACGTTTAACGTATATACAATTTATGCTCTTGGACAAAATCATATTCGAAGCACTAACAATGTGACAATTCGTATTTTCAGATCATTCTCAAAACATTACTCATGCTTCATTATTTATCATTTATCGTGAACTAGGTTTACGAGCATCAAATTCACGTAACCGTAATGGTTTAGCTGTGAATTCATGATCATATCATCGAGGTCATTTCATATAGACTAAGTTTAGTCTACATTTTATTAACATCATTGTCATCATATTAGTTCATGCATGGTTTTGCATTTTACAATAAACGTATAATTTTTATATTAAATAAACGTTATCGCGTAATTAATTATTTTGAACAATTGATCCGTTACTTCCAAAAAATTTCCCGATATATTTTTATACTCATATTAAGTTATAAAAATAATATTATGAGTTGACCCAGTGTTTTAAATTTATTTTGTATATAAATTGTTATATTTATATAATTACGACGGTTCTTAAATTCGACACGATTATTATTATATCACTCAAATTTTGCAAGAAATGTATTATTATAATTTTTATGACCTAAAAATATTTTATCTTGACCCGTGAAAATTTATTTTATCCAACGCTACCCTAAAATATTCACAAGTGACTACAACTTACCACTTAACTTCAAATATCTTACAAGTTATTATACTTAAACAATTTTTAAAAAAAAAATAATAATATCAAGAGTATGACTATCCTCCCTTGTCGACAAGGGAGGGATGAGTCACATGATATTTGCATAATATCTTAGATATACTTGTATTATACTATATCCTAACATAACTTCACATTCATTTCACTTCATTTCTTTCATTTCACAATACTAGATCAAATATTTCATCCTTTCTCTCTTGCAAAATTCGCAACCATAAAACCAAAGGAGGATCATCTCAAATTTTCAAGACAAGGTTTATTAAACTCTAGTATCATTTGTTGCATAGGTTTTGTAATACAAACCTCAAGTGATTAGGAAAACCCTTTTGTCCTTAAACCTCATCATATTTCTTGTAAGCATTCATATTCATATTTTTATTTCATATTCATTATTATGGTCATATCATTTTATTTGAGAAACATGCAAGTTATGTGATGTTTATACCACTTTTTCATGTTTTTAAGTGTTAAATATATATAATCCATCCTATAAATTACTCCTTGTTATATATAATTTTGGTGATGTCTAGGAACCCATGACACCCTAAGAAGGTGTATGGTAGGATTAGAATAGCTTCGAGTTGTTTTGAATGGGTTAGAATAGGTTTGGCGCGAGAAAACTCATTTCGACATCGCTTTGAAAAGGGTCTGTCCTTATTTTGAAATTCGGAAAATCCGACAAGAGGTGAAAATATTTGGCCTAGATATTTAGAAAATATACTTTAAAATGAAACCGTGGCCGCTTGAACGGATTAAAACGGAGTTATAACGAAGAAGTTATGAATTTTTCAAGTTGGCGACGAAAAATATAAATTTCTGGAAATTTCAGCAAACAATATTTGTTTTGTACGAGTCAAAAATGAAGCTTGGACGTTGTAAATTATGTCGACTTGTTAAAAATATGTTAGTATACTTTGATACGAAGTTAAGGATCTTTAAAACGTAGAAAACGGATTTGTAACGACTAAATTATACACTTTTACAAAAGTTGCCGTAACTTTTATTATATAAGAAAAACTAACTTGATTTCTAATAGACAAGTTTTATGCAAAAACTAGTACCAAGTTAAAGGTTGTTTTTAACATTGATTTAGAACTTTTCATAAAGTGAAGTCTTCTAGTAAAAGTGAAATCGCCAAGTATACTTCCCAAAATGTCCTATCGTTTGATTAGTGGAGTTGTAATGAATAAATTACGCTCGCTTAAACTTTGCCGAAAAACCATCCTTAAACTATATTTTGGACTAAAAGTACCATACTTAACCACTATTTTTCTTTATGTTCGAGACCTCTAGGATGAAAACTCATGTACTAAAACTTTGAGATTATCATACAAGCTTCCCAAAACCGTTGAGTTTGTTTCCTAACGATCGACGTGCACCATTTTACGACTAGCTTTTAGAGGCCGTTTTTGTCATTTTCATGGATATTTCAATAACATTATTTTACGGCAAAAAGTCATAATTTCACAATAAATCACTAAATGATTATCGTCGGATATCATTTCAATGTAAATACATGTGAAGTAATTTAAAAATGGTCAAGACGTTAAAAGATTATATTTTCATTTAAAAGGAATGTTTTCAAAAATACATAAGTGGTATAAATATCATCCGAATTGCATGCATAACATTACATCATGACTTATTACATATCATATCATTCATAATAGGTCGGTTTAGATTCACGCTACATTTCGGTTTATCCACTTTTGTCATCATAATCATTGCAACAGTGAGTTTTCATAGCCCGATTTATTCAAGTTTTTACTTATTTCAAACCTACGGGAGAATACATTGTACATCATTTTATTACGATACCAAGTATATCAAATTCATTACATTGCTTAAGTTACCTCATTGCCGCTAAATGTCCCCATTTCATGAACATGAACCGTTAATTTCATAGAAGCGTGAGTGAGTGGATAGATCTATCGAGGTGACACCTCCATCCGAGTTGGCGGATTCCAACCGGACGGATGCATTTCACTTCATTATCATTATTGAGTTGTTTGGCAAACACTGTTGGGCGAACATCACCAAGCTTCGTGTCATGGACTTATAGCAATTGTATCATTTTGTGACGACATTGTCATACATAATATATACTTGTGGTAGTCGTATTTAACATTTTCAACAACTCTATGAACTCACTCAACCTTTGTGTTGACACTTTTAGCAATGTATTTTCAGGTAATTAAGGCATTCGGATCATGGCACGATTAAGGAACCTCATAGAGTCGCGGTGTCGACTTGTCTCAATGTATATTATGGTTTTCTTTAAAAACATCGTTTGACTTGTACCTAGCTTATTTTCCGCATAAAGTAACTTTCATTTGGGACCTATCTTTGTAACTCTGAATGTTTTTATTAAATTAAGCGATGTATTTTTCAAACGACACTTGAGGTCGCTCAATATAACGTGATAGTGATGCTATGACAACAATCCCGTGAATTCCATTCACGCAAAATGTAATTTGGGGTGTGACAGTGGCATCGAGCTTCGGTTATAGAGAACTAGGTTGCATCATTGACCCTAGACTATAACTACATCATCATAGCATCTCATCATTTCATCATAAGTGCATAGTCACTATATATGCGGTTTCATACGCATATTTTGCGAGTTATTTACTTTCATTTCAAAAGCGATTGTCACATAGATGCCTTCAAATACCCATCCCATTATACTCACATCACTTTGACATGGAGAATGCCCTGCCATTCCCTATCACAATTTTAACATCAGTTGACTCAACACCGATAACATCGATGATGAGACCGAACCCTTTAGAGGACGGTTGCACCTACACCATCACGATCACCATTGATTCATCAGTAGGATCGGGATAATTTTATCATTCTGCTGAGACGATCATACCATTTGGTAGGACTTACAAGCTTAGTCCTAGTGGACCTATTAGTCATACATTTGATTTGCCGCTTGGGAAGCGTGCATAATTTGATACACCACTACCATCTACCACTAAGACTACGGAAACTACACTATCTTATAGATTTGAGGACTGTGAGAGTTTCAAAGTTGTTGTTGCTAGACAGCCTACTACTTCTATACTTGAGGCATGATTAGACCACCAACAGGAACCGACAATAAATACCTTTCTAGCTAATGTAATCTTTATCATTTATTATCTCCACGATAATCAAAACCTTTGTTTATTTCATTCCTTATTCCAATTGCCCAATTTTCAATCATTTCGCGACAATACCTCACTATCTTACTAGGGGGTAGGCCAACTTTATTCTTGACTAATTAGGAAACTATTACCATTCTAGGAGGTTTCCCCGCGCATCCTACAAACCATTTAACAAATTTTGCTTCAAGTTACTTTGCTACTACTTCATAACATTATTTCACTTAAGTATATTGCAAACCATTCTACACCATCTTAGAAACATTGTTTCATAAAGTTTTAAAACAAAGTTGTTTCGTTACCACCCTATCAATTGGCTTTCGGTCATTTTATCAATTATTTAATACCATCATGCGAAACAATTTTCATGTTACTCTGAAAAATTATTGAGCCATTATCTTACAAAACAAAACGTTGAATACCATCTAAAACTTCGGAGAAACATAATACCATTTCAACAAAACCAAGCATCATATCATTTGTCCTCAATTATACATGGCCTGATCACCTATGTATAATTTAGGAAGAATTATGTCATGAAAGTAACAAGCATCATTTCAAATCTCTTAAAACAATCTTCATTAAAAGCAAAGCTTTGTAAGCAAATAAATTGTGCATAAACATTCCTTTTGTTAACACTCTACGAAACCTCACGCCATTTATCACTCACTCAACCGATAAGTTGAAACTTTACCAGACCTTTTAGGAAAGACTTTCTATACTATCTACGAGGAGGATTCCTAGATACGAGAAAACAATATAAGGATTTCAGAAATACTAACAAGGACTAGAAGTATGTAGTAAGATGTCTTAAAACTCAACATAAATCTTAAGACATCACGAGACATTCCGAACCACTATTTTGGGACTAGAAGCCAAATTCTTTCATTTCAAAAGTACTAGCTAGATCGAGTTACAAGGTTTAGAACGAAGCGAATACACACTAAGCAACACTATAGGGATAAACCAAGTCTTCTAACTGAGACTACAGAACATTCCAATAAACATGGCTTCAACAATATGTGAACTTCCCTACAATGAGTTTCCCTTAAAGGAAAATTTAGTTAGATTAAGGTTATCAATATAAACTTCCCTAAGGCCTTGTGTTTTCTAGAAATTACGATAACCTCACCTCCATATCAAGAGATGTAACAGTTTGAACATATTGAACAATCAAGGACTATCCATCTACAAGTGAAATTAGAACAAACATTTTTCGACATAGTATGAGATGATATCTATTTCTTGCTAGCATGATAACAATCTGAGTGATGAAATAATTTTAGAAGCACTCAATATCGGATGATTTGAAAATCCATCACCACACCACATCACTTACACATTTAAGGTTTTGTGACTTGATAACATATAGCATGGAAACATTTCAATAATCAAACCATAAACAGCTTTAGTCATGGAGACTAAACACCTTAGGCAAGTAAGATTCAAGTCAAGACATTCGCTAGAACGAGAAACGCTAGAAATCACAATTGTTACCCATAGTCTATTCTTTTCAATAAGGTCATTTTCGATGAGACTTAACATTTTGAAATTTGGCACGAGACACGTGGTATCAATTTCGATTGAACCTAATATAAGGTAGCCGATTCTCCTTGGACTTCTAACAATCATTTCAATCTTTCCATGAAACTCTATTAGGACATGAGCACCACCTATTATCCTTAGCTCAATGGTTAGAGCGAGAGAACAATTCTAAGATTAGAAGATATGCTCGTGCATGTGTGATATTCTAGAAATGATTAGGTAAATCATTCTTCATCGAACCAATTTGCTTTACAACAATAGTCAACACATAAACATATTGACTACACCAATTGAGACACTCTAAGGTTGAGGTGTCAATCACTCATTCACCGGTCAAAATCGTGAAGTCCAACTTACTAGTCAATGACTCATTCATGAAACAACAAAGTAATCGTACAAATCAAAAATCGCCACAAATAACAACATATAGCTAGATAAGCTACGTCGATGTACGACGCAAAATATTGAAGTATGTTCCATAAGTCGCAAACTATTAGAATTTCAAATTGGCAACAAATTTATATTCAAAGTCCCGTCTTGGAAGGCGTGGTACGATTTAGAAAAACATTGGATGACCCAATGCGACTCAAATACCTTCATCTTTTCACAAGTAACATCGTAGAACCTAACATGGACCAATTCGTGGACCGAATTCCTTTTGGTTAGGCGAATGTGACAATTCGTATTTTCAGTCATTCTCAAAACATTACTCATGCTTCATTATTTATCATTTATCGTGAACTAGGTTTACGAGCATCAAATTCACGTAACCGTAATGGTTTAGCTGTGAATTCATGATCATATCATCGAGGTCATTTCATATAGACTAAGTTTAGTCTACATTTTATTAACATCATTGTCATCATATTAGTTCATGCATGGTTTTGTATTTTACAATAAACGTATAATTTTTATATTAAATAAACGTTATCGCGTAATTAATTATTTTGAACAATTGATCCGTTACTTCCAAAAAAATTTTCCGATATATTTTTATACTCATATTAAGTTATAAAAATAATATTATGAGTTTACCCAGTGTTTTAAATTTATTTTGTATATAAATTGTTATATTTATATAATTACGACGGTTTTCTTAAATTCGACACGATTATTATTATATCACTCAAATTTTGCAAGAAATGTATTATTATAATTTTTATGACCTAAAAATATTTTATCTTGACCCGTGAAAATTTATTTTATCCAACGCTACCCTAAAATATTCACAAGTGACTACAACTTACCACTTAACTTCAAATATCTTACAAGTTATTATACTTAAACAATTTTTAAAAAAAAATAATATCAAGAGTATGACTATCCTCCCTTGTCGACAAGGGAGGGATGAGTCACATGATATTTGCATAATATCTTAGATATACTTGTATTATACTATATCCTAACATAACTTCACATTCATTTCACTTCATTTCTTTCATTTCACAATACTAGATCAAATATTTCATCCTTTCTCTCTTGCAAAAATTCGCAACCATAAAACCAAAGGAGGATCATCTCAAATTTTCAAGACAAGGTTTATTAAACTCTAGTATCATTTGTTGCATAGGTTTTGTAATACAAACCTCAAGTGATTAGGAAAACCCTTTTGTCCTTAAACCTCATCATATTTCTTGTAAGCATTCATATTCATATTTTTATTTCATATTCATTATTATGGTCATATCATTTTATTTGAGAAACATGCAAGTTATGTGATGTTTATACCACTTTTTCATGTTTTTAAGTGTTAAATATATATAATCCATCCTATAAATTACTCCTTGTTATATATAATTTTGGTGATGTCTAGGAACTCATGACACCCTAAGAAGGTGTATGGTAGGATTAGAATAGCTTGAGTTGTTTTGAATGGGTTAGAATAGGTTTGGCGAGAAAACTCATTTCGACATCGCTTTGAAAAGGGTCTGTCGTTATTTTGAAATTATGGAAAATCCGACAGTAGGTAAAAATATTTGGCCTAGAGATTTAGAAAATATACTTTAAAACAAAACCGTGGCCGCTTGAACGGATTAAAACGGAGTTATAACGAAGAAGTTATGAATTTTTCAAGTTGGCGACGAAAAATATAAATTTCGGAAATTTCAAAGAACAATATTTGTTTTGTACGAGTCAAAAATGAAGCTTGGACGTTGTAAATTATGTCGACTTGTTAAAAATATGTTAGTATACTTTGATACGGTTAAGGATCTTTAAAACGAGAAAACGGATTTGTAACGACTAAATTATACACTTTTACAAAAGTTGCCGTAACTTTTATTATATAAGAAAAACTAACTTGATTTCTAATAGACAAGTTTTGCGGCAAAAACTAGTACCAAGTTAAAGGTTGTTTTAACATTGATTTAGAACTTTTCATAAAGTGAAGTCTTCTAGTAAAAGTGAAATCGCCAAGTATACTTCCCAAAATGTCCTATCGTTTGATTAGCGGAGTTGTAATGAATAAATTACGTTCGCTTAAACTTTGCCGAAAACCATCCTTAAACTATATTTTGGACTAAAAGTACCATACTTAACAACTATTTTTCTTTATGTTCGAGACCGATCTGCAAGAAATACAAGTCTAAATGACTTAAACCGCCGCACACAAATTCAATTAAGATCGAGAATACAGGGATTCCGGGTCGTTTAGTCCCAAGGAGACTCAATGGTGTGTTAAACAAACTCGAGGATAGAATGATCACTAAGGATAGTGATCAAAGGTTTTGATTAGAAATTACACTACCGATTGATTTGGAATAGAATTGGACACGAATTGGAAAGCACAACAATCGATGAGAAAACGTAAACGTAAGTTTTAGAAATTACGATACGCACAAAATAAAAAGTGAAAACTAAAAGTAAAAGACCTAAAAATATAAAAATGACATTTTAGAATCCTAAAAATAAAAGAAAATTATTAGAAAAAGAAAATTATTTTTAACACTATTTAATTAATTATTATTAATTAAAAACTATTTTAACTATTTAATAAATACTCTAAAATGAAAGAAAATACAAAATAAGGCTAGAAAAATAAACTTATGATTCTGAAAAATCTAAAATACTATAAAACTAATTTTAAAACTAAAAATATATTTTTCACACTTTTTATCTAATTATTACTAATTAGTTATTACTTAAAATACACTTAATTACTAGAAAATAGAAAATAAACTTGGAAAAATAAAATTTTAACTTTGAAAAATCTAAAATATGATAAAACTAATTTTAAAACAGAAAATATATTTTTTAGACTTTTTTAATTATTTATTACTAATTATTTATTATTTAGTAACTATTTATATTTATAATAAATACTAAAAGATAGAGAAAATCAAACTTTTCTAAAATCCTATATGATGACGTAAACCTAAGAAAAGAGAAAAACAAGTTTTGCTTATTAAAAAGTTGAAAAGAAAAATCAAAAAGCTAAAAAATCTTAAATAAACGCTATCACTATTTTTATATTGATGTTTTTGTGATTTTTATTTTTGGAAACTACTTATATACTAATATTATGAAACTTTAATAAAGACAAAAAATTTATAAAACACAAATAAGCTGATTTGAAAGCTTATTAGCCCAACAGTTGCCTTAACAAGCTTATTTGGGTAAAATAAGCTCAAATAAGCTTGAACACTAAAACAGAAGCTAGAATAAGATGGAATAAGGTACAAACTAATGAAATGAAGCTAAAGAATGAAAAGAAACACACTGATAAGCTAAGAAAAGGCAAATAAGCACTTGACTTATATTTTGAAAAACAGAAAATGGGACAAGATATAAGCTAGTAGCAGCCCTAGCTAACAAGCTCAAAAGTGAAATCTTGAGCTTGACAACTCAAGAGGACCACGTTGGCTTTCCAAAGAACCAAGAATTACAAGATTTGGACAAGTAATAAGCTTAATGCAAGCTTATCAAGTTGGGCTTATGTTCAGGCATTGTGGCACTTTTACAGACATGTGCACCCCACAAAAGCAAAGAAATAAGCACTTAAACAAATTGAGAAACCAAGAACTAGTATTTTTGTATTTTTCTATACCAACTAGACTACAATACCTCCAAAGCTTATAATCTGAAACCTACTAATGAACCCACAGTGAAATTCCAAGTTTTATTCAAAAACGACCATTTGAGAATTTTGACTTTTTGAGAAAAAGTGCAAAGTTGACCAAAATGAGATTTGAGTTGATCTAATTCACTGATTATGTTGTTATAAAGTAAGATGAGACTAAATTAAGCAAGGTTAACAACTTTTGAACACAAAATGATGATCATGGATCTTAAAAACTCCAACAGTGACTGCAGATACAAGATTAAATGATATTTTGACTTTCTTTGAATTAGAACTTGTTCTCTTGACTGATATAAGTGGTTTAGACTAAGTTATGAAGATTTCCAACAAAACCACTGAACAAAGAACCTTTGAACACACTAAAACAAACACCCCTTATACTTGACTGTATTGAAGTTTTTCAAAGCAAATCAAAGATTTAACCCATAAACTTGATTACAGACCTTGTATTATCAAATATTAGCACTAAGAGAACACAAATCATCAACACTAATCAACTGAAACCAAGATTCTAGACTTAAGCTTGTTTGACTGTCAAAGTGAGATTTTTTCAAAACATAAATTTAAATTAACACCCTACTGATTTTAATGATCAAACACACTAAATTATGACTAGTAAACAAATAGAAACAGAATTTAGAGCTAATACACTAGTGTAACAGTGAAATGCCAAATTGGCTAAAAATGCTTACAAGAGCTTCCAAGCTTACAACTGAGAACTAGGATCTGAAACCCATTCCTATAGCTTCCCAGTATGCACTATACCAAGGCCATCCATTATATACCCTGCTCCAGCTGTGAATACTTCCATAGAACCCTTTTTTATTTTTCAAGTATTTAATTGGCTTTTTGGTGAATTTTCTGATTTTTCTTCTAAATTGAATTTTAGAGTTTCTAAAAGCTTGAAATAGCTTTCTAGGAGCTTAAGTGACCTATTCTAGTTCATATAAACAACTGAAAACAACATTTGATTCAACTTGAGATTTTGCATAAATATGAGAAATTTCATAAACTGAAATACACTTTAACACTTGAATTAAAGTTTCACAGAGGTTTTCTTATATCAATAGAACTTGAAATACAAAGTTTTTAGATAAAAACATACACTTGAAACTTAAAAATGCTAAAAACGACAATAAAAGCTTAAAATTACACTAGATAGATTTTTACAATGCATATCTCTCCACTTTATAGACTTTCTTGCAATCCTCTTTGACCTCTGAAACTTTCCCACCACATTTGAGCCATTGGATTGGCTAGAATCATCAGAACCGTCCAAGTTGCTTTTTGGCGCCAATTTTCCACTTAGCAGGTTTTTAGCTTTAATGAGTTTGGTTGTGTTAATTAAAGCTTTTGGAGTTTAGAGGGGGCTGGAGGAGACAAGGAATGGGAGGGGGGTTGAAATATGGTGAAAACCAGTCATGGTTTTGGGGTTTCAGGTGGGGAAGAGAGGATGCTACAGTGCATCTGGTTTGGGCGCGTTTTTCTCCTGTTTTGACTTTGGTTGACCACAGTATTAATAACAAAGGGGTTCAAAAAGGATATGGCTGGGGTCAAAAAGAGTTGTGACCTGGGGGTCAAAGGCAAAGGGTCAAGGCAGTTGGGTTGGGCTTGTTTTATTTTGGGCTTAGATATTAAAATAGGATCCGTTTGGTTTAAGCATTAAACAAGGACCAAAAGTGTACAATTGCCAAACTTCAAGGACTGAAAGTACCATTATTCCAAACTTCTCACAAGGACCAAATTTGCCATATATTGATAATACAAGGGCCCTTTTTGCATAAAATCCATTTTTAAAGTCCAAGGACTATTTTTGCAATTTTTCAAAGTTTAGGGACTTTTCTTGCCAATTGACCAAAGAATCATTCAAGGATCATTTTAAACAACTTAGAATACTTGGGACCTTGAATGATAAATTTCACATTTTGAATTTCCAAGGACTAGATTTGACAACTTTTAAAACTTGAGGGACTAAACGCCAATTTTGCAAACTTGATACATTTTTCATCCGATTTTGATATTTTGCATTTAAAACACATAAAACACCGATTTGTGATATTTTGATCATTTTGATGTGTTTCGATTATCGCGGATATCATTTCAATGTATGATTTTGCAAGCGTTAGATTATGTAAAATGATGAGTATTCACACTTCATCAATTCACGCTACATTTCGGTTTATCCACTTTTGTCATCATAATCATTGCAACGGTGAGTTTTCATAGCCCGATTTATTCAAGTTTTTACTTATTTCAAACCTATACATTGTACATCATTTTATTACGATACAAGTATATCAAATTCATTACATTGCTTAAGTTACCTCATTGCCGCTTAATGTCCCCATTTCATGAACATGAACCGTTAATTTCATAGAAGCGTGGTGAGTGGATAGATCTATCGAGGTGACACCTCCATCCGGGTTGGCGGATTCCAACCGGACGGATGCATTTCACTTCATTATCATTATTGAGTTGTTTGGCAAACACTCTGTTGGGGCGAACATCGTCAAGCTTGTGTCATGGACTTATAGCAATTGTATCATTTTGTGACGACATTGTCATACATAATATATACTTGTGGTAGTCGTATTTAACATTTTCAACAACTCTATGAACTCACTCAACCTTTGTGTTGACACTTTTAGCAATGTATTTTCAGGTAATTAAGCCATTCGCATCATGGCACGATTAAGGAACCTCATAGAGTCGCGGCGTCGACTTGTCTCAATGTATATTATGGTTTTCTTTAAAAATATCGTTTGACTTGTACCTAGCTTATTTTCCGCATAAAGTAACTTTCATTTGGGACCTATCTTTGTAACTCTGAATGTTTTTATTAAATCAAGCGATGTATTTTTCAAACGACACTTTAGGTCGTTCAATATAACTGTGATTGTGATGCTATGACAGTCAATCCCCAGGAATTCCATTCCGCTGCAAAACAGGTAATTTGGGGGTGTGACAAACAAAAACATTTCTATGATGTTCAAATGTTCCATTTGACTTACATACGGTTGTACATATCACAAACGAACCTTCATCGAGTTGTAACTCTATTCAACTCACACTCGATCATGGGTACAAAATCTTGGACGTATATAATTATTTATATCGATACAATTCCACACAAAAACCACTAGAACACAACAAACTCAACACATAGAGTTTTAAACCTTGTTAAACCTATCATGTATACATAAGTATCACACTTCATTTTGAAAAATCCTTTGGTTCGGTACAGTTACAAAACCGAATAAACATACACAATACAAAATATAACTTTTGAAATATTTGGACTTTAAAATACATAAGATATCCAACATGTGGGAAATTGTAGACAAGTAACAAGTCACACATTGTTGACTTTTACAACACCCAACATCAATGTTATATAGTCTTTCTTACGTGTGACAATAGTCAAATGAAGACACAACACATGATTTTTTTCTTTTGCGATGGCAGTAAACAACCAAAGCATACACCATCTATTTTTGCTAAATAAACAAGTACAATGTCATGCCTTTTCTCTTCTCCTTTTTGCTCACTGCCATACGAAAGACCAACATCACACAATTTCTTTCTCTTTGCGTATGAAGAAACCCAAGAGGAACCTACATGCATTAATATGTATAAAAACTACTAACTCCCTTTCTTTCTTCTCAATATATAAACGATCATATGCACTAATAGTTCATTATCTTTACATTTACATTTCACCTAAAGCTACAAACACTAAGAACCCTTCCTAGCACATACCTACTGTTAAGTCAAAGGAGGAATGAAAGAAGAGTTTTTGAGTTTTTAAAACTAAGATTAAAAAGTTACTTGGGTTATATAAGCTACGGGTTCCATTTTGGAAGGCTAGTCGAGTCCCTTGTTCATTCGCTCATACACTCTTCATACTTGTAAGCAACTCGAACCCCATTTCTTTTGATCTATATCGTTAAATGTTTGTGGAATAAACTTGTTTCACTCATAAAATAAATGCCTAGATAACATTTGAAATCTATCAAAAACTTAACTCGACTACTATAGACTAGTAGCCTTTTAAAAGAGTTATTATGCTTATGAGGTACATCTTTAATGTAAAACATGGCTAATCTTACGTAAAACATTCGAGTAAGCACCTTGTTGTTTATCGGGTTTTTAAAGGATTTCAAAAGCTTTATACCACCTTTTGAACGTGAATAGCGAAGGTGAAACAATTAGATGAAACATAGCAAATTTTGGCTCAACCTTAGAATAATGCCTGTTCGATTTCTTGGCTTGTCTCGAGCTTAGTCGGTTTTATTATTTGCTTGCTTACTACTAATTTCGAAAACTTGATATGAAACTAAAAGCTTATTGGACCCACGAGCCCAAAAGCTTATTTGAGCTTATTTGAAATAAGCCGAACTTATAAACTATCATACTCGACCAAATGATACTCCTTGTCTGTGAAAAACTCGAGAGGAAATCAGGTAGGTTGTGGGTTTAGAACTCAGCCCTCGCTGAGTTTGTTTTAGCCAAACTAAGCCCAACAAACGTAACCATAAAACCCACACGCGTGCAAAATATAACACGAAAGACACTTTAGCGTTGGTTGGGTCGTATGCTTTGTAAGCGAGAGGTCCCGTGTTCAAATCCTAGCGAAGACAGTTTTGCCATTTTTGTTATTTTTGTAACTCTCGCCTTTTGACAGTTTTAGCCCCTCGACTTTGCATCACTTATTGATTTTCTTAACAACTTTTAATAAGTTATAAAAGTTACACTTACAACCCCTCAACTTTGGAACAATTGATAATTTTATTAAAGATTTTATAAGTTTATAACTTATCCAAATCTTTACCACTTTAACCCCTCTAAATTTGATACTCTGACACTTGTCACCCTAAAACTTTTATAAGTTTGATAAAACTTATATTATTACTACTTTTGTCTTGAAAACTATGTTTAACACATATTTCTATTCAACGACTATACCCGCGTAAACTTTAAATAATATAATTGTCCAAATATATTATTTACTTGCGACTCAAATAAATATATATTGTATATATATTTCCATCACTCAAAGATCAAACAAATTTAATAAATACTATACGTATTGTATTTATTTGCTCCACGATAATACTTGAATCAATATTCAAGCCAACTTTTATACCAAAGTTTCATATACAAATTTCCACATCATTCCAAGAGCCAAAACTTACAAATAATTTCACAACTGTAATTTTTATGTACGCCGATAATAAAATTAACTTATGAAACTCCGCATAAGCTACGATAACTCAATTTATTTGAAAACACTCGTTTTTAAACTTTAAGCATTTCAAAAACGCAAACACTTGTAAACTTTCAAATAATGTATTTGAACGCAAGACTTAGACTAAAACCACACCATACTTATCTAGGTTGCGAGTCGGAGCCGTGCACATTTATTACTTGATGTTAGTTGTGATGTCTTACATTTCTGCATACCAAGGTGAGTTCATAACCCCTACTTTACCTGTTTTATAACTGTTTTGGGGTGAGAAACATGCAAAACTCTTTATGAAATATTGCTTTTATGCAAACACTTTATGAATGCTATTGCTTGTATGCAAATCCTTTTATGAACTATTTCTATTATGAAATGCCTTTTAAGAACTATTGCTGTTACGCAATACACTTTATGAACTGTTGCTTTTACGCAAACACTATATGAACAACTATTACTTTATGGACTAGAACTGAAACTCTTGTGTAAACTACTATTACGGCGAAGCCTAAGGAAACTTATTTCCCACTTGCCCGACTGTCATGTACCATTAATCCCTGCGGGGAGCGTGAATGTTATAAATAGATCTATTGAGGGTAACGCCTCCGTCAGGGTTGGTAGCGCCAACTTGTCTCCGGACGTATACCATGTCGGAACTCAAGTGTTAATGGGAATACACACTTGCTAAGGGCACCATAAACATATTGGCATGCTACTCACACGCATGCGGAACTGTTGTAGCTTGGTTACATGAACTTAGAGCTCGAGTAATAGACACAACCACATTTGTTTGGAAGACTCCTTACACGCGGTGTATCGAGCACACTTTTTTCCATAAAACAAACTTGATTGCTTTAATGCTTTACTATAAACTTATGAACTCACCAGCTTTATAGCCGACCATTTTAGCATGTTTTCTCAGGTATTTGATTTTGAAGTGTGACGGTATCAAGGCAGGGCTTGGCATGGCATGGTCATAGACTACACTGATGTATTTGGGACCACCTTTTATTAATGGGCCATATTTCCGCAACAATTAAACTTTTGTAAACTTTATTATTTTATTAATAAAAGTCATTAAACGGGTTTTAGAAACCGTTCTTTATTACCCGCGTTATGATGCCAATTTAGTGGCGCCCTCGGGTTTTGGGGGTGTTACAGATTGGTATCAGATCTTTGGTTATAGAGAACTAGGCACAAATAAGTCCTAAACTATAACTGCTTTTACGAAAAACTTTACCTATGACTAAAAACATGCCAGCCTGCCTTGCTCATTACTTTTACTTGGCATAAATTATATATTATGCTTACTAATTACTTGTTGTTTATTTAACGCAACTTTGTGTCATACACTGCTATATGCCACTTTATTTACTTGACACATACTACATACTTTAAGTATTTACTATATACTTATCTACCTGCACCGACTTTGTCACAGACTATGTCTTACCCCGCTTACTCATACTCATATATATTGGATTGTGATAATCCCACTACGTACTGGTTTATAACCTCAGGGTTATGCCTTCCTCTACATGTACTATTATTCAACTTCAAGTTTGAACACCCGCCTTACCCTATGTGAACTTATTAACTAACCTCGAGTTTGGTCACTCATCTTAATCTTTCAAAACAACTTTTAAAAGTATTAGAACATACTATTAGCATAACTGAGCTGAGCATTTCAAAATTCATTGAACCTCGGTGGAATATAGACTGATCACCTATATTCGACCAGGGACAGTGGGACATAGCCTGATCACCTATGTCCGACTCAGAGGTGAATTTTGCAATACTGAGAATAGTTATACTGAAATTATGTTTGAAGTAAATTTTTGTTAAAAACTTTGGGTGCTACAAACGTTTTGTGTGAATACACAAACTTATCATACAACAACCCCCGCATTATTGTATAATGCGTATCTGTCACAACCCTACCCCGTCACAATTCCCTCCACCTCGCGTCTTATCAATGAATCAGAATTCATCACTAGCCATTAGAGAATGACTCTCCTTTACTCACTAAGCAAAACCGTTGGATTAAATAAAACACTTTGTGTTGAAACAATAAACAATACGCATTTTAAGGGGATTGCTAAGAAACAAACTGATTCATCATCTACAAAAGATGATGTGTTAGAATTAATTGCGGTTGAGAACACAACTCCTAAACTCACATAGAGGACATGTAAACTTCGAGCTTGGAACCAATTCTCTGTTGTCAATAAAAACTTTATTTAACAAGTTTTTCTTTACAAAAGCTGAAGTTCAGCAACTTTCTCTACATTCACCAAGTCCTCTTCCGAAACTTTAAAGTCATGAACTTTCTATTTTCATATCGTCCAAACCTGATAGGACGGGTGACATCAACTAGCCATCATAAGACAATCTACCAATGAGCATAACCTCAATCAACAGGAATTACCTACCGTAACGACCTTAAGAGTTGTACGAAACTCAACTCTAGAAACACCTAACCTTACTTTACTCCTTTCGATTTCAAAGGATCTGGCTGTCATCAAAACTTAGTGTTGTGCACAACCATTTCCACATCTGTAGTTGGAAGAAATACGACTTACGAACTTTCATCCAAAGTAACCATAGAAATCAAATAGATTTCTACACAACTCGACCACCTAATATAGTTTTACCTCTTACCCCATACTAAAGTGAGGAGACAAACCACATCCTAAATTGTCTTAGGACAACCTACTGACAAACACGGTCACCAGCAATAACTTCCCTAAAAGTTATAACTCCAGACTATTTACGGAGACCAACTATGTAACTCTCTATTTCTCCCCGTAACTTTTCTAGTTCCAAGAAACCTTGTCAACAAGTAGGAACTCTATAACTACTTAACGACTCATACTCCGTAAATAACCAAACTATACTCTTAACTTTGAGCCTCCGTACTTTGGGTATAAAGTACACCATTAAGTCAACCAACGAATTGCAAGTAGCAATCAACACCATCTTTCTAGAGAGAACCTAAGGCTTACCCATAACCCACATTATCATTGTAATTACACAACAGGACATGACATTTCGACGTCATCATTCAAATGGAATGACCATCAAAAATATCATGTCATGAGCAACTACAAGGAGTATGTTGTTCGGATATCTCATAGTAACAAAAACCTTGAGGAATGAGGTAATAAAAATAACTCTATGAGTACACCTAGACTGAACATCATTTCCTTGGAGGAAATTCACATCGATGAAACGTTAAAACTTACTAAAACCATGAGTCGGAAAGCCAAACGATTGGAGTATAACCGTATCCCGATTGTCAAAACACTCAAACTCAACGAGTAACTCAAACTGAGATCTGAGGACATAATTCCAATTAAGACGGAGAGACTGTGACAATCGGTAATTTTCCAAATATCAATTTAATAATAAATTATTATTTATTATTACCTGAATGTTTTTGAGCATGCATTAGCTCACTTGATATAATTACGGAAGTTATCCCGCACACTGGAACAATTTAAACTATTTACGATTTTCAGAAAATGCATATTTTTAGATTTTCTAACCACTTATGAGTTTTCAAACTCACTCGAGAAGTTATCTCACTTTATCGGAAACACGAGCTCCCGCACGAACCGACCAATAGAAAGAATGACATTAGTCTAATAAACACATTTTGGAACCAGTATTGATATTTTTATATTTCTTTTATAAAAACACACTTGAAAACAAATTATTACGCGTTCAATATTTTTAACGTGTAACTAAAATGTCTCAACTCATGTCTATACTTAAACGAGATACGTAAAATATTATGGGAATTTACGTTTTAACTTCCCACTTTATTTTAAACTTGTCTTGTCACATTTTATGCAACCAAACGCGACGAAACTTGATTATATACGTTTAACGTATATACAATTTATGCTCTTGGACAAAATGATATTCGAAGCACTAACAAAAACATTTCTATGATGTTCAAATGTTCCATTTGACTTACATACGGTTGTACATATCACAAACGAACCTTCATCGAGTTGTAACTCTATTCAACTCACACTCGATCATGGGTACAAAATCTTGGACGTATATAATTATTTATATCGATGCAATTCCACACAAAAACCACTAGAACACAACAAACTCAACACATAGAGTTTTAAACCTTGTTAAACCTATCATGTATACATAAGTATCACACTTCATTTTGAAAAATCCTTTGGCTCGGTACAATTACAAAACCGAATAAACATACACAATACAAAATATAACTTTTGAAATATTTGGACTTTAAAATACATAAGATATCCAACATGTGGGAAATTGTAAACAAGTAACAAGTCACACATTGTTGACTTTCACGACACCCAACATCAATGTTATATAGTCTTTCTTACATGTGACAGTAGTCAAATGAAGACACAACACATGATTTTTTTCTTTTGCGATGGCAGTAAACAACCAAAGCATACACCATCTATTTTTGCTAAATAAACAAGTACAATGTCATGCCTTTTCTCTTCTCCTTTTTGCTCACTGCCATACGAAAGACCAACATCACACAATTTCTTTCTCTTTGCGTATGAAGAAACCCAAGAGGACCCTACATGCATTTATATGTATAAAAACTACTAACTCCCTTTCTTTCTTCTCAATATATAAACGATCATATGCACTAATAGTTCATTATCTTTACATTTACATTTCACCTAAAGCTACAAACACTAAGAACCTATAACATCCCGCGATTTTTCAGATATTTATTTTTCAAGGAATTAAGTATGTTTTTCATTTACGAACTTTCCTGAGTTTGATTGACGTGAAAACGAGAAAGTTATCTCGTGAAACGAGAAAATTAGACACAACGCGTACTGGCACAACCGACACTTTGATTTAATTTTGATATTTTATACGAAAAATTTTTCGTGAAAACACTCATTTTATTGGAAAAATGATTTCGTGAACGATGGCGCAAATTTCGTAATTTTTCGAGTCCGTTTACTCCTCCAAATGAGCCCCAAATCACTAATTTGTGAAAGATTGTAAAAAAAAAAAAAAAAAAAAATACATTTCTGGTCCCTGGACTTGTTTTACCTCGCTGCCCTTGAACTATCAACAGTTACACAATTGGTCCCTGGTGGTATAAAACTGCATATGGTGTCATTTCTAGGGTTTTGAGAAACTAATCACTCCTCCTCCTCTCTAGGGTTTCTGCAGCCGCCGCCCACTTCACTGGCGCCGTCCCTTCTTCCGGCAACACCACCTGACCACAACATCACCATCAACACAATCGCCACCACCATTAACACCTTATCAGTCACCATCATCTACTCCATCTGTCGCCACCACTGTTGCTATGCGACGCCACCACCATTGCCGCCACCGTCGTCTCTTCTCCCTTTTCTTTCTTTCGTTTTTTTTATGGTAAGCCGAGACCCCCTCTTGGTATTTCATTATTATTATTCATTTTCAGTTGGTTTGAAAACCAATGACAAGTGGTTAGTACGTTTTCGTGGATAAAACAAGTTTTAAAACACTCTTTTTGTATGGCTAAGAAACGAATGATACAAGTTTCGTGTGGATTAAAAGGTGTTTGGAGTCCTTATTTGAAATCGGGTTTGGTCAGACCCGAGTATTCTCGGATGCAAATTGCTCCTTCTAACCGGAATTGGTTCGCTTGTTGTCGTGATGTTGTTGTTGTTATTTTTGTTTTGGTGTCAGATTTGATCTCGTGTTTATTCAGTTTTAGATTACTATTAATCTACTCAGCAGTTTGATGTTCAGGATTGTTTAATTTGTCAAAGGGATAGTGTGTTCGGTTAATGAACCAGTGAGGGTTGTTTGTTTTGCCAGAATTATCGACTCAACCGACCCACATAGGGTGTTGAGTGTAAGCCTGTTGATCTCGATTTTAAGATACAAGAGTGTGGTTTTAAATTATTAACCGGTTTAGTTTCTAGCTTATCTTGATTTATGGGTTGCAAGGTTTAGTTTAGTATTTAGTAAGGTTACATAATGCGATTCTTTTGCAATTGGGATTTGGTTGCATTGTGATGTTCGAGTTGGTTGTGTTGTGTTTAGATTCGATTCGGTCGAGTTTGTGTTTGGTTAAGCCGAAAGTTACATCGGCTCGAGTTGAGTCGAGCCGTGACTCACGGGAGTCACGGCAAGGTTTATTTTGTTTAGTTGATTGTTTCATTTATTCATTTATGTTTCGAGATGGTTTCGGCTAAAGTTTAATTGAAATGGGAAAATAAATGATAACAATAACTAAAAAGGTAACAATAGTTAACGGAATATATTGCAACACTTGAGGCATTGATTTATTGGGCTCGTTTACGAACATTATGACATTTTATATTGTTGGACAAGGATTGGACGATTGGTTCTGGTATTAGTTATTTGGACATTATGGACCCTTTGGTACACGCGACGGAAGGGTATGTTAGACTCATAAGAGTTTAACATATTTGGACCCGAACTATACAAAACGGTCGATAAAACTAAACAACTAATATATACGCGAATGATATGTTCAATTATATATTATAAATGGTAATAATTGACGAATTGGGAAACCTAACGATAAATTTTTATATTATTCAAGAGTCATTACGACTTGAAATGTCTTATAAATGGACACTTCATGCCGAAATTTCGTAAAATCTTTTATAAACTTAAATTATTTACAATTTCTTTAATATCCTGAAAACTTTTCAAAACTTATACGTTTTGACGATATATCAACTATTTTGGTTAATATGGGTAAATGCCGAAACCTATCAATTGACTTACTTGCTGGTCATAGTTATGTGTCATTATGGTCTTGGTATCTTTCTAATCGTTGTCTTCTAGATTCGGGTCTTGGTCAACTTTATTGACTATTCCTCATAATATATTGGGATATATATTATGTCTTGGTATGAGTTATGTTTGGCGTGAGTTAAAAACCTTTGGGGTGAGTTACATTTTGGTATACTTTTGGCGTGAGCTGTATGTCGAGTCTTGATTTCTTACCACCACACGAAACGTTAAAACTAAACTTTTGAGATATTGATCTCGGAGTTTTGGAAGCGTTTGATACGAATAATCCACGAAAACTAAGACACGTTGTCTTCGGATATTATATTATTTTACTCTTTGAGACGTATTTTGAGATCATACGATACTATTAGGTCGTGACGATATAGTACCTTTGTACTTGTACTCTTTGGATATCAACGTGCCTTCCTTCATGATTTGGTTGTGCTTGCTCTTTGATGCCGCCTTGTTAGTTGTGATTCTTGCGTTGCTTCGTATCGAGGTGAGTTCATGGCCCCTACTTCTACTTATTTTTAAACTGTTTTGGGGGAGAATACATGCTCGTTTTTATTAAATGCAAATGCTTGATTTATTTGAATAAATGATTGTTACTTGGTTTGATGAAATGCGTGATTTTGTTTAAATATGTTTTATGTGGACACAAGTGCTTGAACTATTTTGAATTGGACCTGAAAATGTTTTTGTGAGCTATTACGTGCTAGGTTAAGGTTAGAAACCCAAACGTTGTTATGAATTGTTACATCCTGGCTCAGGATGGTGCGAATGTTATGGATAGATCTATTGGGAATGGCCACCCCGTCCGACCAACATGGCTCATGTGGGGACGTATAACATGTCGATTGTTGGTGTGTTTAGAGATAGTCACTACCGTGCTATCTAGTGATGGTTTCATAACTTAGCCTGCGTAATAGTTAAGCTTGCGTGACACTATATTCGTTGTAGTGTTTGATTTTTGATATGGTCCAAGTGGTTGTTTATGAACTATTTTTGCGGATAAATATTTTGATACTGCGAATTAGGCAGGATATGCCTCGGTTAAATTTGACTTGTTTATGATAATTGATTTTGCACTTGAAAACCTTGTGGTCCACCTTTCTATTCTTTTGCTTAAAGGTAAACCTTGTTTTCGCGACATTGTGGGCAGCACAATGATCGAAAGGATCTTTTGAACTCGCAATACTTTTATGAAAACCTATGAACTCACCAACCTCGTGTTGACACTTTTAGCATGTATTCTCAGGTATTGAGGCGATTGTTTACTTTTGGAGGCGCTTGGGCAAAGGGCATGGCATGGTCATAGCGACTCGATATTTGTACCAGGGACCGCTTATTTATTATGGGCCTATTTCGTATTAAATTTTATTGTAAACATTGATTTTATTAAATAAATGAGTTTTCTTAAGAAAAACCTTTTACTCTATGCTTGTGTTGTGATACCGATTAGTAGCACCCAAAACTTGTATGCTTCCGCAAAAATCCGATTTTGAGGGTGTTACAGATTG
Organism: Chrysanthemum lavandulifolium; assembly: GCA_022545495.1. Taxonomy (NCBI): domain Eukaryota; kingdom Viridiplantae; phylum Streptophyta; class Magnoliopsida; order Asterales; family Asteraceae; genus Chrysanthemum; species Chrysanthemum lavandulifolium. The sequence goes on from CM040246.1 coordinate 188,239,671, forward strand.
GTATCAGAGCCTAGGTTATAGAGAACTGGGTAAATTTTCAAAACATGGACTATAACCACTTTTATAAAAATTTAACCCTATGACCGACACGTGCCTGCCTGCCAAGCTGATGCCTCACTTGTGACATTGATTGCTAATATATTTGATGAGATGTGTGCATTACTATTGGATGAGTATATCCATTTATTTTCGCTATATGATATAAGTATCTTCGACATACTTATGCTTACGCATCGTACCTGTTGTAGTGTTGCGCCTCTTTCGCTACACAATCTCATCACTCGTCCTTGCGTGTGGACACTGGTTTTAATCTTTTGAAAATGGATTTTGGAAAGTGAAAGACATGAAGCTAGAGTAACTAAGTCAAGTGTATCAAAATTCATTGAACCTCGGGTGAATATAGACTGATCACCTATATTCAACCATGGACAGTGGGACATAGCCTGATCACCTATGTCCGACTCAGAGGTGAATTTTGCGATACTTGGAGTAGTTATAATAGAATTATGTCCGGTTGGTTTTTGGTTTGATTTCGGGAAATGGAAAAGTTTTGGTGTATGTATACGAGCATGAAATCTTATAAAAGCTTTCTTTCACACACAACACACTGGCATCGCAAATTCTTGTTCATCGCGATATCATTCCTTGTTATAAATCGCTATTCGTCGCCGTCTAATCATTATTTGACTTCGGATTATTTTTGGAATCGTTGGAACTGTAAGACCTTGTTTCGCATCGGGTCAGGTTAGACCCGATTGGTCACAGTTTGCATTTGGGTTGCGTAAAGTTGTAATAAGCTCATCGGGCTTCTTGGAATATTTGGAATCGATGTTGGCTACGTTAAATTTGGATTGTAGATTCTGCGATTTTGGTTCCTATGGTGAAAATGGATTCGCTTATTCTTGTGGTTTTGTTTTGGTCTTGTTATAGACGGCTCTACTCTAAGCCTTATCTTCGATCAATGATTATTCCATTGATGCTGTTCTTTTGATGATTGTACCTTGCGCTCTATCGATTTGTATGCTTTTAGCATAACTTTTTGGAACCATCGTTGTTCAATTGTATTTAGAATTTGATTCGATATCGATTGGTAGTCGAATTTCTTTTGGAAACATTTACGCTGGATTTGAATGATGTATCTTTCTGCGTTAAGTATTAAGTGCACTACGGAATCAATCTATTGATTGCTAGTAGTAATTAATGCTATCCTTCAGAGTCGTACCTGAATTTGCTTAACTCTCTTTTCGACGGAGATTTTGGCCCAACAGAAACCTTAAGACTTTAAGGAGTAACTTGAACCGCGATCCTTGGAGCTGTAGTCTAATCCTTTGCTCGCCCTTTGGGAATATCTGTGATTCTTGCTACCTCCTTATGATATATTGAGCCCTGCCTTTATTGTCTTTCAAACTGCTTTCAACTTTACGACAAATCATTCAGTGGTCACCCTACAAAATGTTTTGGCTGCTGTATTACGAACTGAAACCTGGAAGTGAATTCCGCGCCTCCATCTGGGTAATTGTTGGTCGTGTCACCAAACCTACTCAGTTCCTGCCAATCAAAGAAACGGTCACTATGGACAACTTTGCTCACTCACACGTGAAGGATACTGTTGTACATTCTGGAGTACCGATTTCTATCACCTCTATTCTGATAATCGTTTCATATCAAATTTCTGGTCATCACTCCAAGAGCCATGAGAACAAGTCTTGGTATGAGTACTGGGTATCATCCACGGATTGTTGGCTGGAGTGAAAGGACCATCCAAACGTTTAAGGACATGTTGCGTGTCCGCGTGATCGATTTCGACAATGGTTGGGGTAGGCACCTCCCATTGGTTGGAATCTCTTATAACTATAGCCACGTTGTACGAGGCACTTTATGGTTGAAAATGTCACTCGATAATTTGTCGAATCGAAGTGGGGGATACCCAATTTTCTATCCTGAATTTGTTCGGATCAAAAGCAGAATGCAAATTGCTTGCGGGCGTCAAAAGGACTGTGATTGAAAATGATGGAAATCTTGGAGATTCCATGATTGGAGACAAAGCTACGCTTAAAAGTCTCACCATGGAATTGTGTGATGCGTTTAGTAAACGTGGAAAGTTTAATCTTCGTCGTGTTGATCCTTTTTAAGACTCTTGCTAGAGTTGGACTAGTGGCTTAGAGACTTGAGCTACCGCCATAACTTAGCTATTCATAACGATTACATTTGCGTAATTTGAGGTAATGCCTCGCTGTTGAAGGAAATTGTTGTCCTTGCTGGAAGATATCGACGAACGCCTGAGCTAGGTTGAGGAATCTATCGAAATCGTGAACCGTGAGGTTAAATAACTTGAGCAAAGTCGTTTTCCTATTTTTACTGATCGGGGGAAACTCTAAGAAACATCTCGAATTCGCGTGAGAACGTGAAAATTGAATCTTGAGAAAGTATCTATAGCTCTTTTCAAATCTAACGGATAACTCGAATTGAATCGTTCCGTTAAGGAGGGAAGTCTATAACATCCCGCGATTTTTCAGATATTTATTTTTCAAGGAATTAAGTATGTTTTTCATTTACGAACTTTCCTGAGTTTGATTGACGTGAAAACGAGAAAGTTATCTCGTGAAACGAGAAAATTAGACACAACGCGTACTGGCACAACCGACACTTTGATTTAATTTTGATATTTTATACGAAAAATTTTTCGTGAAAACACTCATTTTATTGGAAAAATGATTTCGTGAACGATGGCGCAAATTTCGTAATTTTTCGAGTCCGTTTACTCCTCCAAATGAGCCCCAAATCACTAATTTGTGAAAGATTGTAAAAAAAAAAAAAAAATACATTTCGGTCCCCGGACTTGTTTTACCTCACGCCTTTGAACTATCAACAATTACAATTGGTCCTGGTGGTATAAAAGCGCATATGGTGTCATTTCTAGGTTTTGAGAAACTAATCACCCTCCTCCTCTCTAGGGTTTTCGCAATACCACTTCATCGGGCGCCGTCCTTCTTCCGCAACACCACGACAACATCACCATCAACACAATCGCCACCACCATTAACACCTTATCAGTCACCGTCATCTACTCCATCTGTCGCCACCACTGTTGCTATGCGACGCCACCACCATTGCCGCCACCGTCGTCTCTTCTCCCTTTTCTTTCTTTCGTTTTTTATGGTGAGCCGAGACCCCTCTTGGTATTTCATTATTATTATTCATTTTCGCTGGTTTGAAAACCAATGACAAGTGGTTAGTACGTTTTGTGGATAAAACAAGTTTTAAAACACTTTTTGTATGGCTAAGAAACGAATGATACAAGTTTCGTGTGGATTAAAAGGTGTTTGGAGTCCTTATTTGAAATCGGGTTTGGTCAGACCCGAGTATTCTCGGATGCAAATTGCTCCTTCTAACTGGAATTGGTTCGCTTGTTGTCGTGATGTTGTTGTTGTTATTTTTGTTTTGGTGTCAGATTTGATCTCGTGTTTATTCAGTTTTAGATTACTATTAATCTACTCAGCAGTTTGATGTTCAGGATTGTTTAATTTGTCAAAGGGATAGTGTGTTCGGTTAATGAACCAGTGAGGGTTGTTTGTTTTGCCAGAATTATCGACTCAACCGACCCACATAGGGTGTTGAGTGTAAGCCTGTTGATCTCGATTTTTAGATACAAGAGTGTGGTTTTAAATTATTAAACGGTTTAGTATCTAGCTTATCTTGGTTTATGGGTTGCAAGTTTAGCTTAGTATTTAGTAAGGTTTCATAGTGTGATTCTTTTGCAATTGGGATTTGGTTGCATTGTGATGTTCGAGTTAGTTGTGTTGTGTTCAGATTCGATTCGGTCGGGTTTGTGTTTGGTTAAGCCGAAAGTTACATCGACTCGAGTTGAGTCGAGCCGTGACTCAAGGGAGTCACGGCAAGGTTTATTTTGTTTAGTGGATTGTTTCATTTATTCATTTATGTTTCAAAATGGTTTCGGCTAAAGTTTAATTGAAATGGGAAAATGAATGATAACAATAACTAAAAAGGTAACAATAGTTAAGGGAATATATTGCAACACTTGAGGCATTGATTTATTGGGCTCGTTTACGAACATTATGACATTTTATATTGTTGGACAAGGATTGGACGTATTGGATTTACGGTATTAGTTATTTGGACATTATGGACCCTTTGGTACACGCGACGGAAGGGTATGTTAGACTCATAAGAGTTTAACATATTTGGACCCGAACTATACAAAACGGTCGATAAAACTAAACAACTAATATATACGCGAATGATATGTTCAATTATATATTATAAATGGTAATAATTGACGAATTGGGAAACCTAACGATAAATTTTTATATTATTCAAGAGTCATTACGACTTGGAAATGTCTTATAAATGGGCACTTCATGCCGAAATTTCGTAAAATCTTTTATAAACTTAAATCATTTACAATTTCTTTAATATCCTGAAAACTTTTCAAAACTTATACGTTTTGACGATATATCAACTATTTTGGTTAATATGGGTAAATGCCGAAACCTATCAATTGACTTACTTGCTGGTCATAGTTATGTGTCATTAGGGTCTTGGTATCTTTCTAATCGTTGTCTTCTAGATTCGGGTCTTGGTCAACTTTATTGACTATTCCTCATAATATATTGGGATATATATTATGTCTTGGTATGAGTTATGTTTGGCGTAAGTTAAAAACCTTTGGGGTGAGTTACATTTTGGTATACTTTTGGCGTGAGCTGTATATCGAGTCTTGATTTCTTACCACCACACGAAACGTTAAAACTAAACTTTTTGAGATATTGATACTGGAGTTTTTGGAAACGTTTGATACGAATAATCCACGAAAACTAAGACACGTTGTCTTTCGGATATTATATTATTTTACTCTTTGAGACGTATTTTGAGATCATACGTATACTATTAGGTCGTGACGATATAGTACCTTTGTACTTGTACTCTTTGGATATCAACGTGCCTTCCTTCATGATTTGGTTGTGCTTGCTCTTTGATGCCAGTCTTGTTAGTTGTGATTCTTGCGTTGCTTCGTATCGAGGTGAGTTCATGGCCCCTACTTCTACTTATTTTTAAACTGTTTTGGGGGAGAATACATGCTCGTTTTTATTAAATGCAAATGCTTGATTTATTTGAATAAATGATTGTTACTTGGTTTGATGAAATGCGTGATTTTGTTTAAATATGTTTTATGTGGACACAAGTGCTTGAACTATTTTGAATTGGACACGAAAATGTTTTGTGAGCTATTACGTGCTAGGTTAAGGTTAGAAACCCAAGCGTTGTTATGAATTGTTACATCCTGGCTCAGGATGGTGCGAATGTTATGGATAGATCTATTGGGAATGGCCACCCCGTCCGACCAACATGGCTCATGTGGGGGACGTATAACATGTCGATTGTTAGTGTGTTTAGAGATAGTCACGGCTCGTGCTATCTAGTGATGGTTTCATAACTTAGCCTGCGTAATAGTTAAGCTTGCGTGACACTATATTCGTTGTAGTGTTTGATTTTTGATATGGTCCAAGTGGTTGTTTATGAACTATTTTTGCGGATAAATATTTTGATCTCGCGAATTAGGCGGATATGCCTCGGTTAAATTGACTTGTTTATGATAATTGATTTTGCACTTGAAAACCTTGTGGTCCACCTTTCTATTCTTTTGCTTAAAGGTAAACCTTGTTTCGCGACATTGTGGGCGACAATGATCGAAAGGATCTTTGAACTCGCAATACTTTTATGAAAACCTATGAACTCACCAACCTCGTGTTGACACTTTTAGCATGTATTCTCGGTATTGAGGCGATTGTTTACTTTTGGGCGCTTGGGCAAAGGCGTGGCATGGTCATAATGCACTTACGATATTTGTACTTGGGACCGCTTATTTATTATGGGCCTATTTCAGTATTAAATTTTATTGTAAACATTGATTTTATTAAATAAATGAGTTTTCTTAAGAAAACCTTTACTCTATGCTTGTGTTGTGATACCGATTAGTAGCACCCAAAACTTGTATGCTTCCGCAAAAATCCGATTTTGAGGGTGTTACAGAACCCTTCCTAGCACATACCTACTGTTAAGTCAAAGGAGGAATGAAAGAAGAGTTTTTGAGTTTTTAAAACTAAGATTAAAAAGTTACTTGGGTTATATAAGCTACGGGTTCCATTTTGGAAGGCTAGTCGAGTCCCTTGTTCATTCGCTCATACACTCTTCATACTTGTAAGCAACTCGAACCCCATTTCTTTTGATCTATATCGTTAAATGTTTGTGGAATAAACTTGTTTCACTCATAAAATAAATGCCTCGATAACATTTGAAATCTATCAAAAACTTAACTCGACTACTATAGACTAGTAGCCTTTTAAAAGAGTTATTATGCTTATGAGGTACATCTTTAATGTAAAACATCGCTCATGTTACGTAAAACATTCGAGTAAGCACCTTGTTGTTTATCGGGTTTTTAAGGATTTCAAAAGCTTTATACCACCTTTTGAACGTGAATAGCGAAGGTGAAACAATTAGATGAAACATAGCAAATTTTGGCTCAACCTTGGAATAACGCATGTTCGATTTCTTGGCTTGTCTCGAGCTTAGTCGGTTTTATTATTTGCTTGCTTACTACTAATTTCGAAAACTTGATATCAAACTAAACGCTTATTGGACCCACGAGCCCAAAAGCTTATTTGAGCTTATTTGAAATAAGCCGAACTTATAAACTATCATACTCGACCAAATGATACTCCTTGTCTGTGAAAAACTCGAGAGGAAATCAGGTAGGTTGTGGGTTTAGAACTCAGCCCTCGCTGAGTTTGTTTTAGCCAAACTAAGCCCAACAAACGTAACCATAAAACCCACACGCGTGCAAAATATAACACGAAAGACACTTTAGCGTTGGTTGGGTCGTATGCTTTGCAAGCGAGAGGTCCCGTGTTCAAATCCTAGCGAAGACACTTTTGCCATTTTGTTATTTTGTAACTCTCGCTTTTGACGCTTTTAGCCCCTCGACTTTGCATCACTTATTGATTTTCTTAAAAACTTTTAATAAGTTATAAAAGTTACACTTACAACCCCTCAACTTTGGAACAATTGATAATTTTCTTTTAGATTTTATAAGTTTATAACTTATCCAAATCTTTACCACTTTAACCCCTCTAAATTTGATACTCTGACACTTGTCACCCTAAAACTTTTATAAGTTTGATAAAACTTATATTATTACTACTTTTGTCTTGAAAACTATGTTTAACACATATTTCTATTCGACGACTACACCCGCGTAAACTTTAAATAATATAATTGTCCAAATATATTATTTACTTGCGACTCAAATAAATATATATTGTATATATATTTCCATCACTCAAAGATCAAACAAATTTAATAAATACAATACGTCTTGTATTTATTTGCTCCACGATAATACTTGAATCAATATTCAAGCCAACTTTTATACCAAAGTTTCGTATACAAATTTCCACATTATTCCAAGAGCCAAAACTTACAAATAATTTCACAACTGTAATTTTTATGTACGCCGATAATATAATTAACTTATGAAACTTCGCATAAGCTACGATAACTCAATTTATTTGAAAACATTCGTTTTTAAAATTTAAGCATTTCAAAAACGCAAACACTTGTAAACTTTCAAATAATGTATTTGAACGCAAGACTTAGACTAAAACCACACCATACTTATCTAGGTTGCGAGTCGGAACCGTGCACATTTATTACTTGATGTTAGTTGTGATGTCTTACATTTCTGCATACCAAGGTGAGTTCATAACCCCTACTTTACTGCTTTTATAACCTGTTTTGGGGTGAAACATGCAAAACTCTTTATGAAATATTGCTTTTATGCAAACACTTTATGAATGCTATTGCTTGTATGCAAATCCTTTTATGAACTATTTCTATTATGAAATGCCTTTTAAGAACTATTGCTGTTACGCAATACACTTTATGAACTGTTGCTTTTACGCAAACACTATATGAACAACTATTACTTTATGGACTAGAACTGAAACTCTTGTGTAAACTACTATTACGGCGAAGCCTAAGGAAACTTATTTCCCACTTGCCCGACTGTCATGTACCATTAATCCCTGCGGGGAGCGTGAATGTTATAAATAGATCTATTGAGGGTAACGCCTCCGTCAGGGTTGGTAGCGCCAACTTGTCTCCGGACGTATACCATGTCGGAACTCAGTGTTAATGGAATACACACTTGCTAAGGGCACCATAAACATATTGGCATGCTACTCACACGCATGCGAATCGCTGTAGCTTGGTTACATGAACTTAGAGCTCGAGTAATGACACAACCACATTTGTTTGAAGACTCCTTACACCCGGTGTATCGAGTACACCTTTGTCCATAAAACAAACTTGATTGCTTTAATGCTTTACTTTAAATTTAGGAACTCGCCAGCTTTATAGCTGACCTTTTAGCATGTTTTCTCAGGTATTGATTTTGAAGTGTGACGATATCAAGGCAGGGCTTGGCATGGCATGGTCATAGACTACACTGATGTATTTGGGACCACCTTTTATTAATGGGCCATATTTCCGCAACAATTAAACTTTTGTAAACTTTATTATTTTATTAATAAAAGTCATTAAACGGGTTTTATAAACCGTTCTTTATTACCCGCATTATGATGCCAATTTAGTGGCGCCCTCGGGTTTTGGGGGTGTTACACATACAGTCACTAGAAACACAAATCGCAGAAACTTAAATAGCAACTAGAACGCCAAAATAGTATGTTAGCCCAATCAATTTATGTTTTAAGCGGTGTTTGGCTAAGCTTATTGAGAAGAGCTTGTGTTTTAGAGACACACGGACTAAGATGTGTTATCAAAACATGCTTTTTAATGTAAGAACTAATAAGAAATTTTTAAGGAAATGTTTGGGTAAGCTTATTTTGTTTTGATAACACAATAAGCTAGCCTAAAATAAGCTTAGCCAAGCACCCCCTTAATCTCTGGGAATATAATCTTTGGGCGTATGATTTCTGCGTAGCCACACAACTAGTTGTGAGTATATTGACATGTGAATAAATTAACACGAACTAAGCTAATTTGCTAATTGGCCTAGCAGCTAATATATATATCCCCATAATTTACTCTAGAAACCATTTTGTGCGCCCACTTGTCTCAAAAAATAAGTTTCAACTTGGCAGATATATGTGTTCATACGCGTTAAGGCGTGAGGAATAAGATCCGATATGCACTTTCAATTTTATTGGTTGTTGGCTAAAAACCTATTCTTGTTCAATTTTGGATCCCCAAAGAAAGCTGGAGAAACATTTGTTCTTACTACAACACATCAACCTTTTGGTTTTTATGGGAGAGACGAAGGACTTGCAGCATACCGTATAGGCTGTTTACAACACAAGCTCTTCGTACATCGTGAAAAGGATGCATCCTTTGGGCTTCCGGGACTCGCTTTCAAGAAAGGGACTCCTCAACAGACTGATAATGTGCATCATGTATATTATCCTAAAGATGAGCGTCCTCCGTTTGTAAATGAAGAAATATCTTCTTTGATTTGGGGATCACTCGTTGTGCCTGTGTTTCTCAATAATGAATGTGTTGGTGTGCTGGAGTTTGTCATGACGGAATCGAAACATTCTTATGATGCTGAGATAAATGAAATTTGTGAAGCACTTAAGGTTTGTCCCCCATCCTCACTGACATGTTTAATCCACATTTAACTTGGGGAGATGATGACGAGGATGATGTTGACGACGACAAATAAAGATGAAGGGCTAAAATATAAATGTTTTATCAAAGTATAAATGTGTATGGACTAAAATACCCTCGACTACAAAACAAAAATCAGACATTGACTTTGTCAAGGGACTTCTTTGGCATAAAAAACCCAAGTTTTGGACCTCTGGCGATGATAATGCCCAGGTTTGTCCCAGCGCGATGCGTTTGAACAAGTTTAGGGACCAACGGTGTATTTTAGTCTAATTAAAATGAGATAGATGTTTAAAACAGGGACCAAACTTTCATTAGTTTTCACCCTCGTCCCAATATTCTTCAAAAGGCTCAGCAATCCTATCCTCTTTATACTCTCTTTTCAAGATGTCATACAAGTTGTCCTGGCGGTATTGAGCTTCCCTTGCTTCTTGCTCCATACGAGCAGCTTCCTTTCATAGTTCTCTTTCTTCTATTTCTCTCTGACTTCCTCATCCTGCTCAAGTAGTCGGAGTTGATCCTCAGTAAGATTAAACAGATTGGGTTGGTGTTCCCCAACCGGTGAGTGTTAACCGGTTCATTTTCCGTTGGGAATACCAGAAAGATATCTTCCAGTGAAGTGTTAAAACTTCATTTTCCGTTGGGTTGGAGCTGGGGATTTGTTGTAAGATGTCGTGTGGACTGGGGAATTGTTGTGAGAAGTCGTGGTGACTGGGAAAATGTTGTGAGAAGTCATGGTGATTGGGGAATTGTTGGGAGAAGTCTTTGCGAGACATTGTTGAGAATCTGTGTGTGTGAGTTGTGTGTATGAGAAACAAAAGAGTGTGGTTATATAGTGGGAAATTTTTGAATTTGAATTTTGAATCCTCTCGCTCGTACTGTAGCCTTTAATTTGAATTTGAAGCAAAGTGTGGGTAATATTTTGTGTTGTTTGTATTTTATTTTATGTAAGAAAAAAGGATGTAAAATGTGTGCATAAGGCTAGACACAGCGGGAAGAAATGAATCGGTCGACCCACAAAGTCATGATCGGTCATGCCATTGTGGGCATTTAGTCATGGATCGGTCAGCCACCTATTATTATTTTGAGTCGGTCAACCATTGACCGATCGGGTCAAACCTTACTTTTAAATCGTCTTTCAAATGACACGTGATAATCTATGATCGGTTCTAATTTAACACGACCCATAAGCCAAAAAGGGTCCGTTTGGCAAATGACACGTTTATTTATAATCTATGATGACTTTTCAGACAATCAGTCAGACTTTTACAAATCTCGTTTCTTCTAATTTAACACCCGTCTGGCCGAGTGAATGTAAAAGAACAAATAAAGGGACCAACTAGCATATAACAAGGACCCATAAATGAAAAAACTTAGAACATCCAAACTTTATCTTCTTCCTAAAAGAAAGGGGTTTTAGCTGCTTATAGTTTTTGCAACGCTATAATGGCGTTCTCAAACACATTATCAGCTACATCTTTATACAAACTAAACCCTCTTTTATTTCCTTGTCATCGACGTCACCGAAATGTCGTTTTATCAAGATTCCATCTTCGTATTATGAAACCAAGATTTGTAACATCAGGTAAATATTAATATTATTTATTTATATGTTTAAAAAGATTTAGACATTAATGTTGGATGTTTCAGCTGTTGCATCGGATAATGGAGTGTTTACTTCTCCTGAGGTTGCAAAGTCTTTTGATTTCACTAATGAAGAGAAGATATATAACTGGTATTATTATTATTATGTCTTTTTATTTCTGTTTTAGTGTTTGAGTGATTCATGTTGTTTTATTTATATATATGCCGTTAATAGAATTTTATCTTGAGAGTTGACGTAGTCCCAAAATAAGTGTCCAACTTGGTGGTGGTTTTTTAAACTGTGTTTTTGTTGGGTGGACTATAGTTTTGGGACTTAGGGACTACATTATTTATCATGTTGGATTAGGCTATGTTATTTATTTGGTTAAGGTGATTGATTTTAGGTGGGATTCACAAGGGTATTTCAAGCCGAGTTTCGACAGGGGAAATGAAACTTTTGTTGTTACAATGCCGCCTCCAAATGTGACGGGTTCGTTGCATATGGGGCATGCTATGTTTGTTACTCTTGAGGTTTGGTAAATGCTTTCTACATTATATAGATGCAAGTTGTTTGATTCTAAAAATTAATTTTCCTAATTTTTAGTTTTGTAATTAAGATTTTAATTGTATGTAATTGTTATTCAGGATATCATGATCAGATACAATCGGATGAAGGGTAGGCCTACACTTTGGCTTCCTGGAACTGACCATGCTGGTATTGCAACTCAGGTTTGGTTTAAGATGCTTTTTGTTGCATTTGCAACCCGTCTTTTAGCAACTTTCAGTTAATGGCATTTCACAACTACCATGAAGTTATCCATGATTTGAATTGTTGTAAGTTATAACATCTAGCTAAGCTAACAAGTTCTATCTGAATTCTTTCTTGTAAGAACACGGCAAACTAAGTGAAGTCATTCAGAACTTTTATGTCATGATGGATCATTTTTTTGACACATTTTCTGTATTGTTCTAATGTTTGTAAAATATATCACAGTGTTCTGAGCAAGGCAAATGGATCCATGTTATATAATAACAAATAACCCAGTATTTTAAAATCGCAATCATTAATTATATATTGCCGTATTGCACCATAAGATTAGAGTACGAATCATCTACTTGTTGGACTATGTGTCTATGTATGTGAGATCTCGTAGGCAGATGTTATTAGTTCGATTTCTGCATGTTCTATTCTTAGTTTACTTATCGATTGTATCTTAATGAACATTACTTTCAGTTGGTCGTTGAAAGAATGTTGGCTTCTGAAGGAATTAAGAGGGCTGAATTGGGTAGAGAGGAGTTCACAAAACGAGTTTGGGAGTGGAAGGAGAAGTATGTCTCTTATCTTCATTTCACAGTGTTATTAGCATCTAAAGTAGGTCTCTTTTGCCCACTGTGGAATTCTAGCTTCTAATGTTTCCGCTGCTGTTTTAATTTGTAATATGCTCGTGTTAAATTTTGATATTTTATAACATGCCTGGTAGCCTCTCGTGGTAACTTATAGTTGATAACTATACCAGAAGGGAATATCTAAAACATAGAGCTTCTTGTTACTATTTTCCGTTCCAGAAAAACAGTTATTACTATTTTTGATAATCTATGTTGGATTTATCTGAAGGTATGGGGGAACCATCACAAATCAAATCAGGCGACTTGGTGCTTCTTGTGATTGGACCAGAGAACATTTCACACTTGATGAGCAGCTAAGTCGTAAGACAGTTTTCTATCACATTGTCACCCCCGTTTATTCGATATCTATGTTTACATAGTGAATGACATAAAATACGTGTTCCAGTATTATCTCGTTTTTATAATTATCAGCAACAAAATCATAGTCATGTTAACAAATTCGGAGGTCATTCCATAATTATTGCAGGAGCTGTTATTGAGGCCTTTATCAAGCTTCATGAGAAAGGGCTTATCTATCAAGGTATAATTTTCATGTTCTGAATTCTCATTTTTGTATGTTTAACTTTTGTTCTGTATTGTAGCAAACAATATGATCGATAGTTAACTCTTTATTTGATTTCTTGTAGGCTCATACATGGTCAACTGGTCCCCAAATTTACAGACTGCAGTTTCTGACTTGGTATATTGGATCACATATGATTAGTGTGCACATTTTTGCTGCTTTTAGGCTCCTGAATTAATAATGATCATTCATGCCTCTTTAGGAAGTTGAATATTCTGAAGAACCTGGTGCTCTATATCATATCAAATATCGTGTTGCTGGAGGTTCACAGTAAGTGGCGCATATTTTTATATCATGTTTTTCGACTTGTATTTGCTTGTTTGAAAAGGCATTAAATTTTTTTAATGAATTACAATGCAGGAGTGACTTCCTAACAATAGCCACCACACGGCCGGAAACTTTATTTGGTGATACAGCTGTTGCAGTGAATCCTGAGGTATAATTGCTCACATGATAAATGTTCCTGTTTTGCATCCATTATTAATAATTGGATTACTACTACCATACAGGATGAAAGATATGCTAAATATATTGGAAAGTCTGCCATTGTGCCAATGACATTTGGTCGTCATGTCCCAATTATTGCTGACAAGGTACTCATGTTGTAAACTTTGTTACAGAAAAGAAAACGAAAAAGATGATATATTCACATGCGACCCTACTATATATGCAGTATGTAGATAAAGATTTTGGAACTGGAGTTTTGAAGATAAGCCCTGGGCATGATCACAATGATTACCTTCTTGCTAGAAAGCTTGGTCTTCCGATACTTAATGTCATGAACAAAGATGGGACACTGAATGAGGTTGCAGGATTGTATAGGTGGGTTACAAATTGTTAATTTTAATTATTTATTCATTTTATTTGGATAAATTGTGAAATGACATGGACTTTGCATTTGTTAAAAACAGCGGTCTTGATCGTTTTGAGGCACGAAAGAAATTGTGGGCAGAACTTGAAGAAACAGGCTTGGCTGTTAAGAAAGAAGCTCATACATCAAGAGTTCCTAGATCTCAACGTGGTGGAGAAGTGAGTTTTTATTTATTTATTTTGGTCTTCTATAATTTTTATTAATCTAGTTAAACATGTGCTTAGGTGGTGTTTGGATAATAGTGTCCGGATCTACTTCTGCCTTTTGAGTGTTTGAAAGCGTTTATAAATTTAAAGAAAACATCTACCAATAGTATAATTCTTTTGAAAAAGTTAAAAGAGGGGTTGTGAAATAAAAATAAAAGCTGCTTATGGTTTCAAAAAGGGGTAAATAAAGATTTATGAAATTGAATATTTTCCTGTTAAATAATCAGATAATACGAAGCCAAATCTGTTTATCCGTAATCAGATGTTTAGTTCCAGATATACTAATTCTTCCAGTAACCAGATCATAGAGCCGCTGGTGAGCAAACAATGGTTTGTGACCATGGAGCCTTTGGCTGAGAAGGCCCTTGAGGTAGTGAAAACAGGAGAACTAACCATTATGCCGGAAAGATTTGATAAGGTATTTACCATATCTTTAGTCATCGTTGTGGTTTTATATATGATTTAGAGCACTGAACTTATTTGATTTGTGGTACTTTCAGATATACAATCACTGGCTATCGAATATTAAGGATTGGTGTATAAGCAGACAACTTTGGTGGGGACACAGGATTCCTGTTTGGTATATTGTAGGTAAAGACCCTGAAGAAGACTATATAGTTGCCAGGAGTACAGATGAAGCTCTTAAAAAAGCTCAACAAAAGTATGGAAAGAATGTTGAGATATATCAAGATCCAGATGTTCTTGACACTTGGTTTTCAAGGTTTGTTTAGATGATAAACCTTAATGGAGATTTGAACTTACTGTTTTTTTATTATGTTCTTTTACTGATTATGGATTTTATGTCAGTATATATACAATACTTACTCTGAGCATTCCGACATGCCTAATTGTTGGCAATCTTTGTAGTTCTTTATGGCCCTTCAGTACTTTGGGATGGCCTGATGTGTCTGCAGATGATTTTAAACGGTTCTACCCAACATCAGTGCTTGAAACAGGGTGTGTATCTGCTTCTTCGGTTTCCTATATATTTTAGTATACGAAAATAGCTTTTGGTTGCTTACAGTGATGACTTTTTATTGCAGATTATCATTATATGTTTCTTTATGTGTGGTTTTTATGTTGTTGATTGGTGTCTGTAGTTCATTGGCTTGTAACAAACTATATATTTCTGATTCTTTTTCACAAAGCGTAATTTGACTAACTGATAGGCTCTCACGGTTCAGATTCTTCTTATCATCCCAATGCTCTAAATTTCTCTTATTGAAAATGGAGTCACCACCAGCTTATTTTCCAACAGTGGGTGCAAAAACATTAATATTGTAGCTGTGAAATAAAGTTATAATAATAATATGCTTTATGAATAAAAAATGTTTACAAATAACAGAAAATTATGTAATTGCATATAAACATAGAGTTTAATAGGTTTAGGGGTTAATTTGTTATATTATTAAACTTGAGGCGTATTGAATTATAAAGTTTAACGGGTTTATAGGCTATTTTGTATTATTAGTAAATTTAAAGCGGTGTTTTTGAATACCAAGGGTGTGTAAATAGTAAGATTAACGGGTTTAAGGGCTATTTTATGTTGTGTTAAAGTTAAGGGGCAATTTTATGTTCTGAGAGTTAACGGGTGTCTAAATATGAACAGTGTTAGTTTGCATGTTTTGAAAATTAAGGGGGCTCTTCATGCTGTGTTAAAGTTAAGAGGAGGAGGTGGGGGGGGGGATTTGCCATGTTTTGAAAATTCACTGTAGATGAACAGTGTTAACATTTTCAAAATTGTTAATTATAGAATAAGTAAAATTATCCTATGCATTAATAAGTACACATCATACCCTTATTACAAAATAAAAACATCAATCTGGTCAGTATCAATTCTTTTTTTAACTTTTAAGATCAAGCTTGTCCTGTCTTTGATGTAAATGAAAGTATGCTCTATGATAGTCTTATATTACAAAGGGGTAAATTATGTGTGTAAAATCTGTTATTGGATTTTGTCACCGGAAGAGTTGTTCATTGTGAACAAGATTTTCTTCTCGAAAAAGAGCATGGTCCAAAGGTTGGTGAACTAAGAGTTTTAATTTTCACTTTATGTGAACAGGCATGATATTTTATTTTTTTGGGTAGCTCGTATGGTGATGATGGGCATTGAGTTCACTGGGACTGTCCCATTTACGCATGTCTATCTGCATGGACTTATTCGGGATTCTCAAGTGAGTATCATACACTTGACCTATCGTTTATATAATTTATTTGTATAGAAATGTTTCTAATTGTATATATAATGAAACTGTTTCAGGGACGAAAAATGTCTAAAACTTTGGGAAACGTCATAGATCCCTTAGATACTATAAAAGAGTTTGGCACTGATGCTCTGCGGTTTACACTTGCTTTAGGAACTGTTGGTCAGGTATGTCGATCAATCCACATACATTTTTCTGATAAATTTGGTAATAATTTTTACTAGTGTACATTCTTATGTTTCATTAGCTCAATAACGTGCACATTACTAATTTTTAATTCCAGGATCTAAATTTATCAACTGAGAGGCTGACATCTAATAAAGCATTTACCAACAAATTATGGAACGCTGGCAAGTTTGTTCTGCAGAATCTACCTGATCGAAGTGATGCATCAGCTTGGGAAACTTTACTAGCCCATAAGGTTTGTTCATATCTCATGTCAAGATTCTGTCGCCGTAATTATTGGATAACTGTGAATTATTTTTAGAAAGTGCATATCATATTGCAGAGTTGTGAAAGAACTAGAACATAATCTGTATTTTATCTAATGCTCTTTAACCATGTCCTTTTTGCATTATGCTTTTCTGTTTACTGATAAAGTTTACTCATTTACTTAGTTTGATAAGGAAGAACATCTGCTAGGGCTGCCGTTACCAGAATATTGGGTGGTAAGATAGATTTTATGATGAATTTACATGCAACATAAGCTTGTTATTTAAATGATTCTATGTTAGCGAATAGTTAACTTCTCGTCCTATTTATATGATATGCAGGTTTCAAAATTGCACGTACTAGTTGATGCAGTCACAACAAGTTATGACAAGTTTTTCTATAATGATGTTGCACGGGAAATGTATGATTTTTTCTGGGGTGATTTTGCTGATTGGTACGTATTATTTTTTATTAATTGTATTGATTGGATTCTGGATTTACACTTTACTAATGTGTCACGGTCCATCTATGGTCAGTTCTGGATCCATTCGCTAATGAGTCAGATCATATCAAATAACTGATTGAGTCCATATCGGATCCATTGCTGGTTCTACTTCGATGACCCATTTCAAGGCTCATTATTGTTGCTTATTATTTTATGCTTCTCTTGTAGGTATATTGAAGCAAGTAAAGCTCATCTCTATCAATCTGAAGATCAGGCACTTGCGTCTACGTCACAGGCAGTTCTTTTATACGTTTATGAGAACATATTGAAGATGCTCCATCCATTTATGCCTTTTGTTACGGAAGAATTATGGCAGGTAAGTCCTAAGTATCCTATGCATCTAATATCAAGTTGTATGTAATTTTATCATTCTTGAAATGGTTGAATCTAATATTCAATCATGTTTTCATAATACTTTTAGTTAACATTGTTGATATTTTTATTTTTACTGTCTGCAGGCACTGCCTAATAGAAAAGAAGCTCTAATAGTGTCTCCATGGCCACTTACTTCACTTCCAAGGAATCTCACTGCCATAAAAAGATTTGAAAACTTGCAAGCTTTGGTGAGCGTCATATTGGTTTTTTACTTTGTCTCAGTTTTTATAGATAACTTAGAATAATCATCATTCTCTTTGTGTGATGACTTAGACACGAGCAATAAGAAATGCAAGAGCAGAATATTCTGTCGAGCCTGCAAAGCGTATATCCGCATCCATAGTTGCTAATACCGAAGTCATCCGGTATATTTCTGTAAGTATCCATTCCTTATCTCAGTTTTCTGATTCATGCAGATCGTAGATGAACAAAATGAAGTTTTATTATAATTTTAGATAGTTTACTGTAGATCTTATTAAAATGTAGCTTGGCTTTACAAAACTAATTATACCCATATGTTGCCTTTAACCGATTATTACAGAGAGAAAAGGATGTATTGGCTCTTCTGTCCAGACTTGATATGACAAGCATCCATTTTACAGATTCTCCTCCAGGTAATAGATCTGTGTGTATGTATCTGTACATTCTCTTAGCTTTCAAGCATATTTGTAAATTCTCGGCATCTCTTAAGCATTATTTACATTGAAATCTACCTTTTGCCAAAAAAGCTTACTCCAAATGCAAAAAATCTTTTGCGGGGTAGTAAAAGCTATTGTTCAACCTTCGAATGGAGATGCTAGTGGTTTAATAACCGTGTAAGTTACAAAAAATAGTTCTTTTTTATGTATCTTGTTTAAAATTGGTCCAGGGGATGCAAAGCAATTTGTTCATCTTGTGGCTGGGGAAGGTCTAGAGGCATATCTTCCACTTGCAGATTTGGTAGATATATCTGCAGAAGTTCAACGGCTGTCCAAACGCCTCTCAAAGATGCAAACAGAATATGATGGACTTTTGGCTCGCTTGAGCTCCCCTAAAGTATGTGTATTATTATTAGTTGTTTCAATACTGTAGCTTTAAAAGAATTTCAAGCCTTTAGATTTATTCACCAAGAACATATTAGCTTTTCTTTAGTATATCTCAGAAGGAATATTACATGTGGGTTTAAAGTAGAGTTGGCATGATGGACGGTTTGGGTAACAGGTTTCGATTGAAATGAATCCTCATTTTATATATGGATCGTAGCGGGCTAAGGAAGGGTTGCATTGTTGCACCTTGCTTTTTTGTCCACCTTTTTTTCAATCAATAATGAATTCGTTAATTATGATACTATAACAATCTTGCTACAAAAATAATGTAAATCTTTGACTGCACCGATCTAGGAGGTGGTGTAAAAAAATTAGGCTTTAGATGAATGTCAATCTGCTCAACACATATAATAACTCTTTCCTGTATTAGCTATTTTATTTTATATTACTAGTTTAAGATAAAACACAGCCCAGATCAACCCATTTTTTAGGTTTGAAATTGTGCGCAGATATAGTCATATACTCTAGGAATAGTACAAAAAACTTGAACTTGTTTTTGCGTCTCAACATTCTTTGCTAATAACAGTGGGTGTAACTTTTTGTCATTTAGTGTAACTGCAATCTTACCTGTTGAATGAATTACATGATAGGACCTTGTCTTTAAATAATCTAAAGCAAAAAATATGGTGTGACATAAGTGTCATGATTTGTTTTAATCCATATACCTGCATGACTTGTTTTATACTCATGGGCTCTTATTTTCCATCTACAGTTTGTTGAGAAAGCTCCAGAGGACGTTGTTCGTGGGGTCCGTGAAAAGGCAGCGGAGGCAGAAGAAAAGTTGAATCTTACAAAAACCCGTTTGTCTTTCCTTCAATCAACAATCACGGTCCCAGAGTAGTCTTAACTTTTTTTGTTAATTTGTTCACGCCATATATTATGTATATCAAGCCTCGTTTCATACGAGTAGCATGGTTGGATTGCCATTATATCTTGGTGATCTATACTATTAACGCCATGATGCCAAATCATGCGTTAACCAGTTTTGTTAATTTGTTCACGCCATATATTATGTATATCAAGCCTCGTTTCATACGAGTAGCATGCTTGGATTGCCCTTATATCTTGGTGATCTACTGATCTATACTATTAACGGCATGAAGCCAAATCATGCGTTAACCAGTTTTGGGTGAACTGTAAGTCCAACGAATCTTCTCATTAAAAGGCCAGAAATTGGCATATAAACATACTCTAGTACCATCTATTAACTTTTTAGATAATGGTAAAGACATGTTTTTTTGGTAATACATACATAATAATCTACTTGAGCACAAGATATAAAAATTACTTATTTATATATATTTTTTAACATTGTTGTTTACGTTCAATGGAACATAGGGTGTAGCCAAATGCTATAACATTCGATATTTGATTGTTCATATATAAAGGATATGGACAAAATTCACTATTAGCCAAATACTGTAATATTAAAATTGATAGTGCGTATCAGACCTTTTTAGTCACCTATGAAGTTATGATTAAGTTTTTAATCTATATATGTATATACCAGTATATAAAACATTTAGGACATGTTATTAATAGAAGCTTAAAAATTTAGATTCAACAAATTACTTATAATAGAAATACTTATATTAATTTTACTATTAAATAAATAATATTTTAAATTACAAAACTGAAGATTTAAGTCTTTCTTGGTAACAACTTATTTCTAAAAAATCTGTTGTAACAGTCCAGTTCAATCGGCCTATTCCGTAACAACCTATTTCATTAAATTTGTTGTAACTGTCCATTTCAACCGGCCAATTTTGTAACAGCCCTCAAAAACCTAAAAATATATATACACCCACACAAAAATATTCATACAAAGCCCTCGGTGAGTTTGTGCTTTCCATTTCGCTCTTGCCGGATCTGAAGAGTTTCATACATTTGGTGGTGTTTTCGGTGGTTTTGGTTTGTTTTTATAATCAACCGCGAAACTATTACCGTGTTAGTGTTTTCAGTTGTGTGGTCTGGTTTTAGTGTGGTTTTGGTTGTGTAGATCTATCGAGATCTGGTAAGGTTATGTTATGAGTTTATATATTGAGTTTTAGGCTGTAATGTTCAAGTGTTGGTGGACTCGATGGCGGTTTTAGTTGTGTTATCGTGGTTTGTTTGTTAGATTTATTTTTGTAATAAAACTGTCGTTTTAAAACCCATATCTGTTTGTTGGCTGTATGTTTGATTTGTTAGTACATGTTTTTATGTTTAATGGTGGTTGATGTTATTGAATATAATTTTGCGGTTTAACTTTTGCTTTGAAAATAATAGATATGCTTACCACTTTTTAGAAATAAAAATCAAACTTTTCCACAATATAAAGAATTTACTATAAGTTAATTCAAAACTTTGGGTTTCTTGTGGCCAAGTTTTTGTCTTGAAACTTGGAACCAGTTTCATGTTTTCGAAATGAGTTTCAAAACATGATAACGTTTTTTTGTCAAAATTTAGAGAGAACCTTTCAAGTTTACTATCTTGATCAAAATTTGTATGTTAAATTTTTAGATACTGATTTGCAAAAATACTTTTTATGTAAAAAGTATAATTATATAATATATAATTTAACGGCTAAAACGGTGTCGTATCACCACACCATTTTCCCGCCATATTTACCAGGCTATTTTAGCCCACCACTTTGGGCCCCCATTTGGTTTTATTGGCTGACTTTAGTAGCTACACGTATACCATGTACATTAGCCGTATTTTAATAGGATATATTATATATACATACATTAGATCCAGCCATAGATTTCTCTAGATGAATCTTTTGTATTATATGTAAACCATAACGCCTTAAAACTTTGCAAAATGACGGAGCCTATGCAGTATTACTTCTAATATATATACTTTAGTTACAATATACAATCTTGACGCTACATGAACGCCCGACCGATGACTCGTTCTTGTCAGAAAGGAGCTACGTTTTTTTTTGAAGGATCCAATGAAGTTTATGAAAAGAATAGTAACAATTAAAAAAAAGGCGCAACAAAAAATGGACCAGCTCATTTAAAAGTAAAAAGGACACTCCATGACATCTATCTGTAGAATATTGAGACTATAAAGACTTGTTAATGCTTTGAAGAATTCGTAAAAGAACCAAATGATTAGGTTAATGTAAATAGAATGATTTGAGGGATATAGAGAGTTAACGACGCAAGTTGGTAAAACTGTAAGCATACAAACGGGGGGTGTTTATATTTGGCTTATGAGCTTATATGTGTTTCGGTTTATATAACATAAACCTCAATTCTTCGGCTTATTTTGAGACTTATGGGCTTATATATGTTTATTATAATATAATAAAATAATAAACATATATAAGCCCATAAGTCTCAAAATAAGCCGGAAAATTGAGGCTTATGCTATATAAGCCGAAGTCAAATAAGATTATAAGCCCATATATAAGCTTAAATAAACACCTCCGTAAAGTTTTTTCACAAACACAAAAAAAGACCGCAAACATTGATGCAACAAGATAATGTTGAAAACTATAAACCGCAACCTAAAAAATAAAAGGGCATATACAAGCAAATACTTGATTAGCCAAAAACTAGCTTTTCTTAGCCAAAAACTAGTTTTTCTTATACTTGATTAGATCATAACTATGTTACTCTTTACATATATAAATATTGAATGAAAGATGTTGCAAATGGATCATTAAGTCGAACACTAGGCTACCTCTAAAACTAATTTTGAAGTCCATAACCTTGAGAGATTTTTGAGTGCCTTTCAAAACCAAAAAAGTCCAATTAGTAAAACTATAATTCAAAAATATATATTCCTTCCGTCGAAATTATTGTCATATCGATTTTTTTGTCTTCTTCTTCAACTTCGACCATAATTATTTTTGTTTGTGTTATATAATCTTGATGAAAAATATATGAATATATTAGGTTTTCAATGTATTTTCATTTGGTATAATTTTCATCAAGATTATATAACACAAATAAATATATTAATGGTCAAATTTGAACAAAAAAGACTCATTAAAGTCGAAAGTGACAATAAAAATGGACTTAATATATATATATATATATATATATATATATATATATATATATATATATATATATATATATATATATATATATATATATATATATATATATATATATATATATATATATATATATATATATATATATATATATAGAATCTAGATCAAATAAGATCAAACTTAAAGTTGTTAAACGAGATCGAACTAAAATTTGACAAGAGATACTCTCTTTACAATAAAATAATTTTTATTTATCGCAACTAAAATTGTTAAAGTTTCGATAGATTTTCTTTTAAAATTTACGAAACTTAGGTGATACACTTTGATTAGAAGTTTAATGTGTATCGTGTTTTGTATGTGTGATCGTGCTGGAATATTTATTAGTGTAATGTGTATCGTGTATCACTAATCCAAACTCATGTATCATTTGGTTATTAGTTGCTAAAATGTTAATCTTTATATAATAAAACAAAACCTCTAGTGGGAATTTTTCATTTCAAAAAATCAAACCATACCTTATTTGGTAATAATTTTTTAATTTGATTTTTTTTGATTTTGAAAATAATTAAACCTAATTATTTTCCGATTTGGCAAAAAAATTGAAATTTTCGTCTATACGTATTATGCTTTGGAAAAAACTAAATATACACAGGTACTTGAGATATAATACTTAATAGATTTGGGTGGAAAGTATAAAATTAAAAAAAGCGGAACACAAATTCTTTTTAACAATACAAAACCTAAACAAAACAAAAACACAGATCAAACATTAAACCTCAATCAACAAAACCCTATTCAAATCTTGAAGTCTTTGCATCCATCTTTTCAAACGATTGTGTGTTCAACAATCATGGTAAGATTTTTCTTTTCAATCGAATTAATAAAAACCCTAATTCGATTTGCTATCTTTTTTCTCGTTAATCAATTCAATTATCGCTAATTCGATTTTCTTATGCTTCGCTCTTTTTCGCTAATTGATAAATCTAAATTGATTTGTATATCTGCTTTTTTAATTAACATCCCTAAAAGACCTTACGATCGATCGACCCCTTTGAATATTTGCAGTTAAGATTTTCCGATGGATTAATCGGTTTCTGCCACCACCATGTGCGGTCGCCCGCCACCGCCATTAACATGCTTCAATCGTGTATTATCGTGACCCACATAATTTATAGCATTAGGTAATTGTGTTGAAGGTTATAGTTGATTGCTTAATTTGGGTATGAATCGTTTGAACATTATGTTTTAGTATTTGTTGTGTTTAAGACTTCAATACTTGGACATTAGAAGCAATAGTGTGGTCTAAAAGAGTGAGATTATGATTTTTACATAACAGAGTAAACCTAGCTTTCGATTATGAATGTTAATTCATGAATGTAGAAATATGGATTAGAAAGTTATATAAAAACTTGAATTAACTTGAATGCTCGAAATCCTCGAATAAAAAATGTGTAACCAATGCCGGATAATTTTGAAATTGGCATTGGTTTAGTATCTGTTATAATAAAGTAGTAGCCTTTAAAAAAAAATTATTGTTAGATTGTTCTTTGACATGCTTGTATAAAATGTATTTAGAAAGTTAAAAACATGATGATGTTTGTGTTATGGCCTATTTAGAAAGGTGTTTTATGAAGTAGTCTAAGGGGTTTATTGAACTTTAAATTGCAGTTTGGATATGGAAGACTCAAGGGTCGATGTAATACTTGACTTTCAAAAGGAATGACTTCGCCGGCCGAGGCATCTTTTCCAAGCGAGATTGATAAAGTGTATGCCCTATAATTTTTCCCCTTTCCTTTTCGCTTAAGAATGATTCTATTTGTTATATTAACTCTAACTCGTGTAAAATTGATAACATATTGTTTTGTCGTTAAAGCACCATGTAACGATTTTCACCTCAACCTTAGTAGCAGCTCCAAGGGCCTGGACGAGGATGAGTGGAAAATACTATAGAAAGACTTAGCGGTGAGTAATTAGTATGTAGCTTAATTCGGCCACTTTAACTTTCATTCAAATGACAAATGTGGAATCTTGTGGACCAAAACCAATGCTACATACATCTTTTAGTGATCATTAATGCTTGAAATGGTAGGTTTTGTGTGATAACTTCCTCAAAGGGATGGACTAACCATAGATTTATAAATCACATCATCCTCGGTTCTAATAATAGCTTTACAAATCTTGATTATAGGGATGGACTAGGAGAAGGATATGATCATATGTTTAGTCAAGCTCGATACGGGAAGTCGCGTGTATTAGTTGGTCAAAGAAAGCTCTCGCTAAAGTTTCCAAGAGGTATGCTTTTTAGATAATGCAAACCTTGAACTGTTTCATCTATGTTCTTATCGAACATGATTAATTCCAAACCTTTAGGTTGAAAGATAAGCATTATAGTGCCGATGGGGCTACCTCTGGATTGAGCTTAACTTTCACACCAATGGTACTCATGTTGAAGGTTAGTCTCTTGCAGATTGTGCTTTAAATGGATACTAATAAATATGTAATGTTGCTTTAAATGGTTAGTCTATTTTGGTTTAGCTTAATAAGAAGAGAAATATACGGTAAAGTAGAGCCAACGATTGCTACACGATTGCTACTAAAATATTAAAGTTAATGAGTTGAAATTGGAGACGACTGTGTCAGTAAATGGTTATGTCAGCAACCCTTTTTCTTACTCAAGTTGGTATAATATTCGCAAAATAAATAAATATTGTTTATTTGTTTCAATGGAACAATTCGGTAAGAATGGAGATAGTGGATTTTGGTGTTAATTTGTTAGCTCCTTCCGTCCTCAAAATCCCAAAATCATTGTCTCGATAAAAGCTCCTTCAAGAACAGGACTTTGAATATCAAGATTTTGAACGTAATAATGAAAATTAGTCATTCCACCTCAAGACTATTTCAAGAGGATTTCTAGGAGAAAATAAACAATTAAAAATTTTAGTAGGAAACATCGCTGGAAGACCATACTGTTATGGTCTAAATTTTGAACAATGTAGAAGACTTTAGTTTTAAAACCTTATTTCAGTTTATAAATTGTTTCTATTACATAATAATACATATTTAAAAGTTTAAGAAAAATCCCGTCGTGCTGCACGAGTATAAGTTTTACTGTGGTCCAATTTTTAATCGATTTCACTTAATGTACATTTAAACTTGTGAACTTGGAAAAGCCATTGAGTTTTAAGAATACTTGATGGCGTGTATTTGTAGGCTTTAAAAGTCATTAAGTATGCTGTGGGGAAGTTGGATGTAGAATTTGATTTGTGTCGTGCTAATGACAACAGCTTTAATGTAATGACAACGGTTTTACTATCAATATCCGTATGCTAAGAATCGGTGATGGTAAGTATATATGACAAAACAGAGGGTCGACGGGTCATGTAACATATTAACATGTCAAACAAGGTGTTTTATGTACAAGGACAGTTGAGTATCACATTTTGTTTAAATATTTTACACCTCGATAAATACTTAGTATGACAAGCGTTGTTACAATAGTTGATGTAATTTCAAGTAATCTTTTAACCAAGTGATGTAGGTAGTTTTATGCATTAAAATCAAACTTTGGGTTACTTTCACGATTTCTATTTATCTAAGTACCTACATATGCCCATTTATGAGTAAACTTGGTTGGAAATTCCAACCTCTGCTTATTCTTAATGTACATTTATATAATAACTACTTTGATAATGTGTGTTGGTAGTTAATTCTGTGCATGGTTAAATATGCAGGGTATACTTACTAACGCGACAAGGTGTTTAAGGTGTGAGATTGTAACTGCAAGAGATGAGACATTCTTAGAGGCTTGATATAGGAAGAACAGTTCAATTATGAGTCGTTTAAAAAGTTCATTGCAGTGAGACATTGATTGCAAAGGATAAGTTTTTCTCGTGATAAATGCTTGCAGGTTGGTACTTTTGCAAATTTACTTTTTAGTACTTTCCCAATGTTAGTATTGTTTTCAATGTAGTTTGGTAAATGCAACTAGAAAACACAATATTTATCGACATTAGTACATTACAATCGATTAAAGATTTCTTATTGTGAGCTTCTTTAATTAAATGACCGAAATTAATATCTTTGGAGGGAAATCGAACGCAATTTGACGCGAAACTTCATGGACCATGCTTGGTCTTAAGCATACAAGGGGAAGAAATTCAATGCCATCTACCACTTTTTGGCTACCAAGCTTGTGATTCCTTTGCCTTCAAAGTTTATTGTGCCTATGCTACTATGCATATGCAAGTTCCCACACCTTAGCCAATGAATGTAAACAAGAATATAGGCCTACCTAAACTCGAACAATTCTGTTGTAGGTTTCTTGAAATTGATGTTACCATATCTTGGTAGTGGTCTCGAATGGTTATATGGCAACTGCCACTAACCTAAAGAGTCATTCAAACAATTGGCAATGTGAGGATGCTCCAATAACAGTAAGGCTTAAACTTTTCATTTGCATCGCTTGTCAATAACAGAGGAACTACAACAATTGGGAAGCCAGTGGTCCATCGTACACTGTTGATTTAAGAGGCAAAGTATACGAGTATGTGAGGTTTCATTTCATTTTTTTATTTGAATTTCAATGGAGTGAGCAATCTAACATATGTGGTGCGATGGGTAGGAGGGAAGATGCTATTGGGAATTTGAAAAAGTGTTTGGAACTTAAGGAAATGATGTTCGAGAAAAATAGTAGGGAGATTGGAAACGCGTATAGGGATATGGCGGAAGTATGTTGCGCTTTTGAACTTTGGTGAAGCGTTGCCGTATTGTGAAAAGGCTATGGAGATACATAAAGTGCAATTAGGAGTAATTCGGTTGAGGTTGCACATCGAGGCGCTTTGTTAGGCGTTATTTACACGGGTTTGGAACAACATGAAAAGCGTTGGAACAAAATCAGCTTGTCTCGAAGGTTATGAAGAATTGGGGCTTACATCCGAATCGCTTAGAGCTGAGATTGATGCGTTGAATATGCAAATTGCGTTAGGGAAATTTAATGAGGCGATTAATACTTTGAAAGGTGTTGTGTTACAAACCGATAAAGAGAGTGAAGATCGTGCTATGATTTTTGTATCTATGGCAAAAGCATTAGGTAATCAAGATAAGTTTCTGGAAGCTAAACGGTGTTTGCAAATGGCATGTGGGATTCGGATAAGAAAGAAAAGTCGTCACCGTCGAAGTGTCGGAGACGATATGGAAATATCGATGCAATATGAATCAATGAATGAATTCGAGACTCGCAATATCTTTACTAAAGAAAACATTTTGGAGTTGGGTATGTTTATAATAATTTGGGTGCGGCTTATCTTGAACTAGACAGGCCTCAGTCTGCAAAGACAAGTGTTTGCAATGGCTAAGGATATAATGGACATCGCCCTCAGCCCTCATCATGTTGACTCAATTGAGGCGTGTCAAAATCTCACAAAGGCATATAGCGCAATGAAAAAGGTATGCAACTCACCTTTCTATGTTGATTTCCATAATCGGATGTTCAAAAAAGGGTTAAATTAATAAGACATCATTTTTAGGTAATCAAACTTAGCAAATACTCGAAAAACAAAATTTATGATTATTACAACTTCAAACACCAGAAATAGATCCAAACATCATCTCCAACACTGGTTGTTTGATCCGATTATTTGAATATAATTACTCAATGCATAACACTTTCACATCGCATATCTGTTTTCTAGAACTCGATTCAGATCTTATCTGTTCTGCTTTGCAGCCTATGCCCTTGCAATAAACTTCCGTGAGAAGGCCGTTGATGCTTGGAGAGGACATGGACCAAGTGCACAAGATGAACTCAAAGAAGCTCAAAGACGTTCTTCACCAATTAAAGGTGAAAGCTTGTGGTGAATCGGATGACAAAAAACATTACCTCCAACTCATGAAAGGAGAAGAAGCTCAAACTCAAGCTCAAATGTTTCAATTGATTAAAGGTTTTTAGCTAATGTAGTTTACATGAAAGTGTTTTGGAGAAATTTTAACGCTTTTATCCCTTTTGTCATTTTGGTGACCTTCTTATCGACCTTGGTCTATATAAGCTACATGTGTTCATCGGGTCGTAGTAAAGATAATTTGATGTATGAGTTCTAATTGAACATGAGCGATGCATATTTTGTGTTGTCATTAGACTTTGCGGTTATGCGAGTGGAGAGATTATGTAGGTCTTCTCAAGATCTTAAGATGCATATAATGCAATTTCATTTATGAGGTTTGTCCTGGTCGCCTAGCATTTCAAATGGGGCAAAGTAAACTTTTATAACCTAAAGGAAAACTAGGTCAAACAGTTAAAATTGTTCATAGCCTATTTTTAATGTATACCACATTAAAAAGTAAATTTGTGTTTGATTTAATGCATTGATGTGGTGTGATTGGGTGTTTTAGGTTGAGTGAATTAGTGTTAATTTTTTTCTTTTGTTATTGAGTGAATCTAGAAGAACTCCGCTTTCTTTTAGTTTACACTTATGCACCAAAATTATAAAGTATTAAATCTCAACCCATGTGTATTTTGACTTTTTTTCAACCTACTAGGAAAAACGAATTTTTATATTTTGGTCATATAAGGAAATATTTAAGGTTTCTTTTCATAATAATTATTTTTTAGAAAATTAAATTAAAATTTAAAACCATAAATAAAACAAAACAAAAATTAAATTATTTTTTAATGAATAAAATACATTATTGACAAAATCGAAGAAACCTCATGGCATGCTGGCAAGATTATAACTAGTTTGTATTAAAATATTATTTTTGTGTATAATTGCTAAAATTGTTATTTATAAATGTTTTAGTGGTTTTTAGATTTGATCTTATTTTTACAACTTTAAGCTTGATCTCACATTAACCCTCCCTATATATATATATATATATATATATATATATATATATATATATATATATATATATATATATATATATATATATATATATATATATATATATATATATATATATATATATATATATCCGATCAATCGGTAGTGCTTAGATTGGTAAGAATGGTAAACAATCACGGCTTTCTATCTCATCAAACTTACACAAGGGTAGGATCGATATTTTAACTCACTCATTAATATCTTTTTTCACATTTATTGCTATGATAATAGGGTTTATTATATTTTTCTTCTGCCCGTTTATAATGATCGTTGCGTCCCGAAATAAGTTACCCACATTTATTTACATTTTGTTTAAAGTCATTTATTATTCTTTTTTACTTTTTTTTAAACGACGTGTGTTAAACTATGTATTAAATATGAACCATTAGTCATTATTTTTGAATCAATTGATAATGAAGAATGAGCGTTGCATCAGTTTAGAATTTTAATGGTACTATTGATTCATTAATTAGAACATGATTCACAGTAAAACATTCATCATATTTTTAGTGATTCACTAATATTATTACGATTCATTAACATGATTCACTGACATGATTTTGGTTCACATTTTGGAATATGATTCACAAAAATCACTCACTTTTTGTTCATTTCACTAGATCACATATGATTCACAAAGGAAATACTGCCATTTTTTTGTGATTCACTATATACGAAAACCGTATCTACTGATTCAAACCCAAAAGATGCGATGTTAGTCATGATTAGAATATTAAAAATATTTTCAATGATTCACATACATGATTATGATTTACCAATGCAAATCTATGTTGTTCGATGATATGAATTTGATTCGTAACAAGAAAAAAGAAAAGCCATTTTTTTTGTTCGATTCATTAATTCGAAAATGATTCACAAAAGATACTACAGTACCAATTTATTTAGCAACACATGACTGTACAAGACTTATATATAAAAAGTGCTTCAAAAGCCACATGACATTCCTTGGTCAATTATTAGACCAAACTAAATATGTATAACATTGAAAAATATGAATCATATATTTATACAAGATTTCCATATATGAAGTTTTAAAATATTACTAATACATACACAGGTTTAAAATTGGTGATAACTTGAGGCACATATAAGACGATGGATTCATAAAAATCATGGATATGTGAAACTAGAAAATAACATGATAATGAATTGAAGAATAAAAAAACAATCTCAGTAATCGTACTAGGGGGGGTAAAATTGAATCACAACAAACAAAAACGGTTTTAAGTCTTTGGTCATTAAATTGATTTTAAATGGTACAATTACTTATTTACCCTATCTATACTACTTTATAATGTATTTAGGACTTTCTAAAGAAGAAAGTCTTAATATTTTAAGCCTACACATCTTACTATAGTTAGTAACTCATATAATTAAATTCTACACTATAATAATTGCATTATAATGTACACTAATAACACATTAACTTTTAGTATTAAATGGATGTTACAAACTTACAATAATACAAATTTGTAGTTGTGATATTTATCATAAACATTCAAGTTATACAAAGTTCAAATGAGTATAAGTATGGATTTTATATTTGTATTGATATAATTTACTGTAATTCAAATACACGCTTAATCTTTTCGAACTATAAAACGGGTAAACCGTCAAATACTAACTCTCATTGCATACCGCTTAAAGATCAAAGACGGAAAACTCGACATGTTGGTATCATCACCGCCATGCGCGTGGTACTATGCTAGTTCAACTTAATAAGCAATTAATAAAATCCTTCATAATTAAAAAATATCAATGGCCATGATTACTTCTTAATCTTCTCAATCTTAAAACCTTCTCAATGAAACCATATATATATATATATATATATATATATATATATATATATATATATATATATATATATATATATATGATAAAGATCAAATAAAAGAAATATCCGTAAAAGATAAAAGATTTTTTTTAAAAAGTTCTCGAAAATTCTTAAAAATTCCACAAGATCGGGTATGATGGTGCATGAAAAGTTGTGAAAACTTTTTCTAAAGTGGATATTTTTTCCAAAAAAATTATGAATTAATACGTTTACATTAAATCGTTTTTTGTGCATCAAAATTGGTTTTGCACCCAACTTCTTTGACTTTTTCATCAAAATAACATTGCAAGATCTAACTAAAACAAGTTGAAAATTTTGTGCATTAAATTTTTTTAGATCAAAATTTGTTTTTGTGCATTAAAAAAACGATCAAACTAAAATTATAAAAATGTTTCACAAAAGTTTTATGCACCAACTTACCCGATCTTGTGGATTTTTTTTTGAATTTTGGAGAATTTTAAAAAAAACAAATCTTTTTATTCTTTTTACGGATATTTGTCTTTTTATTTTAACTTTACCCTATATATATATATATATATATATATATATATATATATATATATATATATATATATATATATATATAAACCAGGAGTTGAAAGCCACCAATGGGCGGGCATGTCTTATAATTATCGTTGACATAATTTCTATAGCGAAAGAAATAGGGTAATCGTAAAGGAGTGCAACTAAGGTGGAACTTTTCGACCTTGATGTGTGGCTTGTGGTTTTTATTTTAGATTTTAGTAGAACAAATATATACTAAAAAGTAATTAATGTAGACATCATGAATGTTTTCGCTTTTATGTCCGAGAACGTAATAACTTTGATTAGACCGACGGTTCATTTTGTTTTATTTCTTGCTTTCTCGAACACCACGTTAGGAGTTTGCGGTTTATTTGGAAAATACTAAGCTAATATCGCTACTGTTTCAACTCATCTCCCAATCGCCTTTTAGAGTCGAATATCCCTTGCAATACATCGTACTTTTCCATTTGCATCGAATAATTCCCTATCAATTTCAAATCAAGTGTACTCGTATATGCAAATGTTCGACAAAAATATTAGATTGGATGAATAATGGAATACAATACGAATCATGTGCTAGTGTACTAAACTCACTTTCAAAATCAAATTTAATATATCTCGTTGTTGGCGATAATCTTTATCGAGAGTAATGATTAAGCAACTTACTTTACAACTGTCATTGTTGGGCATGTTGATGAAGTGTCAAGTCGTTGAGATTGCTATAAAGAAGGTCCACTTGGTTAAAGAAATCTACTACATAAAGAAATTTGTGCACAATCACGCACAATTCAAGGATGAGATACTAAAACTCGACAACATTAATTTCATATGCTTAGATTATACTGCGGAAAAGAAGACCTACCACTTTCGGATGAGGAAGAAGACCTAGCCCATCTCGACTGCTACCCAACGTGTCACTTCAAATGAGGAAGAAGACCTACCATTTTCAATCATCGGATAATCGACTAATTGACACCTTGCAACCCCTTTTGAGCCCTTCTTTTTCATGCAAATAAAATTATTACTTATGAAATAACAAATAGCATATTTTTGTTTATGCGGTTCATGTTTTAAGTGTAATCGCTATACTGGGTTAACTTACAAATATACTAATATTTAAACGGGTCAAACAGGAAGTTTGTTAAACGGTTCAATAGTAATCTATGATGTTTTCAAGGTTTTGGACTAAAATCAAATTAGTGTAAAATTTGAATTTAATGTCCGGGTCTTGTAATATAACATTGGGAAAACCTCATCGGTTTTTATTCTTACTAAGATCAAGACACTTGAGGTAGAATACTTTGGTTAGGCCGCATATAGTCTATTATTTGAACTTGAATATGTCGACATTAGCTTATGTAGTTGCAGCCTCGGGCCCAAAAGATATAGGAAGGACATGTAAGTTTCGAATTGGTTATAAAACCAAATGGGAATAACTCTCATTATTATCTTCATTATATCGAGTTGGCGGCACATAAAAGAAATTGGCATCCATGCCCATTGGCCATCCTATACTGAAACAGTGATCGACCTACAATGTTTTACCACATGATTAACATATTTAATGGACATTACCATCAAACCGCAGTGGGAAGATCAGCACATCAACAAACGATATAACTATTTATGAAGAACAAATATGCTTCAAGAATATTTATAAAAAAATTATGTTTCGGTGACAAGATAGGATGAGTTCTCACCTCTAGTGTAGAACTTGACAAAGAAACCTCTAGAGTCTCTAAGAGTTTCGTGGCTTCCACTCCGTGGATAATCAGAGAGAAATGAACGATAACAGAGTTTGGACACCGTGGCACGGACAAAATCAAGACAAAGTGGGCTGATCTTAACATCAAAATAAAAGACATGGGTGAAGTTGCATTTATCCTTGAGTTCGGATTTTAAAGGATCGTTCAAGAAAGTTATTGTCTCTTTAATAAGAGCCTTATATTAATAAGGTTATTGAACGCTTTAAAATGAAAATTTGCAACCCCATCGACACTCCTACGGTGGACAATGAACAGATGAGCAAAGGAATGTGTCCCAAAACTACTCGAGAAAAATAAAAATGAAAAGTGCATCCAATAAAGATGGTAAAGTATAATAACATTTAATAGCTATGTAGATTCAGAATTTGCATAAAACTTCCCGAGTATGGTTATTTCCTATGTCCTTACTTCTCTCATTACTCATTACCTTCAGAACTTTCCACAACATCCAACTTAAGTTTAGTAGTGGTGATCGGAGGGTAGTACTTGATCCTATGGCTTTATGTTCTATCATCTTCCATTGAATGTACACGCTTTCTCT
>CM040246.1:188274268-188493457 GCA_022545495.1 Chrysanthemum lavandulifolium
AAAGTGGTCGATTAAGGGCTTAAATGACCCCTTAAAAGTGTACGTTTTAAATCCTTATCAGTTAGGGGGCATGAAGCATTGGTTTAAGATAATATACAACAACTACAAGCTCCACAATAGTCATAACAAGCACATAAATTATATACTGGCACCTCACAATTAGTGTCTGGATTCTCTCATCTCTCCGGTTTATATGAAATATAATATGAATGGAAATGGAAGATAAACACTCAGTACCTGGCATAGTACATAGATTACCATAAGCTTGAGAATAGATCAAACCTCCACCACTTTGGTGCAAGCATCTAGGAATAACTATCTAAGAGCTCTTTACAAGGGTTATAACGTTAGGCTTAGGGTAGGGAAGTAAAGGTTTTGTTGGATAGGGGATATTTAGTAGTGGCTAGTCAAAAATCTTATGTTACAAGCATGTAAAGCGTAGCATTGCTAAGCCACGACTCGACTTACTAACACTAGATAACTTGAAACAAAACATACACACAAACTTGAAAACATAAACATAAAGATAGATGTAGGATGGTAGCCCGTATTTTTTTTCAACAACTCTTTTTCTTTATTTTTGATTTTTTTTATACCTTTTTACTCTACCATCCTCTACGATAACATCAAAATAAAGGGAATTATAGGAGCATCCCTACACTTGAGTTTTTATTTAACTAACACTAATTGACCCGATTTGAAAAGATCAAAACACTTGGAGTACTTAATTACGTAGACAAAGGGAATTTGAATTTATTGTTCTTTCCCGTTACTCCATAAAATATTACTTTAACCCGTGAGTCCCAATCGTCCCAAAACTGTATACAAATGATATGACTCGACTTATCAACCATGCAAGTAACTAGATAATTGAACTAAGGGTTTAGTAATGAAAACAATAATGCACTAAAGATGAGTGCATACAAGGTAGGCTAATGAGATTTGGGTGTAACATTTGGGGGTGGATTGTAAACAATGCTCTTCAATGATATTTCGGAAAACCGAAACATCACGAGAACCGCGAAAAGGATAGGCTCTGAGGAGTTAACTAGGGGTATCGTGTACTAAAGATGAGTACATCGCAAGGGTGTGGGGAAAATTACTCAACCAATGTGGAAGAGGTAATAAAATTACAGGTTTCAAACAAGGGTTATCCTAATGCCTCTTATCATTTAGTTAATCCTAACTACACGAATGTAGTCTCACTAGCGATCTAGAAATGCATCACAAAACAAGTTCTAGAATCTATTATACTACCGGTACACTCACTAAGCATTAAAGGTGAATGCTTTTATTCCTAAAGATCTAGGGGCGCACCTCATATTTTTGGGGTGGAATTTGAGTGGTATACGGTTTTTGTGCTAGTCATATAATTCCTATCCATGACACACTTTACTAAGACTAAAGTTTAGCTCGTCAATGTCATAAAAAAATTTTAAATTTGGTGCTAAAATTGTTCCAACAAATATTTCTCATAGTTTATTACACAAATTACCAAGGACGAGACAAATAATCAAGTGGGTGAATAGTTTCTAAGTTCCCGTTTTATTCTCCCTCCCTACACTTAAACTGAACATTGTCCCCAATGTTCCTCGAAAGTTTCAAAGTTATGATAAAGGAAGGTAATTTAAAAGAGAAAGAAACTAATACTCCCCTCGGTAGGATATGAAGTTGCTGTTAAATCCTCCTCCAAAAAGAATGAATAAGTAATAAGCGTTGCTTCCAATATGGGTTTCTTCTTCTTGTCTAATATAACATGCACACTTATAAGAAAAAAATGAAACCTTCGCTTAAAATCAGTGATAAAACTATATATGACACACAACTTAACTAGAAAGGGAGTAAGATATAATGCTTGTGGAATGGATGGTTGCAGTTTTTCTTGAAAATTAAGAATTGGGAATTTCCAAAAATTACAAGCTATACAGAAAAGGAAACTGATAATTTGTTTCCACATTGCCTGACGTCGTCAGGTGTTAATCCTGACGCCGTCAGGTTGTCCTGACAAAAAGTGGTATGATGCGTTTTCTGGAAAAATTACCTCATTAAAACCTGGAAAAAATACCTGCAGAACATCCATTATGACTCGATACAAGCATTTGACTCTAAAAAACACACAAATATATACAATTTCCATTATCGTTAATCTCATATTCATGTTCTTAAAAACATATGTTATCTTTTTGTAAAATACCTTTATATGCAATTAAAACAAGGTTAAAAACAAAATAAAGCATTTTCACAAAGTCTAACATGAGAATAAACAACAATGAAAAAGGTATATAAATACACAAACAAAATTGAAAACCAATACAAGTAAACAATTAAGCATGTGTTGCCTCCCACAAAGCGCTTTTCTTTATTTATGAGTCTTGTAGCTAGACTCAAAGTCGTGCCCTACGTACTTAGGTGAGTGAGTTTATCCTCAAGGATATCGGTGGGATCAAACTTATCTTTTAATTTCCTCTTAGTACGCTTTGTTCGGTATTGGGATCATAGATTGTCATCCTAATAGCTACTCTCCATTCCCATCACTAGGTGGCCTATCCCAATTCCAATTGTGCCTAGGCTTCTTACTTTCAACTTTCCACCACTTCATGCAAAGATTAACGGGCAAGGTTTATAGGAATTCGGTCATCTTCCTAAACACTAAAGTATCCTCAAATGGGTTCACTTCAATTTCCCTAGCCAATTGTCGTTCTTGGAAAGTTGAGTTACTCATGTAGGTGTCTTCTAGATAGAAAGGTCGTTGAGGGCCTACAAAGTCTCTATTGGTCCAAGGATCATATCTAGATGGTCTCCTATCCAACATGATCTCATGAGGTATTTGTTCATCCTCATTATAATAGGAATGCTTCTTGACATCATAAATCGACCTAGCACTCCCTTCTCCTACCACTATCTTAGACATCTTACAATCGATTATGGCACTAGTGGTAGCTAAGAATCCTCTTACAACTAACAATGGGCATGTAGTGTCCCTATTCATGTCTAGCACATGGAAATCCGCCAAGAGAGTTAATCGACCTGCGTGTACTACCATCTCCTTCATTATTCCTACCGGATACGCAATACTACCGTCCGCTAAACCTATGGTCATTTTCGTTGGTTCTATCTTACCTAGGTTAAGGCTTTTATGGAGGGACAACGGAAGAAGGTTGATGCTTGACCCTAGGTCGGCTAATGTGTCGAAAGCTTTGGAATTTCCAATGTTACATGGAAGAATGAATAGCTCGAGATCATCTAACTTCTTAGGTAATTTATTTTGCACAAATGTGGACCCACGTTCTCCTACTCTTAGTCCTTGCTCATATTTATCTTTCAAAGCATTATAGTAAGGCTCATGAGTCAAGACTTCAAGAACCAGTTTTTCTTGGTAAAGCTCCTTAAATTCCTCTTCTAGAGTAGATTTGGGTTCTTTATTGGTTGGTGTTTCAAGAATTGGATGGACCGTCAACTTGGGTTTTTGGTCTTTTGGAATGGTTTGTTTGAAACACATATTGATAGTGTTGACCGAATGGACTTGTGGGTGCGAGGGGCATGGATATGCACTCTCCCTTGGTGAGCAAGAACATGGAGTTGATGAAATCAAATTCGGGTTCTTGATAGTGTCACTTGGGAATGCTCCTACATTCCGATCATTGAAGGCTTTTAAGAGGGTGTCGAGCTTGTTTGGAATCTCGCTTTGTCATTGCTTGAAATCAGCTTCAAGCTTAGTCAATCGAGCTTCTTGAGATGGCATGAACTTGGATACCATTCCCTCAAGATTAGTGGAAGTTCCGGTGTTTGGAGGGTTGTTGTAGGAGGTGTGGTTTGGTTAGGACCTATTAGGTGGACTAGAGGAGTTGTTTTGGGGCGGGTTTGAGCTTTGGCTCCACCTAAGGTTAGGGTGATTTCTCCACGAGGGGTTTTAGGAATTTCCTAGATTGTTTTGCTCAGGCTTGAAAGTGTACCACTTCTCTCCCGCTCTGTCAGTACGCGAGGAGGCATAGTCTACAAAAGCTTGTTCGGGGACCACTACATAATTCACAAGGTAAGTGATTTTGTCCACTTGGCGTGAAGGTTTAGGAGCTTCGTAGAAACTCATTAGGAATTTGACTTGATCTCCATGTTCGAGCATCCTACGATTGGAAGGATGTGAGTCAATGGGAGGCAAGGAGATTGCTTTTACGGTTTTGGGCAACCCACAGGAGTCATTCCAACATTCGTTGTTATAGAGAGCAAGGTCCTCTATTTTACCCCGCGACTCTTTCGCGGTAAGTTCACTAAGCTTACCATCGGCCGCTTGGTCAATGGTTTGCCTAGTGGAGAGATTGACATGATCGTAAAAGATTTGGACTTGAAGCCAAAGATCAATGCCGTGATGAGTGACTTTATGGAGTAAATCCTTGAATCAAGTCTACGCCTCGTAGAGAGTTTCGCCTTGACGTTGTTGGAACATCAAGATGTCATTCCTTAGCTTGGTAGTTCTCCCCGATGGGAAAATTTTGGCGAGGAAACGAGTGGTAAGATCATCCCAACTTGAGATGGATCCTGCGAAAAGTCGCTCAAGCCAATTACTAGCTTGGTCCCGTAGAGAGAATTGGAAGAGACGCAAGCGCGTGGTCTCCCGTGTGGTAGCATCAAGGTCAATAGAGTCAATGATTTTTAGGAAATCCTTGAGATGCTTATTAGGATCTTCGAAACAAAGTCCATGGAATGCACATCCGTTTTGCACTAACCGGATGGTGTCGGATCACAGGGACGTAGTTTGAGCTTGAAGTGGGAGCTCAATGGTGTTCCTATAGCCTTGATGGCTCGGTCTAGAGTATTCACCAAGAGTACGGCTTCTTGGCGGGTCATGTGGTGGTTGACTGAGTGGAATTGGTTGATGTGGTGGCGGATCATTATTGGGTAGGTTATCACCTTCCATGATGAAAAGTGACGAGATGTCACACCCCAAATTACTGCTTTTTGCAAATGAATGGAATTCGGGATTGATCGTCATAGCATCACAATCACAGTTATATTGAACGACCTAAAGTGTCGTTTGAAAAGAACATCGTTTGATTTAATAAAACAATCGAGTTTACAAAGTAGGTCCCAAATGAAAATCAATTTGTGCGGAAATAAATTTGTTACAATTCAAACGATGTTTAAAGTGAGTAAAATAAAGTGAGACAGCGTCGTCACCACGACTCTAAGATGTGTCCACATGCATGCCATGAAGTGTATGCCATAGAAACACGAGATAAAACATGCTAAAGTGTCAACACAAAGGTTGAGTGAGTTCATAGAGTTTATGTTGAAATGTAAAGCCTTTCAAAATCGTTTATGCAAGAAAGGCATTGTAAATCCACTCGGCCCAAGTTCCGCCTATACAAAACTTGCAACTTTGTGTGTTCACAACCCATTGCCAAAATGTAATATAGTTTAGGTTCAAGCGCATGATGTCAAATGAATTCACTTAATAGTGCCTAACTTAATGTGTCCACAGTTACTTAATATAACACATAATTAAATGACGGTTTCAAATTGTTCCTTGACCATTAGCTCAGATTGTACCAAGACCATTAGTTCAATGATTCTACCAAGACCATTAGTTCACCGATTATACCAAGACCATTAGCTCAATGAATATACCAAGACCATTAGCTCAATGAATATACCAAGACCATTAGCTCAATGAATATACCAAGACCATCATCCAATGAATATACCAAGACCATCGCTCAATGAATATACCAAGACCATCAGCTCCAATGATTATACCATGGAAATACTACGTATGGTAATATGTTACTTTGCATGACTAAACATTCGGCTCAAATAACATATAGTTTGCAAATAGTCATGAATGTACTAAAAATTATTGAGCATGTATCTCCCAAAGAGTTTCATAAATAATTAAAACGAGAAAAGTGGGCTATGACTCACATTAATCCTTAAAAGTGTAGAGTACTATGAAAGTAAATGAAAATAGTTGAGTCATGTATCTAATCCTTAAATGTTTAGAGTAACTATGAAAGTAAATGAAAATAGTTGAGCATGTATCTCCCCAAACAGCTTATGAAAGCAAGTAAAAGTAGGGGCTATGAAACTCACTTGGTAAAATGAGGCGATGACAAAGTGAGTACACCGAGATGTAGTGTGAATCTCGAAAATGACCTATTATGAATGGTATGATATGTAATGAGTTATGATGTAATGTTATGCATGCATTTCAGATGTTATTTATACCATTTGTGAGTTTTGAAAATAATACTCTTAGATCGAAAAATACTCTTTTGACGCCTTGACCATTCTTAAACCACTTTACAAGTATTTTAGTCAAAATGTCATCCTACAATGGTTTCGTAATGATTTATTGTGAAATTATAACTTTTCGTCATAAAATAATGTCGTTGGAAATTTCATGAAAGTGACAAAAATGGCCTCGAAAAACTAGTCGTAAAATGGTGTACGTCGATCGTTAGGAAACGAACTCGACGGTTTTGGAAAGCTTGTATCAAAATCTAGAAGTTTCAGTACAGGAGTTTTCGTCATAGAGGTCTCGAACATAAAGATAATAAAGGTTAAAGATGGTGATTTTGTCCAAAATGTTGTTTAAAAATGAGTTTCGGCCAATTTTACGCATCCGTAAATAATTTATTATAATTCCGCTATACAGACGGTTGATCGTTTTGAAAAATATGCTTGGTGATCTTGATTTTACTAGAAGACATTTCGTTTCAAAAGTTCTACATCATAGTTAAAACAACCGTAAACATGGTCGTTTTAGTTACCGTCACACTTGTCTCGTAAAAATAATATAGTTTTTCGAAAATAATAGTTACGGCAATTTTATGAAAACGTGCATATCTTAGTCGTTTCAAACCGCTTTCACGTATAATACGTCCTTAGCTTCGTATCAAAGTATACTATTATATTTTTGATAAGTCGAAATAATTTGTAAAGCTTAGGACTCGTTTTTAACTCGTACAAAATAAAAACATGTTGCTGAAATTTTCTGAAAATGTATATATCGTCGTCAAACTTGAAAAATTCATAACTTCTTCGTTATAACTCCGTTTTAATCCGTTCA
The DNA here is from genome assembly GCA_022545495.1 of Chrysanthemum lavandulifolium. Lineage (NCBI taxonomy): Eukaryota > Viridiplantae > Streptophyta > Magnoliopsida > Asterales > Asteraceae > Chrysanthemum > Chrysanthemum lavandulifolium. The sequence goes on from CM040246.1 coordinate 188,281,332, forward strand.
AGCGGCCACGGATTCGTTTTAAAGTATATTTTCTAAATATCAAGGCCAAAATTTCGCCTCTGTCGGATTTTCCAGAAAATCAAAACAAGGACAGAACACTTTTATACTTATCGAAATTAGTTTTCTCGTACTAAACCTATTCCAATCCCTTCAAATCATCTCCAAAGCTAATCTAATCCTACCATACACCTTCTTAGGGTGTCATGGGTTCCTAAACATCATCAAGACCAAAATATACCAAGGGAATAATTATAGGATGACTTTTATATATATATAACACTAAAAATCATGTAATAATGGTATAAACAACACAAATCATGCATGTTTGCTCCAAAAATGAAGGGATACTTATGAAATGAAAAGGAGATATGAAAAATATAAATGATATGCTTACAAGTTAATATGATGAGGTGCAAAGAACAAGGTTAGCCTAAACACTCTAGGTTTTTATTTCAAAACCTTATTAAGAGTGTGATTCTAGATTGTTTAAACTCTTGAGCTTGAAAAATTGATGATCCCTTGTACACCTCCTTGAATGGCCGGTTTAGAGAGAAGAAACAAAGAGAAAAAATAATTTTACTAACTCTTGAAATGATGTGAATGAATGAATTGTGAAAAGGAAGATTGTGTATAAGTATAACCATGTAAGAAAATCAACCAATCAATAAATGCTTTCCCCCCCCCCCATAGGGCCGGTTTTTGGGGAACTATGTTTCTCAAAATATCTTTTTTTTTTTCTAAAATGTATAAGTAATTGTTAAAAATGTAAGTAAAGTGTGTAGTTAAGTAAAAAGTGTAGTAACTTGTACATAGTTGTGAATTTAGAGTAGTAGGAACTAAAATAAGTTTTAAGGGATCAAAGTAAAGTATATTGTAGTTATAAAAATTGTAAAATACATTTCTTGTAAAATTTGAGTGATAAAATAATTATCGTATAGTTTTTAAGAAAAACGTCGTAATAATATAACTTTAACGATTATATACCAAATAAATTTAAAACACTAGGAAAACTCAAAATATAGTTTTTATAAACTCATGTAAGTATAAAAATATATCGGGATCATTTTTGGAAGTAACGGATTAAATGTTCAAAATAATAACTCACGCGATAACGCTTATTTAATATAAAATATCACGCGTTAAGGTGAAATGCAATGTCATGAATGAACTAATGTGATGCAAATGATGTTAATGAAATGTAGACTAAACTTAGTCCAAATGGAATGTTCGTGATGATATGATCATGAATTTGCCGCTAAACCATAAAGGTTACGCGAATTTGGAACACGTAAACCTAGTTTACGATAAATGATGAAATAGTGAAACATGAATAATGTTTTGTAATATGACCTGAAAATACGAGTTGTCACATTCGCCCAACCAAAAAGGAATTCAGTCCCTGAATTCAGTCGTTGTTAGGTCTCTCAGGGTTAGGGTTTGATGAGGCAAGCCTTCCCATTCTCGAGCAAAACCCTCAAAAGACTTTTTGGTAACCGATTTTTACTTAATCTCACAACTCATCAAACAAGAACTGTCATGAGATTAGGCTAAATCGGTTCGAGTAACGGGTCTTTTGAAAATTTGGCTCGGTCATAGAATGCTTACACATATAAGCCTCTTACTCCCTTCATTGCATGATTCTTCCCGAATTAGACATAGGTGATCGGGCTATGTATAATTTAGGAGTAACTATGCAATGCTTGGACTAATCGACTCATATGATGTTTGGTGTTAAGTCAACTTGGTGAAAAGAAAAAAAAATTGATAGGGAATGACAGGGCATTCACCACATTGGAGTATGAAGAAAGAATAATGGAATGGGCATTTAAAGGCATCCATGTGACAATCGATATGAAATGAAAGTAAATAACTCGAAAAAAATGTGCGATAAATCGCATGTAAAGTGAACATGCACTTATGATGAAATGATGAGATGCTATGATGATGTAGTTATAGTCTAGGGTCAATGATGCAACCTAGTTCTCTATAATCAAGCTCGATGCCAATCTGTCACACCCCAAATTACTGCTTTTGCAATGAATGGAATTCGGGGATTGATCGTCATAGCATCACAATCACGGTTATATCGAACGACCTAAAGTGTCGTTTGAAAAGAACATCGTTTGATTTAATAAAACAATCGATTTTACAAAGTAGGTCCCAAATGAAAATCAAGTTTGCGGAAATAAATTTGTTACAATTCAAACGATGTTTAAAGTGAGTAAAACCAGTACAATGCGTCGTCACCGCGACTCTAAGATGTGTCCACATGCATGCCATGAAGTGTATGCCATAGAAACCCGAGATAAAACATGCTAAAGTGTCAACACAAAGGTTGAGTGAGTTCATAGAGTTTATGTTGAAATGTAAAGCCTTTCAAAATCGTTTATGCGAAGAAGGCATCGTAAATCCACTCGGCCCAAGTTCGCCATACAAAACTTGCAACCTGTGTGTTCACAACCCACTGCCAAAATGTAATATAGTTTAGGTTCAAGCGCATGATGTCAAATGAATTCACTTAATAGTGCCTAACTTAATGTGTCCACAGTTACTTAATATAACACATAATTCGTACGGTTTCAAATTGTTCCTTGACCATTAGCTCAGGATTGTACCAAGACCATTAGTTCAATGATTCTACCAAGACCATTAGTTCACTGATTATACCAAGACCATTAGCTCAATGAATATACCAAGACCATTAGCTCAATGAATATACCAAGACCATCAGTCCAATGAATATACCAAGACCATCAGTCCAATGAATATACCAAGACCATCAGTCCAATGAATATACCAAGACCATCAGTCCAATGATTATACCATGGAAATACTACGTATGGTAATACTGTTACTTTGCATGACTAAACATTCAGTTCAAATAACATATAGTTTGCAAATAGTCATGAATGTACTAAAATTATTGAGCATGTATCTCCCCAAAGAATTTCATAAATAATTAAAGTGTAGAAAAAGTGGGGCTATGACTCACAAGAATCCTTAAATGTTTAGAGTAACTATGAAAGTAAATGAAAATAGTTGAGCATGTATCTCCCCCAAAACAGTTATGAAAGCAAGTAAAAGTAGGGGCTATGAAACTCACTTGGTAAAATGAGGCGATGACAAAAGTGAGTACACCGAGATGTAGTGTGAATCTCGAAAATGACCTATTATGAATGGTATGATATGTAATGAGTTATGATGTAATGTTATGCATGCATTTCGTATGTTATTTATACCATTTGCGAGTTTTGAAAATAATACTCTTCGTCGAAAAATACTCTTTTGACGTCTTGACCATTCTTAAACCACTTTACAAGTATTTTAGTCAAAATGTCATCCTACAATGGTTTCGTAATGATTTATTGTGAAATTATAACTTTTCGTCGTAAAATAACGTCGTTGGAAATTTCATGAAAGTGACAAAAATGGCCTCGAAAAACTAGTCGTAAAATGGTGTACGTCGATCGTTAGGAAACGAACTCGACGGTTTTGGAAAGCTTGTATCAAAATCTAGAAGTTTCGATCATGAGTTTTTCATAGAGGTCTCGAACATAAAGATAATAAAGGTTAAAGATGGTGATTTTGTCCAAAATGTTGTTTAAAAATGAGTTTCGGCCAATTTTAAGCATCCGTAAATAATTTATTATAATTCCGCTATACAGACGGTTGATCGTTTTGAAAAATATGCTTGGTGATCTTGATTTTACTAGAAGACATTTCGTTTCAAAAAGTTCTACATCATAGTTAAAAACAGCCGTAAACATGGTCGTTTTAGTTACCGTCACACTTGTCTCGTAAAAATAATATAGTTTTTCTGAAAATAATAGTTACGGCAATTTTATGAAAACGTGCATATCTTAGTCGTTTCAAATCCGTTTTCTACGTATAATACGTCCTTAGCTTCGTATCAAAGTATACTATTATATTTTTGATAAGTCGAAATAATTTGTAAAGCTTAGGACTCGTTTTAACTCGTACAAAATAAAAACATGTCTTTGAAATTTTACGAAAATGTATATATCGTCGTCAAACTTTAAAAATTCATAACTTCTTCGTTATAACTCCGTTTAATCCGTTCAAGCGGCCACGGATTCGTTTTAAAGTATATTTTCTAAATATCAAGGCCAAAATTTCGTGCCTCTGTCGGATTTTCCGAAAAATCAAAACAAGGACAGAACACTTTTTATACTTATCGAAATTAGTTTTCTCGTACTAAACCTATTCCAATCCCTTCAAATCATCTCCAAAGCTAATCTAATCCTACCATACACCTTCTTAGGGTGTCATGGGTTCCTAAACATCATCAAGACCAAAATATACCAAGGGAATAATTATAGGATGACTTTTATATATATAACACTAAAAATCATGTAATAATGGTATAAACAACACAAATCATGCATGTTTGCTCCAAAATGAAGGATACTTATGAAATGAAAAGGAGATATGAAAATATAAATGATATGCTTACAAGTTAATATGATGAGGTGCAAAGAACAAGGTTAGCCTAAACACTCTAGGTTTTATTTCAAAACCTTATTAAGAGTGTGATTCTAGATTGTTTAAACTCTTGAGCTTGAAAATTGATGATCCTTGTACACCTCCTTGAATGTGACCGGTTTGATGAGAGAAGAAACAAAGAGAAAAAATAATCTTTACTAACTCTTGAAATGATGTGAATGAATGAATTGTGAAAAGGAAGTTTGTGTATAAGTATAACCATGTAAGAAAATCAACCAATCAATAAATGCTCTACCCCATAGGGGCGGTTTTGGGGAACTATGTTTCTCAAAATATTTTTTTTTTTCTAAAATGTATAAGTAATTGTTAAAAATGTAAGTAAATTGTGTAGTTAAGTAAAAGTGTAGTAACTTGTACATAGTTGTGAATTTAGAGTAGTAGGAACTAAAATAAGTTTTAAGGATCAAAGTAAAGTATATTGTAGTTATAAAAATTGTAAAATACATTTCTTGTAAAATTTGAGTGATAAAATAATTATCGTATAGTTTTTAAGAAAAACGTCGTAATAATATAACTTTAACGATTATATACCAAATAAATTTAAAACACTAGGAAAACTCAAAATATAGTTTTTATAAACTCATGTAAGTATAAAAATATATCGGGATCATTTTTGGAAGTAACGGATTAAATGTTCAAAATAATAACTCACGCGATAACGTTTATTTAATATAAAATATACGCGGTTAAGGTGAAATGCAATGTCATGAATGAACTAATGTGATGCAAATGATGTTAATGAAATGTAGACTAAACTTAGTCCAAATGGAATGTTCGTGATGATATGATCATGAATTTGCCGCTAAACCATAAAGGTTACGCGAATTTGGAACACGTAAACCTAGTTTACGATAAATGATGAAATAGTGAAACATGAATAATGTTTTGTAATATGACCTGAAAATACGAGTTGTCACACGAGATTAGGAACAAAAACATGAAGAAGGGGGATAGACTAAAAGGAAGCTAAGAAAAAGAGAAAAAAGCTCACTTGATAGGAATCAAGTAAGTAGACCTAAACGAGATAGAAATCTAACTAGCTATTCTATTCCCCGGCAGCAACGCCAAAAACTTGATACGAGGGTCCGAGGTCGAGAAGACTTCCTTTTCTATGAGCAAGTTTTTCAACCTTGTAGGCAGTGAACCTAATCGTTGTAGTGTAGTATGGGGTAAGCCCAAGGGATTGATTTGTTCTCTAGGGGAATAGGAATGCTAGAAAGAGATGTATGACAAGAAGTTAAAGTTGAGGGAGATTCTTTTTAGTCTTTTTTATGTTTTTAGAAAGCAAGTAAAATTCTCGGGGTATAAGAGTGGGGGGTGGTACTTCTACCGATTTTAACTACTTTTAATAATTACTAAACTAATTAACTAATTAACTATGGATAGATTATGCTAATTGTAGATGTGCTCGTATGATGATTAAAGATGTGTTTACTTAGATGTTCTTACTCCCTAGTTATCTCTTATTGGTCGGTTGAATTGTCACATCCTCATCTTAATTGGTGCGTTGTATTCCGTTTGGTCATAGGGGAGTGCCTAATTCCCTAGTTCTATGAATTGTAACTCTCCTCTAGACTATTCGGGATCGGCGAGTACAATGGTATCTCCCCCGAATACTCTATTATCCATAAGCTACAACTCACGCAATAAACACAACGAATGGCCTAAGTGCACTCTTAAGCTTTTTTGCTATTTAGGATGTTTAAGCTCGCAACAATTAAAGAAGAAGCTTGTAACACCCCGACCCGACAAGGGTAAAGATATCACAATACGGTTTCATATCAGAACTTTAAATACTATTCAATAGCGGAAGCCTTTACAAAATATTCAAAGAAAACATAAATAGCTAAACTTCCAAAATAAATCTAAGATCTCTATGGTAAAGTCTTGCTCTCACTCTACTCTCAAACCCGGATCGGCTATCCCATGAGCTCATCTTGAATGCTAAATACCGCAGAAAAGAAATGTGGTGAGCTTACAAAGCCCAAAGTGAACGAATATAACGAAACAAAAGCAAAACAAATATACGAATAACAAAATAAAATGAAATAAAGGCAAAGGATCTTTCAGGATTCTGCGGAAGCACAAATATACAGAAATCCAAACAACCACATAACAAGTAGACATCTCATAGCACATTAAAGACACAAAAACAAACACATCAGGACAACCAAACACATAACATATCAAGAGCAAATAGGTTACATATAAACCAAACGAAAAGTCTAAAGCTAACGAAAACACTTTCTAGCAAAATAAACATGGCATTCATACAAATCAATTAATCAATATTTAATGTACTTAATTCAATATTGCGTAAGCGAAATAGCAGTTCAAATCATGGCAGTCGCACAAACAAATAGAAACATAGCGGATAAACTATAATTAGAAAGACCGAACAAGGCATAGCATAACCATTAGCAATTATCCAAGCAGATATCATAAGCTAAACCGGTTCTCGGATCAAATCCTAACATCGTGAGTTCAAACATGGCGGTCACATAGGCAATAAAACACTAACACATACTGTAAGTTCCCAAAATTAAGCGGTCGGACTATGCATATTATACTTATAAAATACTAACTATCACACTAATACATTCATCCACAGTTCAATGAATTCACATAACGAGAACCAACATAACACCGAGATAACATACAACCCCATTTAATCATATTAATCATATCTTAGCATAGCGACGGTAGTCACCTAAACATGTTAAAAGCATAAACACATATAATAGCATATAATAAGTCAAGACATAATCATAAGCATCAACATACCAAAACATAATCGAATACTTATCATATAAATAACAAATCTGATTTAGTTAACTACCTCGAGCCAGAACATATCATATCCGAAACATCATACTTATACGAAATAATCTCGAAAATAATTTGGAGTAGCTAGCTCCCGAAGTTGTGAAGGCGCGTATTACACCGACATCATTCACCGGACAAATCATATCGGATAATGAGATCGGATCTACGATGCATCCATACGCCCCGTAGACATATATAGGTAATATAATACCAACCGAGCTCATAACAAATAACGAGATAAGGGGCGTGGCGAGAACATCACTCTACCGCCCTAGAGTCATATCAGAGGTGCATCACTGATACGGACATGGAACCCCCATGACTAGTTATTATTTGGCTCGGGTGTCAAACTAACTTAGGTCATACAAAAGTTCAATCATAACATAAGGCTTACTCAAACACAAGGTTCAGCAGATAACATATCAATATCTCATATCATAAGGTTCATATTCAGACATAATAAGGTTCATCAGTTACACATATCAAAGTCTTCCTAATATAAGGTTAAGTCAGATATCTCATAGTTCCATAAAACATAAATTCGGATGAGCAACGAACCACACAATCGGAAAGGGTTCATAGCAATGGCATTGGAAACCCTAATAAGTAAAATGGAAAGACTAACGAAAGAACATCATAAGGAACCTTTACTAAGAAGGTCGAATATATGTACGATAACGTAAGTGTCTTAAAGTAAGATGAATATCCGTACCTTAAAGCAATTGAGAGAAAAGTGTGAAGGAGCGAATACGAAGATGTAACGTCGCGTCTCCTCCAACGAATCTACACGGATTATGATTTATTTAATATTTATTAGCATCATTAATATTATAACGGATTTCTCGCGTTAATACTTTTAGAGTTGTCAGAATATTCTCATTTTAGTGACAGATGAAATTACAACATTTTAGGGTATTCCTCATTAATTCACCAACTTCCTATTTAGGTTCTAGGGTTTCCCATATTCTTTAAATATTACTAAATACGCATTCAATTCACATATTACTTCTTTTAATGATTTCCCAATTTAACCTAGAACGTAAATGATAACAAACCGAAATTAACTTAACTCATGCGTGTCTCTACAAAATCAACTTACACTTGTAGAACCCATAATTACTCAGAATTACAATTTACACCCTTGACATCTTTAAGTTCACAATCTCACCTTATTTTATCAGATTTTACACTTTTAACCCAAAGGTTTTAGAATTTACAAAACGTACCCTAATAAATTAAATACAATTCGAATGGCCCTTAAAATATCCAAAATTACATGTTTAACCCCCACACTTATTTTTATACGTTTAGTACAAGTATTTTACTGTTTACAAAAATAACCTTTAAGTTTCATAATTTACAAAACCAACCCAAAACTTTTATTTAGGACCGAATAGACATAATTCAAATACAAACCCTAAACCTAAGTTTAACCAATCATTAGCTCATCATTGTTACTTCATTAATTACTTTTAATGATTACAAGAAAACCCTAGTTTATGCAAAACCCTAATCGTCCCTTTTTAATTCTTTCCTTTTTCCATGTTTAATCGAACCCCAAAACTCAAAACAATTCATACAAGCTTCGAATCCATAAATATGTATTTTATTCAGGTCTTATAACATGTAACAACTTCGGAAAATCAATTCATGATCTCTAAAATATTATAAGCTCATTCGTTAATTGTATACGCTTTTTAGGGTTTTAGATTCCAAATAATTTCATACGACATCTTAAACATGCATGGCCAATTTTATGTGTTATATACGACTTATAGGACTGAAATCAACATTAGAAACATACCCTTGATGAGCTTGAATCGTTGGAACAAAAGAAGCACAAAAACCTCTATTCACGGAAACCCTAATTGTTTCAAAAACTAACCACGACTACAACAGCAACTTAGGAACTCGATTACTATTTTTCCCACCTTGTTTACCTCCAGACTTGTCCAAGAAAATTGGTCTCAAGCTCGAAGCTGAAATCGATTTGTTAGGGGTTTTGAAGTCGGTTTGGGAATAATCGGTGTTTAGGGATTATGAGGAACCGAATATATGTATATATACTTGAGCTACTATTTTCTTGTGGGCTTTATAATGCATTGGACTTAAATTAAATGGTCTCTTAATAATATAAATTTATATTGGGCTTTTACTAATTAATTTCTTTTATAAAACTCTTAAATATATTCTAATTAATAAAATTACATAATTGATTTTATTAAATTATAATCTATAAAAATTAACTTTACAAAGTCATTCAAGATTTATTTTGAATCATATGTGATTTTCTTATAAGTTTTACGAATTTACGTAGCTCATTTGGTATTTTGTTTATTTAATTATTCTTACTTTTGATCATAAGGGTACTTTGGTCTTTTTGTGAATTTTAGAAATTCAGGTATTACAATTTCTTCCCCTCTAAAAAGAAATTTCGTCCTCGAAATTGAACAAGACGGAATAGTACGGCGACCAATGTGGATTTCAAAACTTCATGGAATATATGACGAATGCTAATCGTATACTTATTAAAGTATTATCAGTAAAAGATGAGATAAGGAAATTCAAAAACACGCTCTAACTTACACAGGTATCAAATGATGAAAACTATCATATGCATAGGTGGAACGAATCCTAACGGTTACTAATCGCAAGAGTATATGGGAACATCTGAGATCTAAGCGTGCATAACAATCTATAGGTTAACACAGATAGTAACAACTTCGGATCCCACCGGTACAAAACTTATATGCAATGAGATACCGAAAATCTCACAATCAAATACAGAGTCTCAACCCAATATGAAAAGTACCAAATAACGGATACAAGGCAAATATCCATACACCTACCAATCACAGGCATTTCCCAGACATTATCACAATACGGTTTCATATCAGAACTTTAAATACTATTCAATAGCGGAAGCCTTTACAAAATATTCAAAAGAAAACATAAATAGCTAAACTTCCAAAATAAATCTAAGATCTCTATGGTAAAGTCTTGCTCTCAGCTCTACTCTCAAACCCAGATCAGCTATCCCATGAGCTCATCTTGAATGCTAAATACCTGCCGCAGGAAAAGAAATGTGCGGCTGAGCTTACAAAGCCCAGTGAACGAATATAACGAAACAAAAGCAAAACAAATATACGAATAACAAAATAAAATGAAATAAAGGCAAAGGATCTTTCGGGATTCATGAAGCACAAATATCTGTAAATCAAACAACCACATAACAAGTAGACATCTCATAGCACATTAAAGACACAAAAACAAACACATCAGGACAACCAAACACATAACATATCAAGAGCAAATAGGTTACATATAAACCAAACGAAAAGTCTAAAGCTAACGAAAACACTTTCTAGCAAAATAAACATGGCATTCATACAAATCAATTAATCAATATTTAATGTACTTAATTCAATATTGCAGTAGCGGAAATAGCAGTTCAAATCATGGCAGTCACACAAACAAATAGAAACATAGCAGACAAACTATAATTAGAAAGACCAAACAAGGCATAGCATAACCATTAGCAATTATCCAAACAGATATCATAAGCTAAACCAGTTCTCGGATCAAATCCTAACATCAGCAGAGTTCAAACATGGCAGGTCACATAGGCAATAAAACACTAACACATACGCAAAGTTCCCAAAATTAACTGATCAGACTATGCATATTATACTTATAAAATACTAACTATCACACTAATACATTCATCCACAGTTCAATGAATTCACATAACGAGAACCAACATAACACCAGATAACAGCATACAACCCCATTTAATCATATTAATCATATCTTAGCATAGCAAACGGTAGTCACCTAAACATGTTAAAAGCATAAACACATATAATAGCATATAATAAGCCGAAGACATAATCATAAGCATCAACATACCAAAACATAATCAGAATACTTATCATATAAATAACAAATACAGATTTAGTTAACTACCTCGAGCCCAGAACATATCATATCCGAAACATCATACTTATACAGAAATAATCTCAGAAAATAATTTGGGTGGCTAGCTCGAAGTTGTGAAGCAGCGTATTGCACACGACATCATTCACCGACAAATCATATCGGATAATGATCGGATCTACGATGCATCCATATGCCCCACGACATATATAGGTAATATAATACCAACCGAGCTCATAACAAATAACGAGATAAGGGACGTGGCGTAACATCACTCATCGCCTAGAGTCATATCGAGAGTGCATCATCGTACGGACATGGAACCCCATGACTAGTTATTATTTGGCTCGGGTGTCAAACTAACCTAGGTCATACAAAAGTTCAATCATAACATAAGGCTTACTCAAACACAAGGTTCAGCAGATAACATATCAATATCTCATATCATAAGGTTCATATTCAGACATAATAAGGTTCATCAGTTACACATATCAAAGTCTTCCTAATATAAGGTTAAGTCAGATATCTCATAGTTCCATAAAACATAAATTCAGATGAGCAACGAACCACACAATCAGGAAAGGGTTCATAGCAATGGCATTGGAAACCCTAATAAGTAAAATGGAAAGACTAACGAAAGAACATCATAAGGAACCTTTACTAAGAAGGTCAGAATATATGTACGATAACGTAAGTGTCTTAAAGTAAGACAGAATATCCGTACCTTAAAGCAATTGAGAGAAAAGTAACGAAGGAACGAATACGAAGATGTAACGTCGCGTCTCCTCCAACGAATCTACACGGATTATGATTTATTTAATATTTATTAGCATCATTAATATTATAACGGATTTCTCGCGTTAATACTTTTAGAGTTGTCGAATATTCTCATTTTGTGACAGATGAAATTACAACATTTTAGGGTATTCCTCATTAATTCACCAACTTCCTATTTAGGTTCTAGGGTTTCCCATATTCTTTAAATATTACTAAATACGCATTCAATTCACATATTACTTCTTTTAATGATTTCCCAATTTAACCTAGAACGTAAATGATAACAAACCGAAATTAACTTAACTCATGCATGTCTCTACAAAATCAACTTACACTTGTAGAACCCATAATTACTCAGAATTACAATTTACACCCTTGACATCTTTAAGTTCACAATCTCACCTTATTTTATCAGATTTACACTTTTAACCCAAAGGTTTTAGAATTTACAAAGCGTACCTAATAAATTAAATACAATTGAATGGCCCTTAAAATATCCAAAATTACATGTTTAACCCCACACTTATTTTTATCGTTTAGTACAAGTATTTTACTGTTTACAAAAATAACCTTTAAGTTTCATAATTTACAAAACCAACCCAAAACTTTTATTTAGGACCGAATAGACATAATTCAAATACAAACCCTAAACCTAAGTTTAACCAATCATTAGCTCATCATTGTTACTTCATTAATTACTTTTAATGATTACAAGAAAACCCTAGTTTATGCAAAACCCTAATCGTCCCTTTTTAATTCTTTCCTTTTTCCATGTTTAATCGAACCCCAAAACTCAAAACAATTCATACAAGCTTCGAATCCATAAATATGTATTTTATTCAGGTCTTATAACATGTAACAACTTCTGGAAAAATCAATTCATGATCTCTAAAAATATTATAAGCTCATTCGTTAATTGTATACGCTTTTTAGGGTTTTAGATTCCAAATAATTTCATACGACATCTTAAACATGCATGGCCAATTTTTATGTGTTATATACGACTTATAGGACTGAAATCAACATTAGAAACATACCCTTGATGAGCTTGAATCGTTGGAACAAAAGAAGCACAAAAACCTCTATTTGCCGAAACCCTAATTGTTTCAAAAACTAACCACGACTACAACAGCAACTTAGGAACTCGATTACTATTTTTCCCACCTTGTTTACCTCCAGACTTGTCCAAGAAAATTGGTCTCAAGCTCTGGAAACTGGAATTCGATTTGTTAGGGGTTTTGAAGTCGGTTTGGGAATAATCGGTGTTTAGGGATTATGAGGAACCGAATATATGTATATATACTTGAGCTACTATTTTTCTTGTGGGCTTTATAATGCATTGGACTTAAATTAAATGGTCTCTTAATAATATAAATTTATATTGGGCTTTTACTAATTAATTTCTTTTATAAAACTCTTAAATATATTCGGCTAATTAATAAAATTACATAATTGATTTTATTAAATTATAATCTATAAAAATTAACTTTACAAAGTCATTCAAGATTTATTTTGAATCATACGTGATTTTCTTATAAGTTTTCTGAATTTACGTAGCTCATTTGGTATTTTGTTTATTTAATTATTCTTACTTTTGATCATAAGGGTACTTTGGTCTTTTTGTGAATTTTAGAAATTCAGGTATTACAAAGCTCGTTTTCCTTACTCTAGCGTCTACCAATTAAGACAAGAGACAACCTAACAACAATTAACAATTAGGTTTCATAGATCTAAGCAAACATAAGGATAATTTAGCTACTCATGTTAAACAAGCAAGCATACACACATACAATTGAACATGGGGTAGACATAATGATAATATGGATAAACAAACATATCTTTTGATGTAAAGAAGGGTATGGGACCCTTAGATACTGTCCAAGTCGGACTACAACTAAATTAGGGTTTGCTTTCCAAAGTTCTACCTCTTAAAATACAGAAAAAAATCAAATTCTATATATAGATTTACAAGTGCGACGGCGTCATCTTTTGCTAGTGACGCCGTCAGGTTGCCGTCATTGGGGTTTCGTTTGGGGCAAATCATCGTTGGGACGGCGTCAGTTGGGAACCGACGCCGTCAGTCTTCATGAAGGACGTCGTCTGAGATTGGTTCTTGGGCGTCTGGTGTGGAAATTGAAAGTGGCGCCTTCCGAGTTTAGGCGTGGACGTCAGTTGTAGAACCGAATTTGTTACGAGCCGTCATGTGTATTTTATCAAAACTTCTATCTGAGGGACGTCGGCTTTGATTGGGGACGCCGTCAGTCTCTTTGAGGGCCTTTGATCTTAACTTTGCTATTTTCTTCATGTTTTCGCTCCTTTTGTCCAAATATGCTTCATTCCAACATTTTGCTTCCAAAAGACCTCAAATGTGAATAGGAACGATTTTAAGTACTAACGGATATAAAATGTGTCGATTTTAGGGTTAAATGACCCCCTAAAAACGTATGTTTTAAATCCTTATCAAAGGGAATGTCATTTTAATCATTTCTAATGATAAGATGAGGGTATCTTAGTCATTTCATATGTCTTAACGGGTCAAACTAACAGTTAACTAAAAATTGGACTGAACGTGTTACGGGTCATTGGACTTTGGAGTGGAACCGATACTTTTTTAAAAAACTGGACTTAAAATGAAATACCCTGCAAACCACAAGGACAAAAATGTACTTAACTCTCATAATTATTAAGGTACCTGTTATATGATTTTATATATTTATGTATCGTTTATATAAATAAAAGAAAATCCTAAATGAGGACTTATGTATTTCGGAAAAAATAATATTTCCTCATTAAGCAATAATTGTATTATTATTATAAGGGTATGTTTGGCAAAACTAATGGTAAACAGACGTCTTTAACAGATTTATAGTATTATTTTAGAAATCAAAAGTTATGAAATTCTAATTCATCTTTTTTCAATAAAAGTGTTTGGTAAATTAGCTATTAAATGTAATTATAAGATGTAAAATGACATAAAAGGACAAATCAATAAATGTTTGGAGGGTATATTAGTAATTTAAAGTTTTAACAATTCATAGACATTTAAAAGTTTTGGATCGAACTTTTCATTTTAGTTTATTTGTTTGAAATAAAACAGAAATTAATGATCCAAACGTTTACTTGGTTTATAGGAGATTATTTTGTAACAAAAGCCTAATTTCCTCCAAAAGCTCCCGCAAAATGCGCTCTAAATATTTTTAAATCGGATTATTAATAAAAGCTTATATATTTCCCTAATTGGCAATAATGTGCAAAAATTCGTTTTTATAATAAAGACACAGAGAGAAAAGTAAAACCATACGCGTATACTTGATAGTTATTATCTCATAAATTTGGACTAAATATTAAAAATTACACGGATTGACGGTATTTTTACATCATTATTTTATAGTATTTTTACATCAATAATTTATGGTAGATTTCAAAGTTCTATCAGATTTCTTATTTTTGAGATAATTTGTTTGATTATGAATTCATTTATTTTTGTTTTGAAAAGTTTCTTTAACACATCAACCGATTTGCCCTTCCAACATTCATTCGACCACACAACCCAAAATACACTGAAACAATCGATTGAAAACAACAATTAATCGAATAATTTGGTAAGATTTTAGGTTCAATGTCTAAATTAGTTTATATTGTCTACTTCTATAGTAGTCTTCAATCTTCTTAGACTCCTTTATGGGTTCTGCTTACTGAATGTTACTGCATATGCTTTATTAGGTTCGTATTTGAGTGTCATATGGCTGATCTGATGTGTTTGTAGATTGGTCACCAACTGTTTGATGAATTGCTTCAATGAAGCTTTTTGTATAATACTGTAAATTATGTGCTTATTATGTGTTTAATAATAAAGTTGTGTAATGGTTTGCGTTTTCAGTGATTATTGCTTTCAAAGATGAAACAATGGTCTTAAAGAAATTGTCCTATTCGGAACCAATACTTACAGATTTTATACCATTTAAAAAGAGTTGCTATATTAATGAGGTTTTCAAAACAAGTAACTTTTTGCATAATTTATCATGTTTTTAAGAATTGAATGCTTAATTTTGAGTTACTCTCAAAAATCCATGTTTAAGTTTAGTTAGTTTGTGTTTTGATAACAGGTGTTTGATGAGGTGCTCAATGAGTTTTTTTATGAAAAGCCTCACTTAAAAGATATTAAAGGAACAATTCGTTTTATTCTAAGGTAATATGCCGTTAATAAATTGTATATGCCATTGAATTGTAGCGGTGGTATCTACTTTTTAGGGGATGCTTGAAATTTCTTATTGAAACTTCTTATAAGGGCTGTTGCCGATGATTTATTAGAATGAATGAATATTGTTAAGGGTTGTTTGGGATTGATTATCGATACTGCTTTCAGGGATTGTTTATTAGATTATAGTAGATTTATTTTACATACCAAACTTTTCTCGCATACTAAGGGACTCATCCCCACCTTCCATCTAAAAAGAAATCAATTGTTAAGATTAAAAGAATTGTATTATTTTACCTATTTTTTATAGTTTAAATATCTCTTAAACTGTTAATCGTTATGCGAAAATAAATACACCATCGCGACGAGCATTTAATTATCCCTCTATACACGGGCACTTTAATATACTTTCGTAAAAAGAAAAAAATCTCGTTTTTTTCACGTTTTTCGTCTTTTTTTTGTTTTTTTGAATATGATATTTGTATGAAAAAATCACATGTGATAAAACACTAATTTGAATATCACATGCGATATTAGTGTTAAATCACATATGATATGTAATATCACATGTGATATTAGTGTTAGATCATATATGATATACATATCTTATCATATCATATGTGATTTAACACTAATATCACATATGATATTCAAATTAGTGTTTTATCACATGTGATTTTTTTTCATGCAAATTTCAGTAAAGAAAAAAATGTAAAAAAACATGAAAAACATGAAAAAAAAATTGTCGAAAGTATATCAAAGTGCCCATCTGTAGAAAGATGATTAAATGATTGTCCTAATGGTATATGTTTTTTCGCTTAACGATTAACGGTTTGAAAGATATTAATATTTGAAAAAAATTATGAAATTGGGTTTTTTTAATTGTTGAGATTAATCTCATCTATTAGATCAAATAAAAATGGAGGAAAGATGAAGGGTGGAGATTGATCTCTTGATATGTAAAGAATATTTTGTCCTCAATTGATCTTAAATCATTAGATTATGTTTGAGATTGCTTATTGAAACCACTAATATGGTTGTATAGGATTGCTTATCAAAGTAAGTACTTTTAAGGGTTGTTTGGATTGCACATTGAAAATCTTTATAGAGATGCTCTATAATAACTTACATGACCGAAAACCTTATGGATTAACATTGCCTAAGAGCATATTCAATGTTAACGCCCCAACGGCGTTGAAGACGCAATTAACGGCGTTAAGCCGTTATTCCCATTGGACATGCAGCGTTATTTCGGCGTTAGTCCCAGGCGTTGAAGGTGCTGCAATTATTATTGCTATTTTTTTTTTTTTTCTTTTCTTTTTCATTTATGCCCTAAATGAGGGGTTGTTTTGTAAATGTTGAGAATGTTATTGATGTTATTGAGATGTTATGGTTGTGGGTGTTTTTGGGATGTTAATGTTAAATGTTAAAGGCGATGTGGCGTGGCGTGGGCGGTGTTATTGGTGTTATAGTGTTATGGTTGACGCCTAATAACATCGTAAAATCTTTGTTGGGCGAGCAGTGCAGTAGGGAATAAGTGGCGGTTTGTGTGATGGGGTGTATATTGGGACGAGTGGGATAAATCAGGGGAGCGACCAAGTTGAATGTTCATGATACTTTTAGATGTTAAACCCGACTGGTTTTAATCATGATAAAAAAAAAAAAAAAAAAAAAAAAACCAATATGTTGGACTTTTGGTATGCACGTAGGTCAACAACACCAAAGGATCCAATTGGTTATTTGAGATATTGTAATATTGATGGCGGCAGTAAACAACAAATATTAAGATACTATTGATCCACTTTTACTAAGGATTGAAAACAGAAGAAAATAACTTGCGGTAGAAGACTTTAGTTGATGCTGATTAAACGAAAAATAGGGTTTGGCTTGATACCATATTCAAGGTTATGATTTCACTTGAATTTCATTAGGTCACACACAAACCAATAAATAGAGTACATAAGATAATTCTAGAAACCATGAAGTGGGCTAGGCCTACATAATAAATATACTAACGGGCTATGTACAATATATGTCTAACAAAATGTACTTCACTTCCCTATACCTCAGCATATTTTTTTGGGTAAATACAGGGTCCAATGGCCAAGGCCAAGAAGTCGTCACATCGTCATGTTTTCATCATTCATGGCTTATATATTGGTTAAAATTTGAGAAAAACGAAGGCAATTTAATACCAGTATCCATTAATTTTCTAACTAATTCTCGAATATTATATGCATATGCAAAAGGTGTTCAGAAATATTGTTTCTTGATGAATGCAAGTGCAAAAGATGGCTAATGAAAGGGGTGTTAGGATTTTAGTTTTGCAATTGATAATTATGACTTTTAATGTTAGGATGTAAGTATTTTGTTTGTGAATACGTGATTACTTAGAATCAACGGTAATATATAAATGTTGGTCTTCGCAGTAAAACTTTTTTTTTTTTTTGGTCTTTATTTGTATACAAAATGCTATGTAATACTCAAGCTTATATTTCTTTTTTACCCTATAGGCAGCACAAAAGCTCACTATCACTGCAAACGAACATTTTGTTAGCAAGCTACAAATTACTGATGGAATTATCCATGTAAGGGAAAGGGAAGCAATGAGTTGTTGGTTTGTGGGAGTTGAAACACACAAAACGACTAAATGTGTGTGAGCCTATGGGGGCACACACGTTAAAAATAAGAGTACGTATAAAACGTTTACTACTTGAATTTGCATACGACCCGGTTTGCATGCATGATACCCGATCATTATACACGACCCATGGGTTGTTTTCTTTCAACATGGGTCAGTTTGGTTGCCTTGGGCCAAGTCCATATTATAATCTGTTGGGGTGTTTGGATTTGTAACATGGAGATCAAGTTTGAGTCCAAGTAGGATTAGGTTTTTAATCCTATAAATACAAATCTCCCATGCATTCTATCCTAAGAGTTTTCTATCCCTAATTCACGACACATCTATCCCTAAACATCTCAGCCTAATCGATTTGATCCTCAAGGTTTTAAACCGATCGGATTTTTCATCAAATCTTATTAGGGTTCGTTTGGTTTAACTAATTCACTAAACTTGCATCGTTCCTTGATCAAAGAAGTTTTAGTGGTATTGTTTTGCGCTGGTTACTGGTCGAACAAGAAGCAGAAACAAGGTTATTGACCGTGGGTTTTCTCGGACAGAAGTGGCATCTTATCGGACAAGTATTTTCCGATATCGGACAACTCTTTGGTTCTCGGGTAAAGTTGCTGTGAGGTTCTCGGACAGAAGTTAGACAAGGTTTCTTGGTTTTCTTTCTTTGTGACTATTCAAGTATTCAAGGGTTGATTTGGGTAAACGTTCTCGACTAGCTTAATCGAACGTACTTGCGGTTAAGTATTTGTGTGTGGACTCGTAGAGGTGTTTATTTTAGACACTTGGTTTCTTGTTCGTTTTATTACTTGCGGTTGACTACGAGGGTTAGTTTTCTTTATCCATTTTATTTATAATTGTTTATTAATTACGTGTTTACCTAATTGCATAAACTAGATCCAATTCCGCTGCGTACTCGTTTGCGTTACTTGGTTAACTAGATCTAAAATCCCAACAGTGGCATCACGAGTCAACTCGTTTTTGTGATTATGGGTTACACGCTTTAATAAACATATTAAAAAGGCTGCATGAAATCTAATTAGTTATTCGTTTTATTTTATTTTTTTGACAACTATAATGCAATACTTGTCAATTATTAATAAAAAAATACCTAGACACACACAAATTTGTTAATTGGAATTAATTTGTTAATTGGAATTAATTTGTTAACTAGAATCAAAGGGTTAATTAGAATTAATTGTTAATTAGAATTATATTGATAATTAGAATTACATATTGTTATTAAATACATAAAATAGCATAATTAAATTGTTAATTAAGTTTGCCATGCTTTTTATGTGTTTTTATGGTTATAAAAACCACTCAATTGCTTTTTGTGATGTATGGGGCGATCTAGGTTTTGTACCTAGTGACGGTCTTATGGTTCTCCTTTTGGAGAAGACTCGCAAGAGAACTCGAAACAATATGTGTTTATATTAATGTTTTATGTTTATATGTTTGTGATTCCTTAAGTGCATAATTGTTACTTGTTTTTGACACCTAATTGTATGCAATATGGAATAATACATATCGTAATCATAACATTAATAATGGTCTTTATTTACACGCCTAAATACCATGCTCATTGTGACCTGCTATTTGTTTCGTGGAAAATTGTTTTTGTTAAATAAAGTGACCTAAACTATTGAAACAATTTTTCATGAATTTAAAAACAAGACGTTATGGACACTTGGGATGTACGGCTCACCCACTAGAACAGACTATAAAGGGGGTTTAAAGAGGTGCGCACAGTCACACCTAAAGGATTTCCAGTTATTGCCTAGCGCTGACCGTGAACCATGATGATCACTACAATGTCATTACCAAAAGTTTTTAAAATAAGTGTTACAAAGTTGTTTTGCATGCTTCTTTGTACACGTTTTACCACATTTATGTGAATACCCTATCTGTAAAATTTTAAGTCTATGTCAACCAACTATGAACACATGCATTTGGCTTGACTTCTTTGGTCAGACCTTAGGGTCATTCCCAACCCATGGTGATTATTACTCTTTGGTTAGACCTTTGGTGATTTTTGCAAGTTCTTACTTGGTCTTTTTATTTCGAGTATGCTTGGTCAGACCTTGGACCCGAGGCATAAGATGAGAACTAAACATGCTTTTGACATTGTTACTTGTTTACTAATGCCCTAAACAGTCTCATAAAGTCTAAGAGTTGCATTATGCAATTAACGCTCGTCGCTTACCTCTTGTCCTACTTAGTTACTCACTGGTCAGACCTCAGGTAAATAAGTGGGAGTGCAAGATGGATCTTAGTCTTATTAGTAATTAATTGGGTAGTTAATTGATAAGGTTTTAAAGGTACCATTTGAGGGTCGTTTAAGTCCTTATTTGATCACTTTGTATCCGTTATTGCTTAATATCGTTCCTTTTCACTTTTAGGTCTCGTGAAGGCAAAATTTGGAATGACACTTATTTGGACGTAAAGGCGCGAATATATGAAGAAAATGGCCAAAGTCGAAATCGACACTCGCGATCGGCACGAATGTAGAAGGCGACGTCGGGTTCTATGTACGACGTCGTCGGAGAATTGTGTGACGGTCGAACTCAAAACTCGTGTTTTCAAGAGGCGGCGTCTAGTGTGAAAGAGTAGGCCGTCGCCACTCGAGACGGCCTAGATGCGATCCGACGACGCCGAAAGTCAAGAGGACGTCACGGACATAAGGTGACGCCGTCGCAAGGTTAATATGGCCAAGAGGCGAAACCCACATCGAGCGGCGACACGACGGCGTCACTAAACATAAGGTGGCGCCGCCGCAATTGTAATCTTATATATAGAATCCGAATTTTTCGTCTTTGTGTGGAGAGTCTTTGGAGTAAAACTAAAACCGAACCTAAGGTGTCTTGTACAAGATTTTAGGGTTTTAACCTATCTTACACCAAGATAAGTCTTTGCTTCATTAATTCAATTATGTCTTTGATTATTTGTGTGTATGCTTGCATGTTCTCCATGACCGCTAATTTATTTGTGTGTTTGCTTAGGAAGTATGAAACTTAATTATTGAATATTGATTGGTTGTTTCTTATCTTAGTTGATTAATGATCTAGTAATGCGATAGGTCATTCGTTGTGTACTTAATGCTTGATTCATCTTTGTGAACCTGTAGTATGATTACGAGTGATTGTAGGCTAAAACATCCGAAGAGTGCCTTAGAGTAGGAGTCTATAATCTCTACGTGGATTTGTAGACAAGACCCTTTGGTAAGTTCAAAGAGTTAGGGAGAAACGCACCCTACAACTTTAGAAACACAACGCAACTAGGAATAAGACGTGACACTCAACCATCAATGGGAGATAATTAAGGAGTAATACAAACTAAGTAAACACATCTTTAAACTATCATACGAGCACACATTAATTGGACATAGACTCCCACAACCTTAGTTTAGATAATTAGATAATAGTAGAGTAATCGGTGAAATACCAACCCCCAAATCCAATACCCGAGATTCGTACCTTTCCATTTTCATAAAATATAAAAGATAAAAATAATCTTCCTCAACCTTAACCTTAGCGTAGTAACTCCCTACTAGCATTCCTATTCCCTAGAGAACGATATCAATACCGTGGCTTACCCTAATTACTACACTACAACGATTAGGTTCACCGCCTGGGGTGTTATAAAACTTGCTCGAAGAAAAGGAAGTTCCTTTGACCCCGAACGACGCGTGTGGCGTTATCAAGTTTTGGCGCCGTTCTGCGGGAATAGAATAGCTAGTTAGTAGTCCACCTCGTTTATGTTTCTTTGCTTGATTCCTATCAAGTAAATTTTTCTCATTTTTAGATTTCTCTTAGTCTATCCCCTTCTTCGTAACCTTTGTTCGTAACCTCATCACTTTTCATCATGGAAGGTGATAACCCACTACCATTCATCAACATACCACCAAATGACCGCCAAGAGCCCGTACTCTTGGTGAATACTCGAGACCAAGCCACTTAGGTTATAGGAACACCATTGAGCTTCCGACCAAGCCCAAACTACGGCCTGCGATCCGACACCATCCGGTTGGTGCAAAACGGATGTGCATTCCATGGACTTCAGCTCAAGATCCAAATCGACATCTGAAGGATTTCTCAAAATTGTCGATTCCATCGACCTTGATGCTACTACTCGGGAGACCACGCGCTGCGTCTCTTCCATTCTCTCTACGGGACCAAGCTAGTAATTGGCTTGAGCGACTTCCACGGCTCCATCTCAAGTTGGGATGATCTTACTTCGCTTCCTTGCTCAATTTTTCCCACCGGGAGAACCACTAAGCTTAGGAATGACATCTTGATGTTCCAACAACGTCAAGGTGAATCTCTCTAAGCATGGACCCGATTCAGGACTTACTTCACAAAGTCCTCATCACGGCATTGATCTTTGGCTCCAAGTCCAAATCTTTTATGATCATGTCAACTTTCCCACTAAGCGATCCATTGACCAAGCGGCGGTGGAAAACTTAGTGATCTCACCGCAGAAGAATCATGGGAAATAATAGAGGATCTTGCCTCTATGACAACGAAGTTGGATGACCCCGTGAGTCGCCCAAAACCGTCAAGGCAATCTCCTTGCCTCCTCCCGACCGTAGGATGATCGAACTTGAAGATCGAGGTTAAATTCCTCATGAGTTCCTACAAAATCCTAAGTCCTCACGACAAGTGAATCAAATCACTCTACCTTGTGAGTTATGCGGTGGTCCCCATGACACTGTGACCGCTCAAGGCTCTCCGAACAAGCTTTGGGACTACGCCTCCATACGTACCGACGGAGCGGAGAGAAGTGGTACACTTTCAAACCCGAACAAAACAACTTAGGAAACTCATACAACCCATCATGGAAAAATCACCCTAATCTTAAGTGGAACCAAAACTCAAGCACACCCCAAAGTTCATCTAGTTAGCTTAATGGGTTCAATTCTTCTAATACTGTGAACCCCACTAATCTTGAGGCAATTGCATCTAGATTTTGTCATCCCAAGAAACTCGATTAAATAAGCTTGAAGTCGATTTTAAGCAAAAACAGAGCGAGATGACAACCAAGCTTGATGCCTCTTAAAAGCCTTCAATGAGCGGGAAATTGAGCACTCCCAAGTGATACCATTAAGAACCCAAAGTGAATTCGATTGCATCGACTTCATGTTCTAGTTCACCATGGGAGAGTGCACATCCATGCCCTCTCACCCAACGGTTCATTCGGTAAATGCTATCAAAAGGGTTCCAAGTCATCCAAGAAATACCAAAGCCCGACACCTTTGGTAAAGCCTACTCTTGAGAAACCCGTCAACCAAGAATCCAAACCTAGTTTAGAGGAGGAGTACAAGGAACTCCATCAAGAAAACCGATTCTTGAAGTCTTAGCTCATGCACCTTATTATAATGCTTTAAAAGAAAAATATGAGTTAGAACTTAGGCTTGGGAAACATGGGTCCGCCCCGTGCGAAACAACTTACCTAAGAAATTAGATGATCCCGGCTATTCACTCTTCCATGTAGACTTGGAACTTCCAAGCCACTCGATGCTTTAGCCGATTTAGGATCATGCATCAATCTCATTCCGTTGTCCTTCATAGAAGCCTCAACCTAGGTAAGATTGAACCAACGGAAACTATCTTAGGATTAGCGGACGGTAGTATAGCACGTCCGGTTGGAATAATAAAGGACATGGTAGTACATGGGAGAGTTGACTCTTTTGGCCGACTTTCATGTACTCGACATGAATAAGGACCCAACATGCCCATTACTAGTTGGAAGAGGATTTTTAGCTACCGCTAGTGCCATCATCGATTGTAAGATGTCTAAAATAGTGGTAGGAGAGGGAGTGCTAGATCCGCTTACGATGTTAAAAACATACATACTATAAGGATGAGGAAATCCCACATGAGATAAGGTTGGATAGAGAGCCTTCTCGATATGGACCTTGGATTGAGAAGAACATCATAGGCCCCCAAAGACCTTTTTACCTAGATAAGGCCTTTGCTAGTGCAAAGAACTTTCAAGAACAAGAATTGGCTAGGGATATAGAAGTGAACCCGCTCGAGGACGCCTTAGTATTTAGGAAGATGACCGAGTTCCTAGGAAGCTTGCCCGTTAACCTTGTCATGAATAAGTGGATAGTTGAGAAATCCGAACACATGTGGAATTGGAATAGACCGCCTAGTGATGGTAATGGAAGGTGGCACATTAGGATACAAATCTATGATCCCGATGGTGAGATGTTCGAAAAGGCTTATTTAACCGAACGTACTACTAGGAACTTGAATGATAAGTTTGATCCTTACGACATTGTTGAGGATAGACTTACGTATATCGGTACGTAGGAGCACGACTATGAGTCTAGCTACAAGACTCTTTAATAAAGAAAAGCGCTTCGTGGGAGGCAACCCATGCTTAATTGTTTGCTTGTTAGTGTCATATATCTTTCATTAATTGTTTATCCTCATGTTTAAATTTGTAGAAATGCTTTATTTTGTTTTTAACTTCGTCTTAATTACATATAAAGGTATTTTACATAAGGGATAAGTGTAGGGAGGATTACACACGTTTTCAAAAGAAACGTAAACATGAGAATAACAATTAACTAAAAGATATATATGTTTGTTTGTTCGAGTCAAATGCTTGTATCGAGTCATAATGGATGTTTTGCGTAAATTTTCCGATTCTAAAGATGTAAATTTTCCAAATTTTTCCGAAAATCGCACCGGTTTTGTCGGGATAACCGACGGCGTCAGATTGCAACTTGGCGTCAGAAGGAGTAAAACGCCGATTACTTTTTCTCGTTTTTCGAGCTACTTATAAATTTTGGAATTTTCCGGTCTTAATTTTCTTAGAAATTGTAAACATCCATTCCACAAGCATTATATCCTAGTTTAAATCGAGTCTTATATATATTATTACCACGATTTTACATGAAGGTTTCGTTTGTTTTCTTCAAGTGTGCGAGGTTTAGTTTGTCAAGAAGAAGTTACATAAGATTGGAAGGAGCTTTTCACGCAATTATTCTTCTTGAAAAGAATTTAACCACCACTTTACACGGATCCCACCGAGCTAATCGGGAGTATTAGTTCCTTTCGCTTTTAATTACCTTCTTTATCATAACTTTGATACTTTCGGGAACATTGGGGACAATGTTGGTTTAAAATGTGGGAGGAAAATAAAACGGAACTTTGAAACTATGCTTATCCTTGACTATTTGCTTTGTCAATTGTGATTGTGTAATAAACCATGAGAAATGTCGGTTAGGGTAATTTTGGCACCAAATTTAAAATTTTTCATGACATATAAGAGTGGGCCATTAGTCTTAACAAAAGCGTCTCATGGATAGGAAGTTATATGACTAGCACAAAACCCTTTACCACCCAAATTCCACCCAAAATGCGAGGATCGCCCTTAGATTAGTAGGAATTAAAGCATTCATCTTTAATGCTTAGAGTGTGAACCGTAGTATATTAGATTCTAGAACTTGTTTTGTGATGCATTCCGAGATCGCAGTGAGGCTACACTTGTGTAGTTAGGAATAACTAAATGATAAGAGGCATTAGGATAAACCCTTGTTTGATACCCGTAATATAATTACTTCTTCCACATCGGTTGAGTAATTCCCCACACCCTTTGCGTTGTACTCATCTTTAGTACACGATACCCTAGTTAACCCTCGAGCCTATCCTTTTCGCGGTTCTCGTGATATTTCGGTTTTCGGAATATCAATGAAGAGCATTGTTTACACCCCACCCCAAATATACACCCAAATCGCCTTAGCCTACCCTTATGCACTCACTTTTAGTGCAATTATTTGTTATCACCCCAAACCCTTAGTTCAATTATCTAGTTGCTTGCATAAGTTGCTAAGTCGAGTCATATCCTTTGTATAGTTTTGGGATGATTGGGATTCATGGGAAAAATTAAAGTTTATGAAATGACGGGAAGGGAACGTTAAATTCAAATTCCCTTTGTTTACGTAATAATGTACCCCAAGTGTTTTGATCTTTTCGATTCGGGTCAAATTAGTGTTAGAATAATAAAAACTCAAGTGTAGGGATATGCCTGTAAATCCCTAGTATTTTGATGTTATCGTAGAGGATGGTAGAGTAAAAGTGTATGAAAAAAAAAAAAAACCATACGGGCTACCATCCTACATCTATCTTTTAATTTATGTTTGTTTATTTC
Organism: Chrysanthemum lavandulifolium; assembly: GCA_022545495.1. Classification (NCBI taxonomy): domain Eukaryota; kingdom Viridiplantae; phylum Streptophyta; class Magnoliopsida; order Asterales; family Asteraceae; genus Chrysanthemum; species Chrysanthemum lavandulifolium. The sequence continues at coordinate 188,308,385 of CM040246.1, forward strand.
AGTTATCTAGAGTTTAGAGTGTCGAGTCTTGGCTTAGCAACGCCATTCTTCATATGCATTTAACATAGAGATTTTTGACTTACCACCACTTAATAGCCTATCCCACCAAACCCTTATTTCCCTACCGTAAGCCTAACGTTACAACCCTTTAAAAGACCTCTTTGATAGTCTTTCCTAGGTGCTTACGCCAAAGCGATGGAGGTTTGATCTATTCTCAAGCCTATGGTAATCTATGTACTAGGACCGGTTAATGAGTGTTTATCTTCCATTTCCTATTTTGTTATATTTCATATACACCCGAGAGAGATGTGAGTATCCAAACACCCCATGTGAGGTGCTAGTATGTAATTTCCGTGCTTGTTATGACTTTTGCGGGGCTTATATGTGTTGTGGACCGTTTTGAATTAATGCTGAATGACCCCTAACTTACAAATTAATTGGCTAAAAGCACATTTGCTTGAGGACAAGCAAATAACAAGTGTAGGGATATTTGATAAGGTTTTAAAAGGTACCATTTTGAGGGGTCGTTTAAGTCCTTATTTGATCACTTTTGTATCCGTTATTGCTTAATATCGTTCCTTTTCACTTTTAGGTCTCGTGAAGGCAAAATCTTGGAATGACACTTATTTGGACAGAAGGCGCGAATATATGAAGAAATGGCCAAAGTCGAAATCGACACTCACGATCACCGAATGTAGAAGCGCGGCGTCGGGTTCTATGTACGACGCCGTCGGAGAATTGTTGTGACGGTCGAACTCAAAACTCGTGTTTTCAAGAGGCGGCGTCTAGTGTGAAAGAGTAGGCCGTCGCTACTCGACGGCCTAGATGCGATCCGGACGACGTCGAAGTGAAGAGACGGCGTCACGGACATAAGGTGACGCCGTCGCCAAGGTTAACATGGCCAAGACGAAACCCTAATGGCGGCGACACGACGGCGTCACTAAACATAAGGTGGCGCTTGCGTCATAATTGTAATCTTATATATAGAATCCGAATTTTTCGGTCTTTGTGTGGAGAGTCTTTGGAGTAAAACCTAAAACCGAACCTAAGGTGTCTTGTACAAGATTTTAGGGTTTTAACCCTATCTTACACCAAGATAAGTCTTTGCTTCATTAATTCAATTATGTCTTTGATTATTTGTGTGTATGCTTGCATGTTCTCCATGACCCGGCTAATTTATTTGTGTGTTTGCTTAGGAAGTATGAAACTTAATTATTGAATATTGATTGGTTGTTTCTTATCTTAGTTGATTAATGATCTAGTAATGCGATAGGTCATTCGTTGTGTTTAATGCTTGATTCATCTTTGTGAACCTTAGAGTATGATTACGAGTGATTGTAGGCTAAAACATCCGAAGAGTGCCTTAGAGTAGGAGTCTATAATCTCTACGTGGATTTGTAGACAAGACCCTTTGGTAAGTTCAAAGAGTTAGGGAGAAACGCATACCCTACAACTTTAGAAACACAACGCAACTAGGAATAAGGCGTGACACTCAACCATCAATAGGAGATAATTAAGGAGTAATACAAACTAAGTAAACACATCTTTAAACTATCATACGAGCACACATTAATTAGACATAGACTCCCACAACCTTAGTTTAGATAATTAGATAATAGTAGAGTAATCGGTAGAAATACCAACCCCCCAAATCCAATACCCGAGATTCGTACCTTTCCATTTTCATAAAATATAAAAGATAAAAATAATCTTCCTCAACCTTAACCTTAGCGTAGTAACTCCTACTAGCATTCCTATTCCCCAGAGAAGCGATATCAATACCCGTGGCTTACCCTAATTACTACACTACAACGATTAGGTTCACTTTGCCTAGGGTGTTATAAAACTTGCTCAAGAAAGGAAGTTCCTTTGACCCGAGCAGCGTGTGGCGTTATCATTAATTCTTTTAAGAATGTAATTATCGAAAATACTAATTATTTGAACTTTTCTAAATTGTAGATGACTACCTCAGTCGGAAACAATTCGGTACTCAGGAGTTTCTTTGAGAAACAAAAACTCAGTGGACCTAACTTTATTGACTGGTATCGCCAGCTTCTCATTATATTGTTAGCTGAAGATAAGGAAACTTAATTGGAGCATCCCATACCTGTTGCACCTGTTGCAACTCCTGGCCACCCTATCCCTGCTGAGGCTCTTGTAGCTCACACTGCTTGGGTCAAAGGCTCAAAGGATATAGCTGCCTTCATGCTCATGACCTTGGAGTTAGATATCCAATGAAATCTAACTCATCTTGGTGCTTATGACATGCTTCAGGAGTTGAAGTCCATGTTCTCCCAACATGCAAAACAGGAGCTTCTACAAACTTCATGTGAATTTCACACTTGCAAGCAGGAAGAAGGTCAATCGGTTAGCTCATATGTTCTAAAGATGAAGAGCTACATTGATAATTTGGAATTTCTAGGTCACCCAGTTACTCTGAACTATGGAGTTAGTTTGATCTTAATTGGTCTCTCTAAAGAGTATATTTCGTTTGTGCAGAACTTTAATATGCACAGCATGGGGAAGACCGTAAATGAATTACATGCTATGCTTAAGCAACATGAGCAGACGTTGCCAAAGAAAGATGCTGCACCTGCACTACATAACATACGTGCGGGAAAGGTCCAAAAAAACCATAAGAAGAATAAATCGTTTAAGGCTGCTAAGTGGAATCAAGGAAATGGAAAGCACAAGATGGCTTATACTCCTGAGTATAAACCATATAATGCTTCCAAACCTAAGATTCCTCCACCACCCAAGAAGGATAATCCTGTTAAGGATGCGACATGCCACCAGTATGGTGAGATGGGTCATTGGAGAAGGAATTGTCCCCAGTATCTCACCGAGTTGATGAAAAAGAAGAAACAGTCTCTTGCAGCTAGTTCTTTAGGCATTTTCACCATATAAGTCTACTCTTTTCCTAATACATCCTTAGTATATGACACGGGTTGTGGTACTACATATGTAATACTACTCGTGGTCTCGTGGAGAAGTAGGAAGTCAAGCCGTGAGCTTTAAGTGCATGCGTGGGCAATGGTCAACAGGCGGAGTTGAAGCTATTGGTGTTTTCATTTATGTCTCCTAGTGGATTAATAATTGTTTTGAATGATTGTCATTATGCTCCTCTATTACTAGAGGAATTATTTCGATTTCACGTTTGTATGACGATGGTTTTGTTAATCGTTTTGAATCAAATAATGCAATTTCAGTTTCTAAAAATAACGTTGTTTATTTTACTGCTATACATCGTAATGGTATTTATGAAATTGATATGTCTTGTTCAAATACAAATGATAGTTCTATGTTTGTTGTTAGCAATAAAAGAGCCAAGTCTAACTTAAACTCTGCTCTCTTGTGGCATGGTCGTCTTGGACATATTAGCAAGAAACGCATGGAGAAGTTGCAACATGATGGACTTCTAAACTCAACTGACATTAAGTCACTTGAAAAGTGTGTTTCATGCATGTCTGGTAAGATGGCAAGAAAACCCTATACACATCAAGTGGAAAGGGCTAAAGATCTACTTGGACTAATATAGACAGATGTATATGGCCCATTTCAGATTGTGTCAAGACAAGGAGCAAGTTACTTCGTCACTTTTACTGACGAAAATAGTCATTATGGTTATGTTTACTTGCTGAAACATAAACATGAAGTGTTTGAAACATTTAAGGTGTTTTAAAAGGAAGTAGAAAACCAACTCGGAAAGACCATAAAATTTTAGGATTTATAAAATCCTGTAGTTAAAGATTCGGTCACCTCAAGTATATGTATTTGTTAGAAAGCTCGTAGTCGTAGTCATTTAGTGTTAGTAAGTAGTTTGTTAAGTAACACAGCGGAGGACGGACGAGTCTTTACCCATTGTATGCCTGATCCACAGCCCGTAGGAGGCGTGTCTTGTAAGAACCTATAAATACCCTTTGCCTAGCAAGGCAAAGGGTTGGAGCTTTCATAATATCATTTTTCTTTGTCTCACCAAAGTTCCCAACTCTCTTCCACTTTCTCTCTCTAAACCTCATTCTATACGCCCCATTTAGTGTGTGATTATGTGTTTTTGAAAACCAATATGTTACAAATGGTATCAAGAGCCATGGTTTGATCACTCATCTTTCATGTTCTTGGATTTCTAGTGGTTTTCATATGGTTTTTGGGTTTGAATGAGTTTAGAGTAGTTTTCATCATTTGGATCATTTATTATGTTAAAGTTTGAATTTTGATAGTACTTTTGTGTTTAGAATCATTATAAGTGTTTAGGTTTTGGTTTGGAAGGCTTGAATCATCGTGGTTGGATTGTTTTCGGATTGAAAAGTGTTGTTTTTGAGAGTTTCATGTATGCGGTTTGACCCTCGTATTGAATTTCTTTTATGCGATTTGTCATAATTTCGTTAAGCGGTTTGTCTAGTATGCAGTTTGTCTATTGAGACAAAACGACAAGAAAGGACAAAGTAGTGGGTGTACTTGTGTACTATGCGATTTGGCAACTTATGCGGTTTGTGTGTTATGCGTTTTAACTGTTAAGCGTTTTGTCAACTTAAGTGATTTGTCTCTTAAGCGATTTGTCAAGTAAGCGGTTTGACACTTAAGCGTTTTGACACTTAAACGATTTGTCAGGTAAGCGGTTTGACACTTAAGCGTTTTGACACTTAAACGATTTGTTTGGAAAGCAATTTGAGAAGGAAGCGAGTTGACTAAAGCAGTTTGTCAAGGGTGCGATTTGTCTATTGAGACTTATCATCTTTGTGATACGTTTTATGGTTTTCTCTTGATTTAGTAAATTCCCGTGAAAGAATCTATTTCCCGGTTTAATCATAGAGTAGTAAAATCCCGTGGAATCTGTAATCATGTCTACAATCACTTCTTCCGTTGCTGATGACGTTCAAGCTGCAGGATCCGATACACGTCCTCCCATGCTGGATAGAACCGACTATGACTCTTGGGCTCAAAGAATCAGACTGTATTGCTTAGGAAAGGAAAATGGGGTTAACATACTTAAGTCAATTGATGAAGGACCATATCAAATTGAAGCTACTAGATATATCCTTGAAACTGCTGCTGATGGTTCAGTTGTATTGGGACTGGATAGACCAAAGATGTATGATCAGCTTGATGATAAGGAGAAAAAGAGATACGATGCAGACATCAGAGCTTCAAACATTATACTTCAAGGTTTACCTAAGGACATTTACAAGTTGATCAATCACAACATCAAGCTAAGGCGTTATGGGACAATGTTAAGATGCTTCTCTACGGTTCGAATTGACTAAAGAAGGCAGGAGTCTCACTTTATGATGACTTTGAGAACTTTAAAATGAAACCAGGGGAAAGTGTTACTGAATATTATGTGAAATTCCACAAGCTTGTGAATGATATGAGGAACATCAAAATGACAATGCCAAATATCGAGCTCAATTCAAAGTTTGTGAACAACATGAATCCCGAATGGCACAAATTTGTCACTGCAGTCAAACTGAACAAAGGTTTGAGGAACACCAATTATGAGCAATTGTATGCTTATTTGCTCCAAAATGAGAAGCATGCTGCATTTGAACGAATGGTCATGGAAAAGTTTAATACCAGTACTGGTGATGCAAGTTCTTCAAATGATTCAACTGCATTCTACACTAATGTGGGAATAACTACCAAAGGATCACAAGTCATACCTACTAGGGAGGTAATCACAAACTCATTCCAGATCCAAGTTATAAGCCTTCAGACTCATTCATGGAACAACTTGTCAATCAACTGGCTCTAATGGTTAAGCAAAACCTGAACTTCACTCCACATACCAACAATCATCTCAGAACTGCTTCTAACCTTCACAATCATGCTACGGTTACGGTAGTTGTGCAAAACGTGCAAGGAAGGCAGAATGCTTATCTTCCACATAATGAGCAAGGAAATGTTGGGGTTGGTGCTGGTTATGGGAATGCTGGTATAGGTGGAGGATATGTGGGTAATCGTAATCGTAGAAGGAACATGGCCTGTGGTCAAGGAAAGCCAATCAAGTGCTACAAGCTGGTGGAGAAGGACACATCGCAAGGCGCACTCTTCCAAAACATCCACAAAACGCAGAGTACTTCAGGGACAAAATGCTACTGATGCAAGCTCAAGATAGTGGAGCTGTGTTGAATGAGGAAGAATTGCTATTCCTAGTCGAGGAAATGCCAAAACTTATGATCTTGATGTGGATGAGCGCCGGTCAAGGTGGTATGGGTCAAAACAATCCCAATGCATTTCAAGTTGCGCATCGTGATGCATTTGATTCAGATGTCGATGATGAACCAACTGCCCAGACCATCTTCATGGCTAGCATTTCACTAATGGTCTCTCCAAAGGTTTCTACACCACAACAGGCCAGTCCCTCCAAGGAATCGATCATATCAGAGGTATTAAAACTATATGATGAGGTTGATGTGCAAAAGATACACGACACAGTACAATCAACTGAAATTATTGATTCAGATATTGAAAATATGGGTAATAGCAATGTTGTCCCATATGATCAATATGTGAAGCAAGATGAAAGTGAGATTGTACCAAGTGATGCATCTTATGCAGTCAATGATGACTATATTTTTGATGAATACATTGCATGGGCTCCTAATGATTCCATAACCTCTGAACTAAATACCTATAAGGAACAAGTTGCCATATATGAACAGCGTGCTAAGTTTGAGTTGACTACCCGTGAGCAGGAGATGGATAACCAAATACGTACACTTATCTGAAAAAGTAATTTTAGGGAAGAAATATTAAAACAAGAGTTAAATTCCTTACAAGAAAATATTAACAAAACTTTTAGACAAAAACAAGAGCTTCAAGAAAATGTTAAAGTGCTTAAAAAAGAATTTAATGCTAAGGAATCAAAACTTTTAAATGATTTTTCCAACCTAAAAATTTTGAAAAACAAACTTGAAAACAAGTTGTACGTACAAGGGAACACCATTCAGACTGCTCACTTGATCAATAAACATAGAGTGTTAAGCGATGAGAACAGTACTGATATTGTAGAGGAACCCAATCCCGAGGTTGGTAAGAAAGCAAAAGCAGCTCAAAAAGTAATCTATGATGGCAACGAAATCCTTAAGCCTAGACAAAAGCCTACATGTGTTGAGTGCACTGAGGAGGATAGAGAATTAGAAGATGCCACTAGAGAAAAATTGGATAATAAACTAAAAGATCCTTGGTGCATAAAATATAACATCACATTTAAAACACCGAATTATGCTAAGGAAAACTGGATTGCCTTTAATAATTTTAGACCTCAGACCCAGCTGACCCCTGGGCAAATGTTCTGGAAGAAAGATTTGGATAAGCAAAAAGCTGATAATCTTATTGAGAAGAATCCCCCTTGTAGGAAATTGCCTCCAGCTACTGTGTATCCCCCAAGTACACCTATGCATTTAGTGCCCAGAACTCTTCCCACTCAAAGCAAGACCTTAATCAGCCTATATGTAGTCTATCAATTATTTGTTGATTTTGAGAAAAACGTGTAAGAAGAGAATCACGCCTACAGGGATTACTGAAGAGGAAAGGGGTTTTGAGCAAACTAAAGAGTGCTATTTAACTGAGGTCATGCTCTTCTTTAAACAACTAAAAGAACAATTTGAGAGTCTTCAAAAGGGCATAGATACAGAGATTAAAGAAATGAAAAAGGTGTTTAATGAAATGGAAATTGAGGTCAAATATTATGAACGTGAGCTTAAAAGTAATGAAATTGAGAGAAAAAATCTGCATATCTTAAATGATAACTTGATTTCTAGATGTGTTGCTCAGGATGTGTTCTACACTGTTACAAATTATTCTATCACTGCTTTCTCAATTTCATGAATTATCGGTTGCCTTGAAAGTTTCCCATGATCGTGTCATTGAGCTTGAGACCACAAATTCAAAATTGTATGAGAAAATAGAACGGGATGATCATGATAACTTGGTCAAACATTTCTCTAAATTGGAAGTTGAACATCTTGCTTTGCAATTGAAATATCAACATCTCAAAGAAAATGTTAAAACCTCAAATGCCAAGACATCCTCGGATGCTCCTGAGTTTGATGCAGTTTTTGAAATTAGCAAACGTGATGAACAAATTCAAACTCATTGTAACACGATCAAAAGATTGAAAACCCAAATTTCACAATTAAAAGGTAAAAAGAATGATGTGACTGGCTCCCAACTGCCTCCTCCTTTAGATTCTCAGAATTCTCAAAACTTTCATCTTCAAAACATCATTAATGTTTTACAACATGAAAATGAGTGCTTTCTAGCAGAAAATGAAAAGGTTAAACTGCATTTCAAAGAGTTATATGAATCAATTAAAGTCACTCGTGACAAGAACAACGAAAAGATAACTTCTTTGCAAAATGAAATTGAGAATCAAGAGTCGGGTAAAAGGAAAATGCCAATCACCGGTTGATAATATCGCACTAAAGGTGCTGCTTGTGCTAAATATGCTATGACGTGAAGTATATTCCCCCTCATCTTAGAAACAATGAACTTGCATGTCAAACATATTTTTGGTACCTTAAGGATAGTCTAGAATGTCTCCGTGAGATTGTTGAAGAGGATAAGATAGAGAAGCCACTTGATAGTGCGATTAAGGATGCATGCTTATATGCCAAACGATATCAGGAGCTTTTAGAATGCCTAATAACTATATGTCCTAAATTTGGTACTAAGAAAGATAAAGTCGTTATGCCTTGCTCTATGCCCAAAGTCAAGTATGTGACCCTTGATATGCCTTGTTCTATGTCAAAATTCAAGCAAGTGACCTTTGATGTGCCTCCTAGTACTTTAAATCCCAGCACTTCTAGACCAAGAATGCAGAAAGTAGTGAAACCAACTAATGTTCCCATTGTTCCCTCTACAAGAGTAATCAGTGACACTAAGGCAAGCAGGTCAAAGCCTCCAGGCAATACAAAGAAGATAGGACCTCGCAAGCTAAGAGTGATCAAGGGAAGGAAGTAGAAGACCACCCTAGGAACAATAAGTTTGAGTTTAATAAGATGAATCGTGTTGATTCAAGTATTAGCTATAAGCATACTGCAATTAATTCGAATTCTGATACGATTTGCAAAACATGTAATGAATGTTTGGTTTCTGGTACTGATCATGAATGTGTTGTGAATGAATTAAAATATGTTGCTAAGTCTCCAGTCAAAACTGTCAGAATTGCTAAACAGGTCAAGGATGTCAGAAAACCAAGGTGGAAAAAGGTTTTAAAAAATTGGAAACCAACAGGAAGAAAATTTAGTAATGTAGGTTATCAATGGATACCTACTGGTCGTAAATTCAATCTAAATGAATTGTGCCCTAAATTATCTAGATCAATGCCCATTAGGAAATGGATGCCCACTGGTAGAATCATACCTTTAAGATGTGAACACACTTTGAATAGATCTACTTTCACTATTAGTCCTGCATCTACCTCTAATGATATCATTGATTCTGTTTCTGATGTGGGTGCTCCAATCTCGTTTACTAACCAAATGGAACCCATTCTAGCATGGGGATCCAAATTGTCCAGTCATCCATACTTGTCTGTGTTCAAATGCATGTCGTATAAATCGTTCTGTGGTATTTGGATTCAGGTTGTTCCAAGCATATGACTGGAGATCGCTCGCGGTTCATGAACTTCGTGAGTAAATTTATCGGGACTGTTTGATTCGGGAACGACCACTTTGGGGCAATTATGGGTTACGGAGATTATGTTGTTGGTGACAGTGTAATTTCCAGGGTCTATTATGTTGAAGGTCTTGGTCATAATTTGTTCTTTGATGGTCAATTCTGTGACTTTGATCTAGAAGTGGCCTTTAGAAAACATACTTGCTTCGTTAGAGAACTAGATGGTGTTGAACTTTTAAAGGGAACCCGTGGAACCAATCTTTACACCATCTCTATCGAAGACATGATGAAGTCCTCTCCAATCTGCTTGTTGTCAAAGGCTTCGAAAACAAAGTCATGGTTATGGCATCGTCGTCTCAATCATTTGAACTTCGGAACCATAAATGATCTTTCTAGAAAGGACCTCGTAAGAGGTTTGCCCAGATTGAAATATGAGAAAGATCATCTTTGTTCAGCATGTCAATTGAGAAAAAGCAAGAAATATGCTCATAAACCCAAACCTGCAAACTCAATTATGGAAGTTCTTCATACTCTTCATATGGATTTGTGCGGACCCATAAGAGTGCAAACCATAAACGGGAAGAAATATGTGCTAGTCGTGGTTGATGACTATTCTCGGTTTACTTGGGTCAAGTTTTTGAGGTCAAAGGATGAAACTCCATATGTCATCATCAAACTTATTAAACAGCTGCAGGTTCGACTTAATAAAACGGTCAGGATTATCCGAACAGACAATGGAACTGAGTTTGTAAACAAAGTACTAAGTCATTTTACGAAAGCATTGGAATCAACCATCAAAGAAGTGTTCCTCGTACTCCTCAATAGAACAGTGTAGTTGAAAGACGAAATCGGACTCTTGTCGAAGCTGCAAGGACTATGCTGATTTACTCAAAGGTTCTAATGTTTCTTTGGGCGGAAGCTATTACCACTGCATGCTACACCCAAAACCGTTCCCTTATTCTCACCACTCATGGAAAAACTCCTTACGAACTTGTCCACAACCGAAAACTAGATCTTTCTTTCCTTCGTGTATTCGGTGCTTTATGGTATCCAACGAATGATAGTCAAGATTTAGGAAAGTTAAGAGCTAAGGCGGACATTGGAGTTTTTGTTGGTTATGCACCAAACCGGAAGGGTTACCGAGTCTACAATAAAAGAACCCCGAGATATCATGGAAACTATTCACGTCACGTTCGATGAGCTGTCTGAGCAAATGGCTCCAGGACAATCTAGTTCTGGACCCACATTTCAACATTCAATTAGTAGTCCCATTAGTTCTTCTCTTGTACAGAATCCCTCACCTACAGTTCCATATGTACCTCCATCGGGAGAAGATTTGAAGAAACGGTTTGATCCGATGTTTGATGAATACTATGAACCTCTTGATAATGATCATTCTACACCATCAACCGTGGAGGCTCCTAATCCAATCAACGCAGATAACCCATCGGTTTATGTGTCTCTATCTCATGAAGCGCCTGCCGCAGATCACTCATCATCATCCTCAAATCCTCAATCCTCGAGTGTACATCATGGAAATATTACTGCATACTCTGAAGGAGATAACCCCTTTGCCACTCCAGAATATGCACCGTTTGAAAATATATTTGCCCCTGAACCAACACCTAAACCATCTTCATCAGGGGATCCAGATTCTGTTACATCAATTCCTTATCATCAACCACATGAACATCTTTGAAAATGGACACATGATCATCCATTGGACAACATTATTGGGAACCCGTCTCACCCGGTATCCACTCGTAAACAACTTGCCACAGATGCCTTATGGTGCTTCTTCAATTATGTATTATCAAAGATCGAACCTAAAGATGTCAAAATGGCAATGTCTGAGGACAGCTGGTTTAGTGCTATGCAAGAATAAATCCATGAGTTTGATCGTCTTGATGTATGGGAATTAGTACCAACTCCAGATTGTGCTATGATCATTGCTCTCAAGTGGATCTTTAAAGTAAAGCTTGATGAGCACGGTGATGTTCTCAAAAATAAGGCGAGACTGGTGGCTAAAGGATACCGACAAGAGGAGGGTATTGACTTTGAGGAATCATTTGCTCCGGTTGCACGAATTGAGGCTATCAGAATCTTCCTGGCTAATGCTGCTAGAAAGAACATGGTGGTATATCAGATGGATGTAAAGTGTAGCAACCCGTAATTTTTCATAAGGTAAAATGACTATTTTACCCTTTGACTTTTTAAAATTGACCTTTAACTTTGACTTTTGACTATTTGAATTTTACTATTCATCCCGTAAATATTTTTATTTTTATTTTACCATAATGACAAGATAAATAAATAAAACTCGACAATTCGTCCTTACGACGTACGTTGAATCCATTCAGAACCAATTTCACAAAGCCTTGACTGAGAATTACTTTAGGTTTAAACATTATTCGGACATCCCGATATGTCCATAAAACACTATAAACATTAGAAATATGTAATTCTACCATTTTACGTTAATTCCACAAATGTTGGAATTTTACGTTTTCCAGTTCTGCGTTTTACGCGATTTACGCGTTTTTAACCCGCGTTTCCAGCTTTAGACAGCGTTTTAGCACCCAATGAGACTTATCACTCATTTAAGTTTTTTATATGGAGTATAATGACGAGTCTCGTCATTCCTGCAAATTTCGTATTTTTATGATACCCGATTTTACGTTTTATGGCTTAACAAATTACGGTTGGCATTTAACAGAACCAAAACACATCATAACACTAAGATATTATCAAAACATAATATCTTAGACCACTAACTCAGCCTCTCATGGGTGAGTCACCTTAGTTGTGGCATCATCTCATCCATTTTGCATGTAATCTCATACATGTGTCCTTAATTCAACCATGGTTATTATCTAACCCAATACATGATTAACCAAACTTTTACTCCTATAAATAGCAAGTGAAATACTTCACAAAACCCTCATCTTCCCCTCTATTGGTCGTTTTTATCAAAACACCAACATACATCTCATGCTTTGATTCATGACTCCAAGTTGATGCTAAGAAAGTTGCAAGTAACAATTACTACATCAAATCTCTAGCAAGTTTAAGTGATCTTCTTGAGTTTAAATCCACTCAAGTCACTTAAGACTTCATCACCAATCCTTCATTATTACAAGAAGTGTAGAAGGGTACCAAGGTGTGAAAAGCTTGATCAATCAAAGTCCTATCCTTACTAGTTACTCCTTTCTTTTGAAAGCCAAAAGTTGTAAGCAACTCATCACCACCACCACTCCATTATAACATGTTTATTATTACTAAACTTGTTAAATAAATGCTATATATATGGTTACTATGTTGATTCATGATGTACATATACTCAAACATATGTTTTAATTCGCATATTGTCATAAAATTAACAAACTAGTAAACTAGTCATATTCTAAATATTTGAAGCCATTTAAAACAACTATATATGGACTTTGTAACTTACATTCTACTGTGGACAAAATAAAAAGGTAAACATAGCAACTTGAATCACCCGAAACGGACAAACGAGCAAAAGTTATGGTAAAAAGAAGTTAGAAAACCCTAGAAATGACCATTTTCAAGCGGTCAAGAACTGTCCATTTTGAAAGTGCTACTTCTGGTCCGAATCATCAAAAACTTAAAACATGAAAGTTGTCCGAAACGATGTTTTACGTCTACTAGCGAGGGAACTCGGCCTGAACAAACCAAATGATATCATTAACAACCTAATATTTGTAAAATAGTTTTTATCGGCAAAATTGGATTTTTACAAGTTAAAAATATAAAAACCATGTCATTTTTATAACTAGTTACATATTGAATTATTACTAAAATTTCATTATTGACTATATTAAATAAGTGATGATCACTTGTAAACTTTGAGAAATTGTAAAAACTAAATGTTTGTTAAAGACATAATAAAACTTTATAATATAATAATCCCCACTCAAATTATATATTTTATCTACTAAAGTGCTACATTAGTAGGGAGCTTCATGTGAGGGGTTTCATTTGGGTAAAACGTATCGTCGAGTTTGCTGGATTTACGATTTAAAGTGTCCTAGCTCCTCGAACGTTTACTACATGACCTCTGAATTATGATGGCCCGAACGGTAGTACGATATTTATAAACTAAATACGTTTCCACATATTAAAAATGTTACTATAAACATCAAACTATAAATGACTACATCATGGTCAACATAGAGACATATATAGGATGGTTTATGTTTTCCTTAAACATTATTCCAAACCTAAGTCACAACATTCCATTTTTTAGGTTGCACGTAGAAGTTACCGATTTATCAATCATCTGTTAAAGTACTTAAACATCATTAAACACTAGGTGAGTTCATAGCCCCACTTTCTATTACTTAATTGTTTTACAAACCCTTGGGGAGATACATGCTTTATTTTAAACCGAACACATTACTTTCAAAATGTATACTTATCTGATTGTTTTATTAGCACTAAGTTACCGCATTTGCCAAACTTAAGTCCCTAAATCATGAATCATTAATCACGAGTGAAGTGGGCGCGAATATTGTGGATAGATCTATCGGGATTGACGAATCCCGTTTGTGTTAACCGGGTAGGCAAACAAACGCACTATATTTGAGTACATTAGGTAAAACGGCAATTTTACCTATTAGGGCACGTACCAACAGTTTCACCAATTAATTTTGGAGCAAGTTAACGCCTTGATTGCATGATGCTTAGTGAAATAATAACTGTTTTGTTTTCAACATTATGGGTGTATAACAACGTAACCCACACAAACATTATGTGTTTAAATTTTACCAATAAACCTATGGATTCACTCAACCTTTGTGTTGACAGTTTTAAGCATGTATTTCAGGTCCATAGTGTACAAGGTTGGCACGGAGAAGCACGGATACTCAAGAAGGCTATAAATTTTATTATCATTCGAAAACCAATTTAATGTATTTTGTAAACTTGGAACCATTTGGGACCTCATTTTTGTAAACTCTGATATTTATATAAATCGAATGATAAATATTTTAAAACGACTCCATTAGAGTTCGTTTTCTATTGTTATATGATTGTTGTGCCATGAAGTAACACCAGTTTGAATTCCGTTGTGTATCACGAAGTTGGGGGTGTTACAGATTGGTAGCAGAGCCTTAATTATAGAGAAACGAGTCTAAACTGAGACTTAAACTATAACTACTTTTACAAACAAAAACATTTTATAGCCTTCCGTTCTCCGTGCCTTCCATCCACCAGACGATTATGTGACTTTTAAGCATTTTAAGCTACACAAACATACTAGTATATTGATATATACACTTGACATAATTTCAATCATAAACGATGTACTAAACATATCTGCGTATGCCTATTCTAAGGCATTACGACACAATCATATTTTTCCAAATCATGTATTTACTCATGCATTTTAGGATTACGAAACTTCCTCCAAGACATTGTGGCGATTACAATGGTCTTTCCTACTTCCAGACATTGTGAGATACAATGGTCTCATTACATTCTCAAGACATTGTAAAGATACGGTGGTATCTATTACACTCTCGAGAAATCAGTAAATCCTCGGTGGTCTCTATTTCATCCTCAGACATTGTGAGTTAAACAATGGTCTCATTTACTTTCTCGGACATTGTGAGTTGCACAATGGTCTCAATTATTTCCTAGACATTGTGAGTTACACAATGGTCTCAACTATTTCTAGACATTGTGAGTTGCACAATGGTCTCAACTACTTCTCGGACATTGTGAGTTACACAATGGTCTAATTTACTTGCAAACATTGTAAATTATACAATAGACTCTAGAAATTATCTTATAAAACCTTATAATGTTGTTTTACATGAAACCCGTCACAATCTATCAATTTCCCTAATGGAAATACAAGAAATAGGATTTCTAAAGGACAAACTGACTCATCATCTACAAAAGCTGAAGTTCAGCAACTTTCTCTACATTCATCAAGATTCTCTTTTGAAACCTTCATTGTTAAAAGTTCGTACTCCTAGCCAAGTATGGACTACTTTAGAATTACTTAAGATTTCCTTTCCACACGTATCTACCCATACTATCTTCTATGCAATGGAATGTGAAAACATAGATTACAAGTCTTATATGGCCGGGACTTGCAACTGAATGGTTTGATATCGCCTTTGCTTTATGTATAGTTTCCCAAAAACTGTGGACATATCACGAGTATACCTAATTTAGGTATTTGGAAAATTTATCGAACCTCGGCTAAATATAGTCTAGTCACCTATATTTAACCTATAGGGACAGTGAAACATAGTCTGACTAACTATGTTCGACTTAAATTTGTCAAACACTGAGAATAGTTATACAACGGTTATATTCAGGTTAATTTCCTACTTGAACTCGATAAACCACCAAAATTCATTAAAAAGATCTAGAGACATGATAGTGTCTTACCACTCAGCGAGATCTTAACATTTATTTATACTACCTAATTTCATTGTTGAAAATTTTCATTTATGAAATAATCCTAACTACTATCTTGGGATAGTCATCAAATCTTCTCGTCATTTCTTAGAAGTACTAGCCTGTTTAGGTTTCAAGACTATCATTCCCCCATAATCCTTTAAAATTAACTTATGATTTTAAAGCAAATTTGACATCTCTACCTAAGAATAATGGTAAACATACACTACATTCTTCTAATCATCAACATATCACTTCATTATTTGAACCCCATTGTCAGTCAGTATATAAAACTTCACAGTATCACGTTTCTTTCAAACACTAGTAGACATAAACACTATACGATATAGCCTTCATCTCAAAACTACCTAATACATGATCAATTTTGGAAGTGGTTTGGACAACCACTTGCCACTATCAAGACTTTCTAACAACGACAATTATCACATCATTATAAACCATTTCACATCAACAATATCTTACACCATTGATTAACAACAATTACCGTAACAACAACAAAACTATTCCATTTAAGGCACTATATAGACGAAAGTGTCAGTAAACCATTTGCTGGACTAAGGTGTTCAGAGATCACACACGAAACAACTAATGAAATCATACAAATACAAATTAGGTTGCATGCCGCACACTATCGCCTAAAACAAAATTTCATAGATGTAAGGCGTTAATATTTACCAAAAACTCCATGTTAGAAATTAAGGTTTTGTTGAAAGCCTCAAATACAATAAGATATGATTCATTTTGAGAATCGGGAAAAGCCAAACTTGAGGTATATTGGACTCTATAAGATTTTAACAACACCCTTTAGATTATCAACTTAAGCCACCACCAAAAACTTAGAATGGTACATAACACATTCTATGACCAGAAACTTGAGAATGCAAATATTAGAATTCGGCGCATACACCCACATTTTCCTAGACACTTCAACATCGGATAACACACACTTGAATTCGGAGGAATTCCTTAAGGGTAGAGAGGCAGTAGCAACCAAGTAATTTTCATAAGGTACAATGGCTATTTTACCCTTTGACTTTTTAAAATCGACCTTTAACTTTGACTTTTGACTATTTGACTTTTACTATTCATCCCGTAAAAAATTTTATTTTTATTTTACCATAATGACAAGATAAATAAATAAAACTCGACAATTCGTTCTGACGACGTACGTTGAATCCATTCAGAACCAATTTCACAAAGCCGTGACTGAGAATTACTTTAGGGTTTAAACATCATTCGGACATCCCGATATGTCCAAAAAACACTATAAACATTAGAAATATGTAATTCAACCATTTTACGTTAATTCCATAAATGTTGGAATTTTTCGTTTTCAATTCTGCGTTTACGCGATTACGTGTTTTTAACCAGCGTTTCTACTTTAGAGATCGTTTAGCACCCAATGAGACTTATCACTCATTTTATATTTTTATATGGAGTATAATGATGAGTTTCATCATTCCTACAAGTTTCGTATTTTTACGATACCGGTTTTATGTTTTATGGCTTAACAAATTACGGTTGGCATTTAATGGAACCAAAACACATCATAACACCAAGATATTATCAAAACATAATATCTTAGACCACTAACAAAATGACAGCCCATATGGGTGAGTCACCTTGTGTTGGCATCATCTCATCCATTTTGCATGTAAACTCATACATGTGTCCTTAATTCAACCATGGTTATTATTTAACCCAATACATGGTTAACCAAACTTTCACTCCTATAAATAGCAAGTGAAAGACTTCACAAAACCCTCATTCCTCTCCTCTTGGTCGTTTTATCAACACACCAACATACATTCCATAATTTGATTCATGACTCCAAGTTGATGCTAAGAAAGTTGCAAGTAACAAGTTACTACATCAAATTTCTAGCAAGTTTAAGTGATCTTCTTGAGTTTAAATCCACTCAAGTCACTTAAGACTTCATCACCAATCCTTCATTATTACAAGAAGTGTAGAAGGGTACCAAGGTGTGAAAAACTTGATCAATCAAAGTCCTATCCTTACTAGTTACTCCTTTCTTTTGAAAGCCAAAAGTTGTAAACAACTCATCACCACCACCACTCCATTATATCATTTTTATTATTACTAATCTTGTTAAATACATGCTATATATATGGTTACTATATTGATTCATGATGTACATATACTCAAACATATGTTTTAATTCGCATATTGTCATAAAATTAACAAACTAGTAAACTAGTCATGTTCTAAATATTTGAAGCCATTTAAAACAACTATATATGGACTTTGTAACTTACATTATACTGTAGAAAAATAAAAAGGTAAACATAGCAACTTGAATCGCCCGAAACGGACAAACGAGTCAAAAGTTATGTTAAAAAGAAGTTAGAAAACCCTAGAAATGACCATTTTAATTACTGCTGAATCTGTTTTAAAATAAGTGGTACTTCTGGTCCGAATCATCAAAAACTTAAAGCATGAAAGTTGGCCGGAACGATGTTTTACCTCTACCTCGCGAGGGAACTCGGCCTGAAAAGACCAAATGATATCATTAACTGCCTAATATTTGTAAAACAGTTTTTATCGGATTTTTACAAGTTAAAAATATAAAAACCATGTCATTTTTATAACTAGTTACATATTGAATTGTTACTAAAATTTCATTATTGACTATATTAAATAAGTGATGATCACTTGTAAACTTTGTGAAATTGTAAAAACTAAATGTTTGTTAAAGACATAATAAAACTTTATAATATAATAATCCCCACTCAAATTATATATTTTATCTACTAAAGTGCTACAATAGTAGGGAGCTTCATGTGAGGGTTTCATTTGGGTAAAACGATCGACGAGTTTGTTGGATTTACGATTTAAAGTGTCCTAGCTCCTCGAACGTTTACTACATGACCTCTGAATTATGATGGCCCGAACGGTAGTACGATATTTATAAACTAAATACGTTTTCACATATTAAAAATGTTACTATAAACATCAAACTATAAATGACTACATCATGATCAACATAGAGACATATATAGGATGGTTTATGTTTTCCTAAAACATTATTCCAAACCTAAGTCGCAACATTCCATTTTTAGGTTGCACGTAGAACTTCCCGATTTATCCATCATCCGTTAAAGTACTTAAACATCATTAAACTCTAGGTGAGTTCATAGCCCCACTTTCTATTACTTAATTTTTACAAACCCTTGGGGGAGATACATGCTTTATTTTAAACCGAACACATTACTTTCAAAATGTATACTTATCTGATTGTTTTATTAGCACTAAGTTACCGCATTTGCCAAACTTAAGTCCCTAAAACATGAATCATTAATCACGAGTGAAGTGGGCGCGAATATTGTGGATAGATCTATCGGGATTGACGTATCCCGTTTGTGTTGACCGGGTAGGTAAACAAACGCACTATATTTGAGTACATTAGGTAAAACGGAAATTTTACCTATTAGGGCACGTACCAACAGTTTCACCAATTAATTTTGGAGCAAGTTAACTCCTTGATTGCATGATGCTTAGTGAAATAATAATTGTTTTGTTTTCAACATTATGGGTGTATAACAACGTAACCCACACAAACATTATGTTTTCAACATTTAACAATAAACCTATGGATTCACTCAACCTTTGTGTTGACAGTTTTAAGCATGTATTTCAGGTCCATATTGTACAAGGCTGGCACGGAGAAGCACGGATACTCAAGAAGGCTATAAATTTTATTATCATTCGAAAACCAATTTAATGTATTTTGTAAACTTGGAACCATTTGGGACCTCATTTTTGTAAATTCTGATATTTATATAAATCGAATGATAAATATTTTAAAACGACTCCATTAGAGTTCGTTTTCTATTGTTATGACTGTTGTGCCATGAAGTAACACCTAGTTTGAATTCCGCTGCGTATCACGAAGTTGGGGGTGTTACATAAAGATTGCTTTTCTTAATGGAGATCTCAAAGAAGTAGTTTACGTGAGTCAACCTGAAGGTTTTGTGAATCCAGAGCATCCTACCCATGTTTATCGCTTGAAGAAGGCTTTTTACGGCTTGAAGCAAGCTCCAAGGGCATGGTATGATACACTGTCAAAGTTCCTATTGACAAATAGATTCAGCAAAGGAGCAGTTGATCCCACATTGTTTACCAGAAAGTCAGGCAAACACTTAATTCATGTTCAAATTTATGTTAATGATATTATCTTTGCCTCGACCGACCCTAATGAATGTGACCGTTTTCAAAGAGATGGGCTCCAAATTTCAAATGTCTATGATGGGACAAATGTCATTTTCTTGGGATTACAAATTTCACAAAGTCCGGAGGCATTTTCATTAATCAATCTAAATATGCTAATGAAATTTTAAAGAAATTTGGATTTGATTCTTGTGACCCTGTTGACACTCCTATGGTGGAGCGCACAAAACTGGATGAGGACCACTCAGGGATCATGGTTGATCAAACAAAATAACAAAGTATGATTGGATACCTGATGTACCTCATAGCCAGTAGACCTAACATTCTGTTCGCTATATGCATGTGTGCTAGATACCAGGCTAAGCCTACCAAAAAGCACCTTGAAGCGGTTAAACGGGTCTTTCGGTATCTCCAAGGAACCATTAACATGGGACTCTGGTACCCATTAACAGCATATGCAGATGCAGACCATGCAGGGTGTCAAGATACACGTCGAAGTACGTCAAGAGGTGCTCAATTTTTGGGAGATAAGTTAGTAAGCTGGTCTTCAAAGAAACAAATGAGCACTTCTATATCCTCTACAGAGGCTGAATACATAGCCATGTCATCGTGTTGTGCTCAAATCTTATGAATGAGATCCCAATTATCTGACTATGGCTTTGTATTCAACAAAGTTCCTCTGTATTGTGATAACAGAAGTGCCATTGCTCTCTGCTGCAACAATGTTCAAAATTCAAGAGCAAAGCGCATTGAAATTCGACATCACTTCATCAGGGAACAAGTGAAGAAAGGTGTGGCTGAACTATATTTTGTGAGAACTGAATATCAGCTGGCAGACATCTTCACTAAAGCTCTTCCTAGAGAACGTTTTGAGTTTATCCTTCCACGACTTGGCTTGAAGAGCCTACAACCTGAGACACTCAAACGTCTTCAGGAGGAAGACGAGTACTAAAGGTGTCTCTTAATCTATTCTTTGTAAATATTTTATCGAAAAACAAAATACAAAATTATAAAACCAACAAAAAAAATAGAAAAATATAAAATTTCAAAACCCATAAAAATCAGAGAATTTCGAAAAAGTCCAAAAATATTTTTTATATCATGTTATCTGGTTTCGATAACATCTACGGCTTAGATTTGTCATTCGAAGAATTACACGGGTCCTTTAGATGAAGTTCGATCAGTTGTAATATATTTTATTTAAAAAAAATGAGATGGAGAATAATGATGGTTTATTGTCATTTCAGGCAGTAACCCGTTTTTAAAGAAATAACAGAGCTATGCTTCATCCAATTTTGAAATATCACACTCTGATTCTAAAAACCAAGTTTTTATAAGGAATATTTGTCGCCAAAAAGACAAGTGTTTCCAACCACATATTTTTTCTTCTAAAGATTCTTCTGAAAAATATTTGTCATCTAATGAAATCAAAAATTTCTCTGAAGATATCTCGATCTTTAATTTGAAAATCATCTGTCAACATATCTATCACTCAATCAACAAATTACGTCATTGATTGAGGGGGAGAGTGATTTCAAACATATCAAAAATGATATTTTTCAAAACAATTGGCACGTAAATGTTCAAGGTCTAATTTTGGATAATCATAAAGAACAATGTTTTATACAATGGGATCCAGACCAAGGTTGTGTTTTCATAAGATCATTAAGCATGTTTTAAACAATGGATTTTAAAGTCTCATACTCTGATCCTTATCAATTAAATGTTTTCAAAAGAAAGTCACAATTCTCCTCATAATCTTTCAAAATCAATTTAAATCAATAAGAGATCACAAATCTCAAAGGGTTTGAAAAGTGTGATCGGGGGAGAATTTGTGGTTTAAATTGGATTTAAACTGATAATTCGATAAGTGGTTTTGGTAATGTAATAGCAAGCACTCCTCTCTACATGTGTCAAACGATGTCAAAATTTCATGCACATGTTAAGGGGGAGCATTTATCTTAAACCAAAATGGATTGAAACGTGATTGATTTATCTCAAAGTGCAGGTTCCCTCTAATATGTGCAAAACTCTTTTGAATATCGATGCACATATTGAGGGGGAGCGATCAAATGAAAACCTCATCCTTCCTAAAATATTTTGTACAAAGTACTTAAAAGACTTGACTTGATAGAGGAAGTGATGATGATATCTTTAGAAAATAGTTAATCAAAGATTGAATTTTTCATTCTTAATCTAAGATTTCAAAGTCCTCTTGCCTCCATGTGGTAAAACAACTTCGAATACTTGATGCACATGTTGAGGGGGAGCGTTTCTAAAATATCAAAAACAATTAAGGTACAAAATGCTTTGATTTTATATCACAAGTACCTTGATTGATTTTTCAAATGGTTTTCAATTGGTTTCGAGGCGGAATGAACAATACCAAAAGACCGACCAATTTATTTTATGCATGGAGATATAAGGATGGTTAGGTTAGGTATTCGTTCCCACGATCCCGCCAGATCCGGAGGGATCTACCCAGGGACAATCCACTAGATAGTGTAGAAGTCCTTAGGTATGATGAAAAAAGGAGAAAAATGAGAATATGGGAAGAGTGCAGACTGAGACAGAGCTAACTCGAATAAACCCAACAAGGTTCTAGTTATGAAGTCTCGATAATAAGAAGGGTTGAAGAATGAAAAGAATTGAATGAGAAAGGGTGAAAAGAAATAGCCCTCCATTTATTCAACCTTAGGGCAGAAACCGGGTTCAATTCATATGCTACTGGTTGTTACCAAGGTAACACCGATATTGAAGACAAGACGTCATGGACCCAGTGACGCACTGCACTTAAACTTCCCAAGCTACTCAAGTTCTTCTTAAAAGGTCTTGTTTCATTCTCACAGGGAACCTACATAATCTATCGACTTTCTCTTAGAGATTATTGATATTGAAGAAGGAGACCCTCTCCCTAGTCTCCGAATAGGAAATCAAAAGTGCACTATTGAGTCTAGAGCCAAGAGATCATCAATAAATCTCATTAGGACACACTATTCTTGAAGACTTGTTGTTTCACACAATGTGGAAAGTAAGAAATTATTAAGAGTCCTACGCAATATCATTACGGTATTGCCAGAACATCCGAGTGATATGTAAAGTATTCACGATGCAGATGGAAATCCTTCTAGAGCCAACATCAAACAAGCTCTCGGTGGGTAACATGTGAGATCTTTTCATAAGATCAAGCTTGTGACAACTGGACAGAAACGATGGGGCGATTCACATTTTGAATCAATCCTGATTCAGGAAATGGATTGACGGATACCTTTGAAAAACTAGTCGTTATGCTCAAAACTCTTTTCTCTAGCACATCGACCGTGTACTATGTTTTCAAAATTAAAAGGGTATTTATGATTGAAATTTGATTTCTCGTATAAAACCTTCGTCGTATTGCAAAACTCTTTCTTAAAGCAATACGCGATTGTTTTCAAATTATTTTTAATCAATCAATAAATATCGATTTGCTGGTTCACTCACTCCGTGTTGTCTTCTTTGAGACGTTCCGGTTTGAGAACGGCTAGAGCATCTGCGAAACCCTGTCAAGGAAATTCTTGAATTATACGATCACAAAGCTTGTAATCGATCAACGGGAACCGTGGTTCTTGCAACCTATTCAACGAAGGTGATCAAAGACACTTTTCGTGCGCTTTATTGCTAACTGTTGTTTACAGGGACACCCGACGGTTGCAACTGATCAGAATTGAGAAGTCAATCCATAGCCACATGCTCACACAACACGTTCATTTCAAAGAAATCATGATAAGTGCATATCTTCATCAAGTGACTCTGATATTTTCACTCCATGCTTCGCTATGCTGCTGCAAATGTCATGAATCAACAAAAGCTTCCGCAACTCTGATGTGAAGATATCATGATCCAAAAATGTGAGCATGTCGATCCAACAACTTCACATAATGGCAATACTATAAAGAATGAGTCAGAGATTTACTATGGCTGATGATCTCATTGCTGGCTCAAAACTCATCATCACGTGGATCAGTTAAAGACCTCCACATTATGATCAAAACATGCATATAATGAAGAATCAAAGACTACGGGCTACAGAGCAAAGAACTTAATCAAGAATCCAAGAACACCAAAATATAATATCTGTTTGTAATTGATGTAATTGAGGTGACCTCCCTTAGGGGAGATTGTTAGGATTTAGAAAATCCTGTAGTTAAAGAGTCGGTCATCTCAAGTATATGTATTCGTTAGAAAGCTCGTAGTCGTAGTTATTTAGTGTTAGTAAGTAGTTTGTTAAGTAACACAGTGGAGGACGGACAGGTCTTTACCCACTGTATGCCTGATCCACAGCCCGTAGGAGGCGTGTCTTGTAAGAACCTATAAATACCCTTTGCCTAGCAAGGCAAAGGGTTGGAGCTTTCATAATATCATTTTTATTTGTCTCACCAAAGTTCCCAACTCTCTTCCACTTTCTCTCTCTAAACCTCATTCTATACGCCCCATTTTATTGTGTGATTATGTGTTTTGAAAACCAATATGTTACATAAAGTCACTACGTTCTGATCGTGGAGGTGAATATATGAGTCAAGAGTTTTTGGATCATCTAAAGGAGCATGGGATTATTGCCCATCGAACTCCTCCTTACACTCCATAGCATAATGGTGTGTCTGAGAGGAGAAATCGAACCTTACTTGACATGGTTCGCTTCATGATGAGTCAAACTACTCTTCCAAAGTCCTTTTGGGATTATGCCCTTGAGTCTGTTGCACGCATTCTCAATATGGTTCCAACTAAGAAGGTTGATAAGACACCATACGAAGTATGGCATGGGCAAGCCCCTAAGTTGTCATACTTAAAAGTCTGGGGTCGTTAGGCACTTGTTAAGCGTGATACACTTACCAAACCTGACAAACTTGAACCTAGATTTGTTAAGTGTATCTTTATAGGATACCCAAAGGAAACAATGGGATATTCTTTCTACCTTCCATCAGAGAACAAAGTTATTGTTGCTCAAAATGTTGAGTTCTTTGAGAGAAATCTCATGGATCAAGAAGCAAGTGGGAGTCTAGAAGATCTTGAAATAATTCAATATGAAGATAAAAATCCTTCTTTAGACACTAGCATTCATCATGATGAGGATGATCAAGAAATTGATGAACCTCAAAGTGATATTGATCCAATTCGAAAGTCCGCAAGGACACACCGTGCTCCTGATCGTATGTGTTTATACATCGATGTTGAGGAACATGAGTTAGGGGATCTTGGTGAACCCAATAACTATAAAGCTGCATTGCTGGATCCTGAATCTAAGAAATGGCTTGATGCGATGAATGTGGAAATGCAATCCATGAAAGACAATGATGTATGGGTTTTAGTTGAGCTTCCTCCTAACTGCAAGACAGTTGGTAGCAAGTGACTTTTCAAGAAGAAAACCGACATGGATGGTAAGGTATACACCTTTAAAGCTCGTCTCGTAGCAAAGGGCTTCACTCAAACCTACGGGATTGATTATGAAGAAACCTTTTCTTCTTAGCAGACATTAGAGCTATAAGGATTCTCATAGCCATAGCGGCGTTCTATGATTATGAGATATGGCAAATGGATGTCAAAACTGCCTTTCTCAATGGACATCTTTACGAAGAGGTCTATACGGAGCAACCTGAGGGTTTTGTTGATTCTAAATATCCTAACCGTGTATGCAAGCTCAAGCGTTCCATTCATGGACTTAAGCAAGCATCTAGGCAATGGAATAAGCGTTTTGATGATGAGATTAAGAAATTCGGATTTTCTCAAAATCAAGATGAGCCATGTGTATATCAGAAAGCTAGTGGGAGTTATGTCACTTTCCTAATTCTATATGTTGATGACATATTGCTTATGGGAAACAATATTCCAATGTTACAAGATGTAAAATCCTATCTTGGAAGATGTTTTGCCATGAAAGATTTAGGAGAAGCTGCATATATTATTGGAATCAAGATCTATAGAGACAGATCTAAACGATTGATTGGTTTATGTCAAAGTGCTTACATTGAGAAAATCTTGAAGAGATTTTGTATGGAGAATTCCAAATGTGGAGCTATCACAATGTAAGAGGAGCCTAAGTTAAGTAAGTCACAAGGTGATGAGACACCTGCTGCGAAAGAGCGCATGCAAAGAGTTCCTTATGCTTCGGCTATAGGATCTATTATGTATGATGTGAGATGTACTCGTCCTGATGTTGCGTTCGCTCAGAATGTGACAAGCCGATTTCAACAGAATCTAGGTAACTTCATTGGATTGCTGTTAAGAATATTCTTAAGTATTTACGCAATACTAAGGATATGTTTCTGGTTTATGGAGGGGAGAAGGAACAAGAGCTCAGGGTTTATTGCTATCGATCTTTGGATATCCGACAAATCTTGATGACTTAAAATCTCGAATGGATATGTGTTTGTTCTAAATGGAGGTCTTGTTGTTGGAAAAGCACAAAGCAAAGTATTTTTGCTACTTCATCTACATAAGCTGAGTATATAGCTGCTTGTGATGCATCTAAAGAGGTGGATTCGTAAATTCATTTCTGGGTTGAACATTGTTCCCACAATTGAAGAACCCATAAATATGTATTGTGATAGTATTAGAGCCATTACTATAGCTAATGAAAGCGGAATCACCAAAGGTGCTAGACATTATCGCGCAAAAGTTCATTATCTTCGAGAGACCATTGAAATGGGTGATGTGAAGATATCAAAGGTTCACACAAATGACAACCTAGCAAATCCATTTACGAAAGCTTTAGCGTATCCTAAGCATTCTAAATTGACTAGAGGTATAGGTTTAATACCAGCTAGTAGTCTCATGTAAATCTGTGTGTTAATTAGTATTTGGATAATTTGGAATTGTAAGACAGTTATTACTTTCTGATAAATAAAGATACGAGGTATTTGTTATTATATTCATATAATCTGTTACATATTTGCATGTTTAATCCATGAAATGATTTATCATTCTAAATATGTCCATTGTCGGTTAACAATATAGGAATATTGTTATGTAATGCAAATGTGAGTGTTGGTTATATTCTAACGAGAATGTGGATTGTTCCCACCAAATTCATAAGTATTCACTAGAGATGCATATTGGATACCCCAACTTTCAAACATTTACTTTTGGATCCTTGTCATAAGTAAAATATTAAAAATGGTTTGTTAATTTCGTCCTTAGACTTGAGATACAAGCAAGTTCTGTTATGTGTGGATATCACTTTTGTAAGTATACGCAAAACGCTATCTCGAATAAGGTAGTTATAAAGCTATATTTGGAGTGATGTGAGCGGCATCCACAACACTTGTAGTCAATAAAGGATTTGTTACTCCACTTGATATGTGCGAGAAAGATACTATGGCGCCTCTCCCATTTAATCGATAATTGTTTGGCCAAACCCAGGGTAATGCAAGATGATTCTTGATTACATTTGGTATATCCGAATTAAAATCTATAACGAGATTCTAAATGGTTAAACTATATGGAATGAGTTAGGATCCATATCCATGGTTTAACGGTATCTATAACAAAGGATGATTAAAGCAATACATTGAATGACCATGCTACTGAGAAGATTTTATGAAACTATATCTCAGACAATTTTAGTTAAATAGCGAGTGAGAGCGTTGCTAGGCGTTTCCATTGTTGGTTTTGTGTGCTATACGCTACTCCAACTCCCAAGTGGGAGTTGTTGGTTTGTGGGAGTTGAAACACACGAACGACTAGAAGTGTGTGAGCCTATGGGGGCACACACGTTAAACAAGAGAGTACATATAAAACATTTACAACTTGAATTTGCATATGACCCGGTTTGCATGCATGATACCCGATCATTATACACGACCCATGGGTTGTTTTCTTTCAACATGGGTCGGTTTGGTTGCCTTGGGCCAAGTCCAAATTATAATCGGTTGGGGTGTTTGGATTTGTAACTTGGAGCTCAAGTTTGAGTCCAAGTAGGATTAGGTTTTTAATCCTATAAATACAAATCTCCCATGCATTCTATCCTAAGAGTTTTCTATCCCTAATTCATGATACATCTATCCCTAAACATCTTAGCCT
This sequence comes from Chrysanthemum lavandulifolium, assembly GCA_022545495.1. Lineage (NCBI taxonomy): Eukaryota > Viridiplantae > Streptophyta > Magnoliopsida > Asterales > Asteraceae > Chrysanthemum > Chrysanthemum lavandulifolium. The sequence continues at coordinate 188,336,705 of CM040246.1, forward strand.
AATCGATTTTATCCTCAAGGTTTTAAACTGGTCGGATTTTTCATCAAATCCGATTAGGGTTTGTTTGGTTTAACTAATTCACTAATCTTGCATCGTTCCTTGATCCAAGAAGGTTTAGTGGTATTGTTTTGCGCTGGTTACTGTTCGAACAAGAAGCAAAAACAAGGTTATTGATCGTGGGTTTTCTCGGACAGAAGTGACATCTTATCAGACAAGTATTGTCCGATATCGGACAACTCTTTGGTTCTCGGGTAAAGTTGCTGTGAGGTTCTCGGACAGAAGTTAGACAAGGTTTCTTGGTTTTCTTTGTTCGTGACTATTCAAGTATTTAAGGGTTGATTTGGGTAAACGTTCTCGACTAGCTTAATCGAACATACTTGTGGTTAAGTGTTTGTGTGTGGACTCGTAGAGGTGTTTATTTTAGACACTTGCTTTCTTGTTCATTTTATTACTTGCGGGTGACTACGAGTGTTAGTTTTCTTTATCCCTTTTATTTATAATTGTTTATTAATTACGTGTTTATCTAATTACATAAACTAAATCCAATTCCGCTGCATACTCGTTTGCATTACTTGATTAACTGAATAATAAAATCCCAACATGAGTAAGTACAAAGGAAACATTTATCATCCCCTTTTGGGATTTGTTGACATTTCTTAGGTCCATCTATACAATTTCACATTCTTTTTAATGTCTATTTTCGAAGGGGTGATCTACATGCGCTTTTTGATTAAATGCGCATTGGTACAAGATTACAAGATTATACAAGATGCAATCTTGTAATACACAACTAGTGATGCATGAATTAAAAAGTGTGATGTGAGTATCAATTCCCATTTTCTTTGCTACTTTTTCTTCTGATGTTGTCAATTTGGATGCACGTGATCATGATAAATTCACTCATGGTCATTGGTTTTACTAAGAAATTGTTTGTGATTGCTAATTAAAGTACTCGTTTTCTTATCTTCATAGCAAATAATCAGTTTTGACCAAGGTTATAAATAGCGCGAGGCGTGGTGTGATGGCATGACCAAGCCTCATGCTTTAGCGGCTAAGGCGAAGCTTTCGCGTTTATAAGGCGTGACATAAGGCGGCACAAAATATGAAAATATTTATATATTTATATCATATTTCATATACATCGAGTTTACAAAAAGACGTGACATAAAGCGACATAAGGCATAACATGGCGTTGTGGCATGACCAAGCCTCACGCCTTTGCGCGGCCTTTGTGCGCCTTTTAAAACCATGGTTTTGAAGGTTAATTTCAAGTAAGTAATCATTTTAAACTAAGCAGCTCAAATTTAAAGTTGATAAAAAGCTCAAAATAAGCTAGCTTAAACACCCCCTGATAATGTCAATTAGAGTGCCGAATGATACGTTTCCTGGCACGTATGGATAAAATTTGACTGCCTTATTATTTTTGTGCCATTCTAACCTCTGGTAACAACTAAAATTTTATGTTTTGTGATTTTTGATATAATAATTCACACATATCTAACAAGCTTAAGATAACGAGTTTGTTGGTCTTGCAAGTAAGAAATGGAACTTCTATTTACAGTTTTGAACCATCTCACATTCTCACTTCTTTGAAGTTCAATCATTGAATCCTCTAAGTACTTCTTTTATAGTGAATCAGTCACTTAAATCCTCTATGACTCTATGAGTTTGTTGGTCTTGCAAGTCAGTTTCTTACCTTTTGAAACTTACAATACAAATGAAACATACACTTAATATGTTCGATTGTATATCGTTTTTATATAAACTAGCATGGTACCCGCGCAAAGCAGCGGTTCGGAGGCGAATGTTGTTTATCAATTTTATGATTTTACATGTTTTTGCCGAATATTTGTTAACGGTTTTCTATAAAAGATAGTTTCTAGAAATTGTGTGTTTATGTTGTGAGATTGTGAAGAATTAATATGACATATTATTATATATGCAAATTCAAAAAGTTATTAATTTTAACTATAAAAATATTAAATTCATTGTATTAGTTATATTTTATTTATTGTAACATGCATCCAATTTAATGTCATAATTTAATGTGCAATTAGTGTGTTTTTAAAATTTTAATTTCAAAACTTACTAATAATAGCAAGTGTGTAAGCTTAAACTTTTTAAGACTTCTAAAAATAAAAGTCCTAAATGCTTTATAAAGAGTAAAGATTCATTAATTTAGAAACTATTAGGGTGCGTTTAGTCGGAGGAAAACACCCTTGTTTTCTACAAAATGTTTTGTGAAAAACAAGGAAAATAGAGATCGCGTTCAAATCAATGTTTTCCAACAAAATGTTTTGCAAAACACAAACTCCTCTATTTTCTAACTTATGAGGAAAATTACAAAACAAATTTTAGTTGTTTCCTTGTTTTCCTTTCAGAACCCACAACCTTCCCTCCTTCTTCCAAATAAAATACAAACACCAACTAAACGCTTTATATATTTTAAGTGTTTTGTGGAGATAAATTTCCCTTCTAAATTTTTACAAAACTAGAGATAGAAAACACAAAATTTTTTCTCCAACTAAACGCACCTTTAGTGTTGCATTATTACATCAGTTTTGGTGGGATTTGCTGGAGTGGTCGGATGGGTAACGGGTCAAAATGGGCGTGGGTTGAAACATATAATTTTTTGTACTTTGTACGAGTAAGGATCACGTGATAAATAGCGCTTTTTTCAAAAGGTAATGTTGTTTATAATCAGTTGGTGTCTCAAATATGACAATGACACTTCTATCATCACTTTATCACAACAGTAATGACGATTAGTATTGCTTAAGCAGGATTAACCAAATAGTTATGTCACGTACATCCATAACACTCCATACTATTCTAATACCAACGTATCATTAGATGTACAATTGCATTTCTAAGTTCTTATAGTACTGATCAGTCAACGAATTCACACGACCTCTGTCAAATGGGTACCTTATGAGTTTATGGATACCGGTCCAAATTTGATATGTCAGTTCGGGTTAATTTTATGTAAATATCATGTACAGTTTTGTGTTATGACGTATATTATTGATTAAAAATAATCTTGAGTCGTTGCCTAAAATAAATTGAAAAAAATATGCAATTGAAAAAACAAAGTACTTGCATGATTATATCGCGCTATAACACAAGCAATGCTTAAACATAAATAAAAGATTAAATTACACCGGTCCATAAACTCAACCAAATTCGTGAGTTTAGTCATAAAATCATTGAAATTGCACCACTAATCCCCAACATCCTTATTTAATGTATTTTGTTGTTAATTTATGTTACTCTTTTTGTACGACAAATGTTGTCAAAATTGCATACCAAAAATACTATTTTCTATTATTCATACATTTGTTAAATTTATAAATACTATCGTAATTTAACAGCTCATATATAACATAGAGAAATGATACATAAGCCTAAAACTTGGCCTTGGCAAGATCTTGACGGGTTGTAAAATAAGCGGATCCCCTGTTTGCGGTGGTCACGATCTCGCTGTTGTTTCAAGTCCACTTTAGGCCCAAGTTTTGCGCCTATGATCGTTTCTATAACATATTATTTATTCACATATTATCAAAAAGCGTATAAAACAGATTACATTTCATAATAAATTAAAAACTATTATTTCACAGTTTTACGAGATTGTAGCAACAACTCTTATAAAACATTATTTAGGTAAACTAACAGTTTAATCTTATATTGTAATAATCAATGTTGCAAAAAAAAGGTCTACAAGGTCGATTAATCACCGATTAGGTGCTACTGGGCCACCGACCTTGCCGATTTTCGTAAATCGTTCAAACAAATCTGTCAACGACGGTTTACGATGGTCAAACTTGCCGAAAACTTGTAAATCTTGCTGGAGATACCCTAAACTCCCTGTAAATTAGTTTTAATCACTTATAGTCACTATTTATATCTATTAAAAGATGTTTTTCAAAGAAAATCTTGTCGGAAATACCAAAACTCGCCGTAAATACCCAAAGTTTGCAAAAAATGCCAATACGATTTATCACCGATTCGCTATTTTTGCAACCCTAAACAAATGTAATCACTTATAGTCGCTATTTATATATATCACAAGATTATCTAAGGAAAATCTTTATGGGAATACCCAAAACTCACCAGAAATACCCAAAACTTGCCAAAAATGTCAATCCGATTAATCACTGATTAATCCCGCCTAGACCGATTACAAGCTACAGGGGGATCCACCGCCTCACTACCGATTCGTGATTTTTGCAACCTTGGTAATAATGATGGTTGGGTTATGATGAACTACTATTGGTTCAGCTATTATAGCATTTTTTAGGTTTTTACAGAAAATAAATAATATACTCATCTCTATATCTCATCCCTTTACATACATTTCTCATTACGATGTTACTTTATCATAAGTGCAAGATCCGAAAATTATAAAAAGGAAAGAAGATGAAATGAAGATGAGTTAGAGTGATTGGAGTTGTATATGGAAAGGACAATAAGACATTTTGTCAAAGAGTTGGATATGCAAGAATAGATTTGAGTTAAAGGGATATGAAAATGAAAAAAAAAAAAAGAGATTTAGTCAGAAATATAGAAAGGACAAGAAGAAAGTTTAGTTCGAGAGAATGGATTTAAAAAGTAACTCAACTTTACATATAAACAAAAGATGACTAAGCTACATCTTAATCTTAACTATATAAAATGGAAAAAAGTTCAAAGTTGAATGTTGAATTTTTCAACAATTGTCAAATGTGAGATAAATAGAATGTTGAAAGTTAAAACAATTAAGGAAATGTTAAAAATTAAATGGTGAAACTTAATGGCCATTATAGTGCTAACTTTTTTGAATATGGAAATATTGAAGCTTATTATACCAACTTAATAGTCAGAAAAAAGAAATATTATATAGAGTTTTTTTTTTTTTTTTTTTTTTTTTTATCATTATTATTTTTAAACTGAATACATAGTTCTGTAAATAAAATATATAACCTAACTGTTGTAATTTCATTTATCTCTTCTCTCTATCTTTAAACCAAGCCTCTTTCTCTCTTAACCTAACAAAAAAATTGAATAGGGTATGAGCTTCTTTTTTTTTTATTTTTTTTTTGTATTTGTAATTTCATTTATTCCTTTTGTCACATGTAAAAAAAATTTATCGAAAAAAATTTGTTTTTGAAGAAATACTTTTTTGGCACATGTTCAAATTTTATTTGAAGCAAAAAAAAATAGAAAAACAATTCTCAATTTTTTTTTTCTGAAAATCATTTGCCACATGTGACGAAGAAAAATTCAGAATTTTTTCTTCACACATGACGAAAAATAACTTTCTAAAACGTAATAAAAACGGACGAGAGCGTATAAAAACGTATGAAAACTTATAAAAATGTATATAAGTTTTTATACGTTTTCGTTCATTTTTATATCCGTTTTATACCCTAAAAAATTATATCCGTTTTTATACTACATTTTTAGGGTATAAAAACGGACGAAAACGTATATACGTATTTAGGGTATAAAAAGGGATATAAAAACGTATAAAATTGCATATACGTTTTTATATATTTTCATACGTTTTCGTCCGTTTTTATACGTTTTGTATGTATTCTTACGTTTTTATATGTTTTTATACGTTTTTTTATCTGTTTTTATACGCTTTCGTTCATTTTTATACATTTTTTTCAAAAAAAAATATTTAGTAAGTTATTTTTCGTCACATGTGAAAAAAATCTGATTTTCTTTTGTCACATGTGAAAAATGATTTTCAGAAGAAAAAAAATCAAGAATTGTTTTTGTATTTTTTTTTCAAATAAAATTTGCACACGTGCCAAAAAGTTTTTTTCAAAACAAACATTTTCGATAAACATTTTTACATGTGACAAAAAAGTTTTCAAAAAAAGTTTCCAATAAAATCAAAAAAAAATGCCCGTGATTTGAAAAAATGTCAAAAAATCGAATAAAAATTTAAATTATAAACGGCCATTAGTGTAAAGGATGGGCGCTGCAACGATCGTTAGGAAAAAGGGCTAACGTGTAACTGCTAACGAAACTCACTTAATGCGGGTTAAAATGGAGGACCAAAAGTGGACGTAACAGTGTAAAATACGGATGATTTTTGCACTTAATGAACCACAAGGACGAAACGTGCAATTTAGCCAAACCATTAGGACGATTTTTGTAATTTATTCCAATACCTACTACTAAACCATCTTATACTAATCCAAAAGATATCACGACATGTTATATTCAGTTATTTTATTTCCATTGCCTTTCATAGTTTCATCTTTCACATATTTGTATATTAAGACAATAAAAAAATGACTTTTAACCTCACGTCATTTGAAAGAAAATGAAGATTAGTCTTATTTTTCATATTACTATCAAAATTCTCAAATGAAGAGCATCCTCATATGAGTAGATTAGCCTAGGATTCACGTGATCTGACACAAATTAGTACATGTGCACAATAAAGGTCTCACGTTATTTCAAGAAAACGCGACAATTAAAAGCACATCAACAAATTTGTTCGCTCACAAAATAAAAGCGTCTTGTAAAATTTGTTCACCGAATACAAATTACCACCAGTTACATCGCGTGTAATAGAGTATTTTTGTCTTCGCTACTAGACGCGAGCTTTACTTTACCACAATTGTTAATTGAGTCTTACAATGAAAAGAACACGCAAAAATATCGATCTATCTAAAATTGGCTACACAAAACCGTTATCTCTAAGCCTCGAAACAAGGTTTAAAGAACACGCAAAATAATTGATTTAACCGGAATTTGTCGAAGACTATACACCGCTGCCGCTAGGCGCGGGTACTCAATAAATACACTATCCAATTATAAAAAACTATATATTATCAGTATGGATTTAAAGCAAACAAATGTGTTAAACTTAGTTTTAGTCAAACATACGAAATTATTATAAAATAAAAAATTATAAGACAATTCGTAGTTAGGTTGTGCTTTTGCATTTAAATTTAAAAAAAAATGATAAATATCAAACATTTTATATCAACTAGGCGAGTATCCGTGTCTAGCGGCATCGGTTTCTAGCGGCAGACAATTAACGGTATGCAATATTGTGGTAAGTGTTTCGTATAACGTTAAAAATAGAACGTGAAAAGATCAAAATGTAATTACAAACGGTTGTAACATGTGATAATTCAACTCTAGAAAAAATGTTTAACATGTATCAAACGACATATAAAAATATTTAATGTAGTAAAGATACGTGAACATATCTATATATTAGAATGGGCTGGCGTTGATAAGTCAATTTGAATTGTTACAATGCAAAATCAAATTAAATAGTTTCTATGTAAAAGTACCATGCAAGAATTTCACTTTTCCACAATTTCACTATTTCACTTTTCCAACATTTGACCAATTGACCATTTTTTTTAATGTAGTATAGCAGGATACTCTCGCGCGTTGCAGCGGCGTGTACCCTGAAATAAAAATTTCGTGAATTATGTATTTTATTTTATTATGTTCTTTTTGACAATAAATTTATCGGATATCAAGAATTTCGTTTAGCCCATGCCCGTTCAGACTCGAGCCCGTTGGTCCGTGCCCGTTCATGCTCGAGCCCGTTTGGGCCGCCCTAGTTCGGGCTTAAGCCCATTTTGCCCATTGACTGTTCGGGCTTGAATATTTGTATAGTGTGCTTTATTATTTGTATTAGTGACATTTAATGCAGGTTCGTAGCGTTGCTTGTGCATGGTACCTTAAATAAAGTTTTCGGTGAATCATGTAATTTAGTTTATTATGTTCTTTTTGATAATAAATTTACGGATTTCAAGAATTTCGTTTAGCTCGTGCCCGTTTGGCTTGCGCACGTTCGGGCTCAAGCTCATTTGGCCCGTTGCCCGTTCGAATTGAATATTTATATAATGTGTGCTTTATTATTTGTATTAGTGACACTTAATGCAGAAATTATGTTTAATTTGGTTGTACAATATGTTTTGATAATTTGTATTTCTTATGTAAGGGGTATTTTAATAACTATATTAATTGTGTTTATTGACCAGTATTAGTTGACTACATTAAATAACATTATTGTGGTATTTTGTTTTTTCAATATGTGCATTAAAGTGGTGCACGCTATACTTCTTGTCTTGTACGTCTGAAAATTATGTGCATTAAAGTGTTGTACACAATGCTTCTTTTCATGTAAGTTTAAAATTTTGGAGAGAGAGTTATCCCTCTATTATATGTAGTATAAAAGATAGTTTCATTAAATTATAAATTGTGGTTGAATAGTTGTATTTTTTGATGAAAGGATATTTTTAATAGTTTATTAATTGTATTAAATGAGTAGTGATTTTTTTAGTTTTATTTGTGTTTTATATATTGTGCAATGGTATTATGACTTGTAAATTAAGACTAAGAGAGGAGAGATTCATTTCTACATTATAAGTAGTAAGTATAGATATAGATATAGATATAGATAAGAAGTAAAGATAAATATATGTAACACTTAAAGGTCATATATATTTTTTAATCTCTTGACAACATTTTAAATAAATACGTTTCGTTTCTTCAGTCATGTGAGATGTATTCTTGAAAAGGCTATCAATTTCCATCACTTTAATGATTGAATCCATTCTTCATCTAATCTAATCGATGAAGGCCTTGAACAGATGTATATAGAACACAAATAACACAATGTAAGCAACATCATAGACCCATCATTAAACTCGTAGATCCGTCATTCAAAGATATTCAAACATTTGAACACAAAATGAATAGATATATATAATTCACCATAGATCTCGAATTAAAACTCATAAAATTGGAAATATAGAAAAACAAAAATCCCAACAACAGAAGAAAAAAAACCTCAACTTATCATTCTTTTTGTTCTAACTAAAATAATAGCAACCCCTAAAACCCACTTGCCGGACGATATTAAACCACCACAGCAACTCATCAACGGCCTCTGTTATCACATCTCAACAAATGAAAAAACATATAGCCATAAATATTATCAAATCTTCAAAGATCTTTAAACAATACAAGAAAGTAAAACCTGATAATATGATGTGGATTCAAACTAATCTCGAACCTGCCAAACATATTGAAACCATCAAACAACAATAAAACACCAACATATGGTGGTAAGGATGAGGGCGATGCAAAAAGAAATTATGAAAAGCACTTAGCGAAACTCATTCACAAATGAACAAATGAACCTAAATAAGGAGAAAGAGAAAGGAAATCAAACAATAAGCATACTCTTTCTAACCTTCACGAGTTGAAGTTGTATAAAAACAACAAAGAAGTTGGATTGTTTATATACGCATTAGAAAATTTGAATTTTCCCACATTGAAGATGAAGATGAAGAAGAAGTCAACCTTTCAATTAAGTGTGTTTCCAGCAATGAAATTGCATGATTACAGCAATACTTTCCTTCTGTGTTTCCAACAAATCGTTTCCAATACTTTATGGCAATACATGGCTCTCATTCAATACTTTCTTTCCATATCAGTAAAGAATAGATTTGCTTATGAGTTGACCAAAGTTTTAATTATACACGTTTCCTTATGATTTCCTTAAACGTTTCATATTATTTGTATTGACTAAATGACTAAATTTTAAGTTTTCACTATTGACCAAATTTTAAGTTTTCACTTTCAAGAGTTGACCATTTTTCCTTTATATTAGTAGAGATGTTCATTATTGTCTAAAATATTCTATAAAATATTAGTAACAGATGAGCTTAGAACAATAACATGGTAACCTAACCATTAATAACTGTCTCAATATAAAATAATAATTAAAACATCTTTGATTTAAAAGTAGATACACTATCCAATTATAAAAAATTAAATATTATTAGTATGGATTTAAAGCAAACAAATGCGTTAAATTTAGTTTTAGTCCAACACACGAAATTATTATAAAATAAAAAATTATAAAACATGTCGTAGTTACGTTGTGATTTTGCATTTAAATTTAAAAAAATAATAAATATACAAACATTTTATATCAGTATTCATTATTGTCTAAAATATTATAATAGTTGAGTTTACAATATTAACATGATAACCTAACCATTAATATTTTAACATAAGATTATACTATGAATTAATCTACACAAAAACAACATGCGATATAAATGTTGTACATAAAAATGATCATGCCAAAAATGATCATGTCTCTGCAAAAGTTATATATCGTCAACCTTTGCCATTTGCGTAAAAAATAACTAAAAAAAGTAACCTATTTAATTTTTAATAGATAAAAAGCCATTATTAAAAATTTTAGAAAAAAATCCGTGCGTTAACTGGTAGGATCTACAATACAAATATAAGGGGCCGTTTAATTGGTGAAAAATTTTCTCATTTTTTCAGGGAATTTTTCATATGAAAGGGGAAAACAAAAAATCCGTTTAGTTACACTTTTTTCCAACAATTTTCAAAAAATGTTAAATTCTCATTCTCTAAATTTTAACTACAAATTTGAAAAGCTCATTCTGCTCTTTTCACTTTTTTCATTCTTACTTTTTATATGTCTATTTTAATACGTTTTCATCTATTTTTTACGTTTTTATCCGTTTTTATACATTTCCTTACGCTGTCGTCCGTTTTCTTATGTTTTCGTCCGTTGTTTATTCTTTTTGTCATTTTTTTAACGTTTTCGTCTTTTTTTTCTTCATATTATCGTCATTTTCTTACGTTTTCGTCTGCTTTCTTACGTCTTCATCCATTTTTTTTACATTTTCATCATTTTTTTACATTTTCGTCTATTTTCATATGATTTTGTAAGTTTTGTACGTTATTCTACGTTATCTTACGTAAGAAAACGGACAAAAACATTAAAAAATGGACGAAAACGTAAAAACATACGAAAACGTAAAAAAATGGATGAAACATAAAACAACGGACGAAAACGTAAAGAATGGATGAAAACGTAAAAAATTGATGAAAACATAAGAAAACAGACGAAAACGTAAGAAAAGGGGCCGAAACGTAAAAAACGAACGAAAACATAAAAAAATAGACGAAAATGTAAAAAAGTGGACGAAAACGTAAAAAAAAAGATGAAAATGTAAAAAAAATGGACGAAAACGTAAAAAAACGAACGAAAACATAAATAAATGGACGAAAACGTAAAAACAGACGAAAACGTAAAAACAAAAATGAAAAGGTAAAAAAACAGATGAAAACGTAAAAAAATAGTCGAAAACGTAAAAAAGACGAAAACATAAAATAACAGATGAAACGAAAAAGGCGGACGAAAACGTAAAAAACAGAGGAAAACGCAAAAAAACATGCGAAGATGTAAGAGAATGATGGAAAAGTAAAAAAAAGACGAAAACGTAAAAAAACTGACAAAAATGTAAAATAACAAACGAAAACGTAAAATAACTGACGAAAACGTAAAAAAACAGACGAAAACGTAAAATATAGACGAAAACATAAAAAAAACGTAATAAAATCGTATGAAACGTATGAAAATGAATAAAAAGTAATGATAACGTACAAAACTCAAAAAATGGATAAAAACGTATAAAATCGTACACAAACGTGTAAAATGGATAAAAACGTACAAAGATCCAATATGGAAGAAAAAAAGTTGATTTAAGAAAGAAAAAATGTTTGAAAAGAGCTTCATCTAAACATCTTTTCATTTTTTGAAAAAGAAAAAATATAAATTCATTTAAACGGGTTTTCAAAATTCTCAACTCTTTTCTAGAGAAGAAAAATCAATCCCTTCTCTAGGAATTTGGAAACGGAAAAACAAGAAAATTTTTCACAAAAAACGTAAGAAAACGGACGAAAACGTAACTAAATGTATAAAAACGTATAAAATCAAAAAAACAGATGAAAACGGATTAAAATGGACGTATAAAAGTTGAGAATGAAAAAAGTGAGAAGAGTAAAATGAGCTTTTCAAATTTTTAGTTAAAATTTGAAAAATGATAATTTCTTGAAAAATTGTTTAAAAAAGTGTAACTAAAGGCATTTTCATATAAGGGTTAATTCGATATATACCCAATTTAAACTTTGAAATCTATACTATATAATAAACAGCTACATGTTACAACTCGATGAAGCACCCACTGGCGGAGCTATGTGAGGACCGGGGAGGGTCCCGGCCCCCTAGGTCTAAACCCGTTAGTGTATTTATTTGCGATTTCATGTGTATTTCCGGAAAAAATTTTACTTCGGCCCTCCCATTTAATGTATTTCCCGAAAAAAATTTGTTTCGGCCCTCCCACGGAAAATTTTCTAGCTCCGCTACTGGAAGCACCCGATGCAATTAATGCGCTGATGTATCTTGCTTGTGATTGGCCGGTCATTTAATGCGTACAATACACTATTGCATACTCCCTTTAATCTCATTTTTTTAACTAATAAATCGATTGAATTCCTATCAATATTCACTGTAACCGACTCATTCAAATAAATCAATGCAAATAAATCCTATCAAATAAATCAATTCAAATAAATCAATGCAAATCAATATCAATGTTACAACTCTTTTTCTCACGTATATGATGATTGCATATAAGAAATGATGAGGATAATGGAGATCGACAGTACGTCTGACCATTTGATTATGATGATTGCATATAAGAAATGGGATAGATTTTTTCGTGAGGTTAGTTCATTTTTCCTTAAAGTGTCCTGAAATATTTATCTTACATATCTCTTTCTGGTCTCAATTTGGTGTTTAATTATGCAGGGGATATATATAGTGCATACCGGTCCAAAAACGAAGTTACCTGCTAACAAGTAGTCAAGTACAACATTCTCCTAGAAGAATACAATGCTGAGGCAAAATACAATGCAATACGGTTCCTCAAGTCGCATTTATAAGCATCTCTGTTAGGTACATGATAAGGTTTTTCATATTTTATTTTACATTTCAACAACTATTGAACCTTACTGGTATTTAGAATCTTCATGACATAATTTTTCTGTTTTTAATGGCTTATAATAATTTATTGGTTCAAAAATGTTGATAGATGTGTTGATTAAAAAGAAGCTAGGATATATTTTATATTATGTTAATGCATTCTTTTGCATGAGTATAGTTGTCAATGTATAATGTGGTGTAGATTGTATTGAACAATGGCTGGTATGGTTTATGAATTAGTTCACATTCAATATCGTCTAATTTACATTATAAATTTCTTTATATGAATATTGCTAAACCTTTACTTTGAAAACTAAAGAGAAGACATATTGAGTGTCAGATCCTTTTGTTATAACTATAAACCAAAAGTAAGAGCCAATCTCTTATAACAGTTTGTTTCTACTTTTCGCATCATGTCTCACATCTATATGTTGCATCATGTCTCAAAACTTCAAAAGTAATACAACAAACATTGTTTAAAAAAAAGTCACACATTACTTCAAGTGGACACACATCCGAATCCTTAAGTTATCGACGAGTTGATCTATTATACTTACCGTTCCAACTACACGCACAATGGACACCAACTGACGTACATGTATCGATTGATAATTTTGTAATTTTACTATCATACAAAATTTTTGATCTGATTTTCTTTAATGTTATCAATGCGAACAACTTAAACTCCATGACATTTAGTGTTATCAATGCGAACAACTTAAACTCCATGACAGGAACTATGTTGACTATTAAGTATTTTGGACGTTATTGCTTAATATATCTACATAATGTTGTTAAGAAATATTAATAACAACGGATTATGACGGAATAAGATTTCAAGTTGTTAGATTAGTAAGAACGATAATAAATGAAACACACTTTGGAAAGAGGGTCATGCTTAGATTGAAATTTAATCCGTATAATAAACATTTATCGCTAAATATTTAGGTGTTCACAAAATGAACATGGATTACTCAAATGTTTGATGTTGACCGCAACATTTGCTCTTTAAAACCATCAAAGTCAGAGAAGACGACACATGCACATTTTTATGTTGATAGTTACAAACCAAATTGATTATCTATCATTGATATTTTACTTATTATTCCTTTTAGAAAAATAATGAAACTTATTTATGTTCGTTTTTGTTTGTTAATTTATTCACACACGTAACTTTTTAACTAATAATCTTTACAAATCCCTGTCATTACACGGGTCTATAAGCTATTTACATATATTATTCAATCACCAACTCCTTTTGCTTACACTTTTTTAAAAAAACTTATTAAGTGCTCACGGAATGAACATTGGCTTATCATTTAATTAACGCTTACTACATACATTTTCTTTTCAATGCGATCAAAATTGGAGGACACGATGTATGGACGTTTATTTATTAATAGTTACAAAGATAATTGTTTATAGTATCATTGACTTATTATTTATTATTCATTTCAAAAAACAATTCTACCTATTTACGTTTTTTGTTATTTCTTTATTATTTCTTACTTTATTCACACATTTAATTTCTTGACGCGTGATTTCTTTAAAAACCCCGTGATTCCACGGGTCTATAAGCTAGTGTCATATATACCCAACTAAATATTAAAATGTCATATACATCCAATTCAAATATCATATTTGTCATATTTATCCATTTCATTATAAACATTATTAAAATCCTATTATACCCTTGATAATAATAATAAAAATCAGTCTAAATTCATTCAGTTTCTCATTTCCTATGTTCTATATTTTATTCCAAGGATTTTTGGTTACTGCTAATGTTGTGATTGTTTAATGATATGGTGGTTGGTTTTCTCATATGAATCATTCTGACCTTGACGAACATAAATAGGGTGGTAATTGATATAATAATGTTTGATTTCTATGTGTTTACTATAATCATGTTGTATGTCTATTATCTATGTATTTGGTTTTGTAGTGAATTGTTGTATAGACGTAAGATTTAACAAGTTGGCATGGTACTTACGAGTATTACTTAATGAAGGTATACATCACAACGCGTTCGGGGTCAAAGGAACTTCTTTTTCGTCGAGCAAGTCTTTCAACACCTTAAGCAGTGAACTTAATCGTTGTAGTGTAGTATTAGGGTAAGCCACGGAATTGATATCGTCTCTCAGGGAATAGGAATCTGGTGAGAAGTTACTACGCTAAGGTTGGGGTTGAGGAAGATTATTTTTTATCTTTTTATATTTTTTAGGAAATTGAAAGGTACGAATCTCGGGGTTTGGATTTGGGGGTTAGTATTTCTACCGATTACTTCTACTATCTAATTATCTAAACTAAGGTGTATGTAGTCTACGTCTATTTGTTGTGTGCTCGTATGATGATTAAAAATGTATTTGCTTAGGTTTTATTACTCCCTAGTTATCTCCTATTGATGGTTGAATTGTCACGTCCTTATTCCTAATCGCGTTGTGTCTCTAAGGTTGTAGGGTATGCGTTTATCCCTATCTCTTTGAAGCTACCAAAGGTTAAAGGCTACAAAATCGCTAGGATTAATAAACTTAACACTAAGGTATTTTTTGGGTGTTTAGCCTACAATTACTCTAGGTGATTATAAACTAAGGTTCCACAAAGATTCAATCAAGCATTAATAACACAACGAATAACCTATCGCAATACTAGATCAATTACAATTAGGATAAGAGACAACCAATCAATATTCAATGACTAAGTTTCATATTACCTAAGCAAACACACAAGTAAATTAGCCGGACATGGGGAACATGCAAGCATACACACAATCAATTGAAGACATAATTAAATTAATGAAGTAAAACACTTATCTTGATGTAAGATAGGGTATGGAACCCTAAAATCTTGTAAGACAAAGACATTGGTTCGGTTTAGGTTTTACTCCACAAAACTACACACTGAAAACCGAAAAATTCGGATTCTATATATAATATTACACATGCGGCGGCCACCTTTAATTTGTGGACGTCGGTCGCCGTTATTAGGGTTTCGTCTTGGCCACGTTATCATTGTGGCGTCACCTTATGTCCGGACGCCGTCGCGCTTGAGTCTCGACGCCGTCTGGATCATATCTAGGCCGTCGAGCCGCGACGCCTACTCTTTTAAAACCCAAGCCGTCACTTGAAAATAAGGATTTTGGCCATTGTGATCGTCACAACACATGTTCCGAATGACATCGCAAGTATAACTGACGCCGTCCCTTGTAATTCGGCGACTTGAGTGTCTCGATTCTTGACTTTGGCCATTTTCTTCAGATATTCGCGCCTTTTCGTCCGAATAAGTGTCATTCCAAAGAATTTGCCTTCAAGAGACCTAAAAAAGGAACGATATTAAGTAATAACGGATACAAAAGTGATCAAATAAAGACTTAAACGACCCCTCAAAAAGATACATTTTAAAACCTTATCAATGGGTTATATGGTGTTAAATATTTTAGCATCCATCTTTCGTCGTGTATTCGATCGCATTTTGTTTTCTCATCTTTTGCATCCTCACAGAATTGATATTTACGTGTATTCTAACTGTCTTGTTTAATGAAATTGCACAAGAATCGCTTTACCAGAAGAAATATGTATGAAAGAAGAGAATAATTTTAATATATTTTTAGAGGTATAATAGGGATTTAATGATGTAAATTTTCTATTTTAAATAATTTTATAATTAATTGGGTAAATATGATAAATACAATGTTTAAATTGGGTATATATGTTATTAGCATTTTTTATTGGGTAAATTTGACATTTTAAGTTTTAAATTGGGTGTATATGAAATTAACCCTTCCTATGAAAAATTTCCTTAAAAAATGGGAAATTTAAACGGGCTGTGATCTTCTTTTTCTTTCCGGAAATTTGAAATCTCATCCATCCATCCATCCATCTATCAAGTCAAACCCTAATTTTATCCCCCAAAATATCCGATCTACTCCTCATCATCATTCTGCAATCAATTATTTTTCGTAATCAATTATCGTAGTTCAGGTAAACTTTTATTTTAAATATATTTATTCATTCGATGGTTTTGTTTACGATCTGTTTTCTAAGTATTTGATTTGCTTTTGATTAATAGATGCAATTGTTGTTAATTGAGTAACATATGAATGACTGCTAGCTATATGAAAATTTAGCCTAAATTGATCATAGCTTATTAAGAGTGTTTCTTATTGCCTAATCAAGTTTTTCGGGGTTGTGTTTTCTTATACGAGTCTGATATTAATTAATTTGTTTCGTATTAATTGATTCTGGAAACTGACTTTTTTCCTTGAGGGGTTTTTAATTTGAGCTTCTGTCGTTTATAAGTTTGTATAAGCAGCTGATAAATATGAGGTTTTAAGATTTTCCCTATTCGAACAAGCGTTAAAGCCAGCTATTTCAAATATCCCCACAAAGTATATGTTTTTTAATACAAAAATAGCATATGCAATAACAAAGCATAATGTGGGAGATAGTTTTTGGGTAAAAGTTTATCTGTTTAAAGCAGCTTCTAAAGGCAGATGAGTAGCGTTGAGCATTTTGAGTGAGACATTATATGTACGCTTATCTAATTTTATTTGAAAGTTATTATGCTTAGTGGCTTAATTTCCGAGCTAGCCATAAGGTGAAACAACTTGTTTAGGATGGTTCTCTACTTTTGCTTATAAAGCATATGCAGGAGCTGTTAAAATCTCTAGACTTATTATTGACAAACACTTTGAACAGAACCGAGTAGTATTAGGATTAAAAATCGGTTTCATGATTTGGAATTACCTGCTTTGCTTTATTGAAAATACATTTTTGGTTGTTGACAGTCTTTCCTCATGTCCACAGGATATATATATATCCGAAAGTACGGTTGCAGAATCTTCCATACAATGGCATCTTTGGATATGTCACTTGGGGATATCATAAAAAGCAGACGTACTACTGAGAGAGCTGAGAAAGGTGGAGGGCGAGGCAAGGCCCGCCGTGGGCGAGGACAAGGAGGTTCGTCTGGTAATGGAAGACCAACAGGGAAACCTCGCAAAGGTCCCCTCAGGGTAAATGCTCCGCCATCAGCCCAGACTATTGCCAAGGCAAGCCCACTATTATGGATATCTAATGCATTTGATTGCGAATCTGATTTGAAATACAAACGTCAGGACATCGTAACATCTCTTTTTCAAAATCAAATATGAGGGATATTTAATCTTTTTGAGAAGTTCAATTTCGCTCCAACACTGCGAGTTGTTATCTGGATCTTACAACAAATTACGTGATGAAATCAGAACTTGTTGGTGGCTTCATTAAATTATAGTGCTTAGCCTAGCATATTATTTAACGGGGATACTAGCTATAATTTACTAAAACTGACCGACTTCTCAACATTTGGGGGCTATACCATAACCATATGTGATCAGTCATATTTAGTTGTGGTCGCTTTATTTTCTAATTACTGGTTTGGAACGGAAGTTCATGATGCATCTTATTGCTATATCCTGAGATGGCTAATGTGTGAGATTTTCAGTTACTGTTCTGGTTCATGGTGTTTTTGAAATGGCTTCATTAAATTATAGTGCTTAGCCTAGCATATTATTTAACGGGGATACTAGCTATAATTTACTAAAACTGACCGACTTCTCAACATTTGGGGGCTATACCATAACCATATGTGATCAGTCATATTTAGTTGTGGTCGCTTTATTTTCTAATTACTGGTTTGGAACGGAAGTTCATGATGCATCTTATTGCTATATCCTGAGATGGCTAATGTGTGAGATTTTCAGTTACTGTTCTGGTTCATGGTGTTTTTGAAATGACGATTCCTTTACTGAACTTCAGAACTGGAGCTCTCTCCTGCATTTTGCACTCGTTTTTATGCAGTGGACTTGGTCTTCAATTCTCGTTCATATATTTTCGTAGCGTGACTTTTGTCACTTTAGGATACGTAATCGTTTCAGTATTTGAATCTTCGGAACTTCATATCTTTTTTTGAAAATGCTTTGGACTGACTCCATGATAACTGATTAGCTCATGAAGAATGGTGACTTTGCTTTATTATATGGTATTTTGCTGACATGTATTTGTCCCAACATGGATCTTGTGGTATGTTGGCACCAGACTTTTCGCAGACCCAAGAGTATGCCTTGGCAACGTGACTTGTTAGAAGAGAGCCTAAAAGCAACTGGTCTACCAGGGTTGGATGATGGTGCAAAATTGTATGTCTCTAATTTGGACATTGGAGTTACAAATGAAGATATAAGGGTATGACTTCAGCATTGTGGTTTTGAATGGATTTCTTGTGCTTCATTCTTGTGAGACTCTCATGATGTTATTTTGCAATTAATGTGGAATTTAGGAGCTGTTCTCTGAAATTGGGGAACTGAAAAGATATGCAATTCATTATGACAAAAGTGGCCGTCCAAATGTAAGTTTACTAAAGTCCCCTATTCTTGGTACAATTAGCCATTCAACTATGGTATTCTTTTCCTAACATACACACCATTGGACATAATGAAAGTAAACTCAAGTCTCATATAGTTGGACACACAGCAAATAATGTCATGTAAAGTAAAAGAGTAGAAAACATTCTAATTGACCTTGAAGTAATGAAGTGAAATTTAGCTTGTTTCTGGATAGCATATTCAAATAAAGTCTTGTTCCTTTCATAGTCATAGCATGGGTGGTAAAAGAAGTGTGTATTTTGGAGATTCTGTAGTGGTAATATAATTTTCTTGTTATTTGCAGGGGACAGCAGAAGTAATGTTTGCACGAATAAGTGATGCATTCCAAGCGCGCAAACGTTATAATAATGTACAATTGGATGGAAAGCCGATGAAGATTGAAATCGTTGGCTCCAAGTCCGATGTTCCTCTTGCACCTCGTGTGAATGTTGTTGGAGGAGTGAATGGGCAGAGGACAGTAGTGATGATGTATGCTACCTTCTTATACTTGTTTACTTTTTATTTGTGTTGCGTCCCTGTTTAGTTTCTGTAGATAAAGTTATTAGTTTATTACTGTTTCAATGATGGGAAACCCTTTGGTATTTCCCTAGGGGTGATAAAATGGCATGCATGAGACAGCCTTTTGTCATTTATATATACAACCACTAAAGATGTGTATGGGTAACCTACAATTTAAGGGTATGGTTACTGAACTTGAGAAATATAAATCAAACACTTGCAATCGCTTGAATTCTCATGCCCCTGTACCCATACGCACTATTGACTAAAAAAACGCACCCAAGTTAAATTATGTCAAAAAGTAATGTTGTTTGGTTGCTAAAATGACCAAAGAAAAGGTTTCCCATCTTATGAGCACCATTACCTCTTATCAGTTTATGTTTGATTCATTTGAACTTCAAAAGTTTGGGTCTTAGAACCAGTTACATTTTTCTATAATGCTTTATATAATTTTTGCAGGCCTGGAATAGGCCGTGGAAGAGGAGGTACAGCATTTAATCGTATATCTGGGTAGGTGCTTACTAATATGTGGAAGGTTACTTTTTGAGAACATTTTAACACATCTTCAGGATTCTATCACTTTGCTCACCACAGTTGCGAAATACCTCAATCCTTTATAATTTCGCAATGTGGGATTGAAAAAATTAATTATTGCTTCCTTTATTTATCTAGTTTTCTTTTTCTGGGCATTCTTCATTGATTACTGCATTTATGTGTAAATATTATATTTTTCTATTTCTTTATAAAAAAAACTCCACATTTTTACCAGATATGAAAAGTTTAGTAAGAAACAACTGTTTCTTTTATTACTGATTCTACTGATCTAGTGTTACCAGTTTCATTTATTATATAAAATTTCACCTGAAATTTATTTTTTCTGTTTTATTTTTTCTAGTCAGAAAACCCGTGGTGCCATAAAGAATGGTCGTGGTGGCACAATGAATGGACAGGGTGGTGCTGCTCGGCAGGGCAGTGCTGCTCGGCAGGGCAGTGCTGCTCGGCAGCGGGTGGTGCTCGGCAGGGCAGTGGTGCTCGGCAACGGGGTGGTGCTCGGCAGGGCCGTGGTGGTGGGCGAGGACAAGGTGGTGGTCGTGGGGGTGGACGAGGGAAGAAGCCAGCAGTTAACAAATCTGCTGATGAACTTGATAAGGAACTGGAGAATTATCATGCCATGCAGACTTAAATCCTTCATCAAGCTTCTGAAAAAACTCAGACTGATGGAATAGTTTTTATCAGTTGTACAAAAAGCTTCTCTAGTATTTTGTCTTGTTCGTTTCTTGGTTTCTGTTCTTTTTATTAAAAATCTATACTACTTTATAATGCATTTAGGCCTTCTAATTTTAGAAGGCTTAAAAATTCAGACTTTTTTACTTGCTTATTATGGAAAAGTTTTTCTAACCAAAATTAAAATAAGGAGCCCAATCGTGAGATGACATGTATGTACCTTAACAAACTCCAGTTCTAACTTTAACAAACTCCAAACCTAACTCCTAACCACTAAAAATTAAGATAAAGAGCCTAATTATAAAACGACGTATGTATTTCTTAACTAAAATTCATCTTTATTTTTAAATTAAAATATCTTTTATCTACTTATTTTTTTATAATCTAATTATACCATATTTTCTAAAATTTTATCTTCTTTAATTCAACATCCATTTTGATATATTTTTATGAGTTTTAGTTTTTATATTTTAATGGGTTTATTTTATTTTAATTCAAATTTTACAACTTTAACATTTATTTCATTTATTTCAATCAATATAATCTTGATTACAAAATCATATCTTTTGGGGTAATGTTGACGCGTAAGATCATGCGAGTATTTATATACGGGAATAATGATGTCATGAAAGCTACGGAAAGTTACAGAACCCAAACAAACACTTACAACCAATACATATACATTCGAAGTGTTGTAAACGAATTCACTAAGCGGTAGTAAACACATATAACTATCTTATCGCATGCATTGTCTGTGAGTCACGTAAGATTCTGAAAGAGTGGAGCTCTAACTTGTAACGGTATCTGTTTATTGTGCTTTTAAACTGTTGGTATTTTTTATTCATGTTTTATGTATTTCTGACTGAAATAGGGTCACCAGTATTTAGTGTTGCATATGTTTAACAATTTTGGTCTTTTTAGCAGTTTAACAATGTCCTTTTTGAGTCGATGATCTTCAAAGCAGTGTATTTTCCTGCTTCTATATGGTATTCGTCCTTGGGTGGGACGGGGGTGCTGTAAATTTGAGGCTGGTTATTGTTTAAGCATGCTGGAAAACATATTTCTGTTGGTTTCTGCTCAAATATCATGATTTTAGTGTGTTGAAGCCGACGTTATAAATAGCGCGAGGCGTGACGTAGTGGCATGACTAAGTCTCAAGCCTTTACAGTTAAAGGCGAAGCTTTTGCGTTTATAAAGCATGACATAAGGCGACACAAAGTATGAAAATATCTATACTATTTATAATGCATTTAAGCACTTCTCTCCTATTAAATTTTTAAGATTTTCTAATATAGATTTTTTGCAAATACACGTAAAAAAGCATTATTTACAAGTATGTTAAGTATAAATAATTCTTATCTTAAAACATTATATTTATTGATTATAATTAATACACTCCTTCACTAATAAATACAAATCATTAAGCACAATGTATACACAATTGTAGCACAAATGTACAAAAAAACCACTTCAACTCCATTTCTTTTCTTTGCAGTAAACCAACTTTTATGATTTGTAGTTGTGTATATTCTTCATTTACTTTTACTTATTCTAAATGATACAACCCATCATCTCATCAACAACAAATACATAGTTACAACTTCAACCAACAACAAACCCATGTCTTTCTCAAAAAATTTAAACGAAAAAATAATAATAAATACAAGAACAAGAACAAAATCTCGGTTTTGGTTTCGAAATACTCATAGATCCTTAAAGATACAACAAACCATTCATTGATCTTGGAAAAAACAAAATTCGAACCACCTACTTAGTTTGCGAGTCACAAACAAGATTCAAAGGAATTGTTGTTTTTCCTTTCGGTTAAAAATAAGAAATAGAAGGGTGCTTATTGTGTTTGTATTTTGATATGAAGACAAGAAACGAAAATCACCAGTGACAAGTTTGTATTTGTCGTTTGAACACGGGGATTTTGGTGGTGGGATTTTCGGTTTTAAAATTTAATGAAGATGAGATCGTGACTTTTGTGAGTTTATGAGATTGAGATGAGAGAAAAGAGAGATAAGAGGTGGCTGGTGAATAAGAAAATAGAGCAACATTAGTCTTAGTATCATTTAGGGTTATGAGTAGTGATTGGGAGGCCTAAAAGATATGACTAAATTCATGCCTAAGCCTATGTGTCATCATCCTGATGGCTGCAGCCAAGGGGTCCATGTTTTCACAAACCATCAAGATCATGACACATATGTTTAGGCATGAATTTAAGCATACAAATTAGGTCTCCCAATCATTTTCCTAGGGTTATTTGCAATAATGGGTCTGTATTTACGTTTGTTAAAAAAAATATATTACTAACAAAGAAATAAAGTGGGTTGAGTATCAGTTTTAAGTTTGGACCGAGTATTACGAGTTGCACTGGAAATGATTTTTTGAGTTATCAATATTTGCTTTGGTTGCGATTATATGTAGGTGCATTAATACTTTTATATGAAATAATAGGCTATTGCTTAAAGATATTACAACAAAAAATCTCTTTTTCTAAAAAGTTATTGTCACGGTAAAAATATAATAATAATATATTATATGCCAAAAATCTTAATTTTGTTATCAGATTACTGACCACGATCGGCAACGCGTAATTTTGATATACACCAAACCGCTAGTATTTATATAATATTTCATATATATCGAGTTTACAAAGAGATGTGGTATAAGCGGCATAACCAAGCGCCAGAAAATATTTATATAATATTTAATATATATCTGCGGGACGCTGCGGGGCCTTTTAGAACAATGGTTGAAGCTAGTTATCGGCTATCTTATTTTTGCTTTTATATAATTATAAGGGCAATTACATATATCCCCATCTAAACTACAATAATTACATATATCCGCAACCAAACTTTTAAATAACATATATACCCACCGAAATCTATTGAAATCACATACATATCCATCTTATATCTTTCTTGTTATCAGTTACTTTTTAAGTGACCACTATACCCCTTTTGTTCCATAAAAATCTTCACAAAGCAATGCCGTAAAAAATCGAGTTTTCACTGTTAATTTTGAATTCCCATTTAGTGTGTAAATGGATGATATCCCAAATACACCAAACATTGGCTAATGGCTTAAAGTATCGTCAGACCATGCATATTTTTAGTCCATATTCATCTTTTACTTTACAACAATCAAATTATTTTTTGATAATTAAAACTGCCAAATGATCTAAAGGTGAATAAAAACCAACTAACACAACCTACATCTAGATTCGTGAGTCATTGCAAACGCCGTCAATTTTCTCAAAAAACAATTATTTACACCCTTTATTAAAGATATAATGAATACTTGCGTTTATAAGGCGTGACATAAGACGACACAAAATATGAAAATATTTATATAATATTTAATATATATCGAGTTTACAAAGAGATGTGGTATAAGGCGGTGTGGTGACATGGCGTGGCGGCATGACCAAGCCTCAAACCTTTGCGGGACCTTTGCGAGCCTTTTAGATTGAAGCTAGTTATCGGCTATCTTATTTTTGCTTTTATATAATTATAAGGGCAATTACATATATCCCCATCTAAACTTCAATAATTACATATATCCGCAACCAAAATTTTAAATAACATATATACCCACCGAAATCTATTGAAATCACATACATGTCCATCTTATATCTTTCTTGTTATCAGTTACTTTTTAAGTGACCCCTTTTGTTTCATAAAAATCTTCACAAAGTGATGCCGTAAAAAATCGAGTTCTCACTGTTAATTTTGAATTCCCATTTGGTGTGTAAATGGATGATATCCCAAATACACCAAACATTGGCTAATGGCTTGAAGTATCGTCAGACCATGCATTCTAATTTTTACTCCATATTCATCTTTTACTTTACACCAATCAAATTATTTTATGATAATTAAAACTGCCAAATGATCTAAAGGTGAATAAAAACCAACCAACACTACCTACATCTAGATTCGTGAGTCATTGCAAATGCCATCAATTTTATCAAAAAACAATTATTTACGCCCTTTATTAAAGATATAATGAATACTTGCATATTTATACATTAATGTTTTTGCATTGATCGGGCTGTAGGGAAATGTATAATCGACTTAAACCTATAATTAGACAAAAGTGGGTATATATGTTATTTTAAAGTTTGGTTGGGTAAATATGTAATTAGTGAAGTTATATCGGGGATATATGTAATTCTTTCATCTATGCTATATATAATAGAAAAACAGTCAAAGGTGAATTATTGAATTGTTGAAATTAGTCAATGAAGAGAGAAATATATAATGTAATTAATACTCTTATTAAAACACCCCATTACTTAAAAGTACAATAATTTATTCATATTGTACAACAAATTAAAAGCACATCTACCAAATTAAAAACAATCAATTAAGATACCGCTTACTAAAAAGTACAATAATTTTTTCGTAACGTACAATTTAAAGAAGCTATAACATAATCCAAAATATAAAATAATTAAACACACTAATTAATGTTATTTTTAAAACATTCTAAAATGAAAGGTACATGTTATTATACACATTATACAAATTAATAAAACACACAAAATTTCATACAACTAACAAGTTGATGGTACATATAGTTTTGAAAACCTGACCGGACCGGACCAGCGTTTTCAACCGGGAACCGGTGTCGTCACCGGTTCGGCTAACCAACTAAAGCCATCCGAAAACGAACCAGAGATGACCTGTTGAAACCGATACAAAGTGGTGAATCAGATCTCATCGAGATCTATTTCTCCGGTTAATCGTCACAGGGTACCGCCGCCAAAACGCAGCGGGTACCGCTATTACTATATATAAAGGAAAACCAAAAGTAAAAAGTGAAAAGTTGAAATTAAAAGTGAAAATGTTGAAGACATATATTTCAAAAGAAAACTATTAATATACATCGAAAACCGGGTTGACCCGGGCGCTCAAACCCGCGGATTGACCCGATTTAATTTGACTGTTTCGAACCAACTGTTGGGTTGACTCGGTTCATCGACTGCTTTTTTACGAGCAGTTCAACGGTTGAACCATCCGGGTCGAACTGGGTTTCATATTTGAAAAAATTATATGAGAAATGATGAAGTAGTTTTGGAACCCATGACAAATTTGGAAAAATGAGAGACAAAGTAATTGTAGTTTTTGTTGTTTATTTTGCTTTGACATATCTACTTTGTCATTTGTATAATGTTATTTTAAAAAATGTTGGTCTTGCACCACTTAAGGGACTAACATATATGAATCGTCTTTTAAAAGTTAATATATATTGTATAGCCTTTTGTCCAGTATATAAATAATGTTATGTAAGTTTATTAGAATCACAACAATTAAATAGTATCGTTATCTTTAGCGATAATTATTTGTACCCAAACAAATAGCTTTAAACAATGCTTAAATATCTATGCAAATTGATAGTACAAGATAATCTTATTATAGTGATATCAAATTTGTAAGGTTACAAGTTTAAAAGCCACACACCAAATGATAAACGCTACATATATATATAAAAATAATAATAATAAAAAAAAGTTATCACTGCCTAAATTATTGACAAAACAAGAAAAGGCGATCACACACGTTGGCTACCTCTAAATTACAATATAATATTGCCAACTCCATAATACCGTTTGCTTTTTGTAATGCTTGAATCCATTATTACTAAAAACTTAATAACTTAAAACAATCCTATTAGAAAATATACTCCCACACATAAATCAACTCCACATAATTTTTTTTGAAAAAAAATGTATATTTCTGCTGTTATGCAACCACGCATCAGAATTATAGTTATTCGAGAATGATTCTCTAACGCTACAAATACATTTTGTTGAAAGAAACATATGAGTCATCGAATTTTTGAAAACAGACATCATGCATTGACGCGGTCTTTCGCTATAATTATAAATGACGACCAAATTAGTGAGCAATAGTAACTTTGCTTCATCAGTTGCTGATATCTTTTTGTTGTCGTTACTAATATTGATGTATCGTTTTTCTTAAAATGGCTGATAAGGACTCTGATTTTTAATCAATCTCCAAATAAAATCTGAGCTTTGGCTTCAGAAAAATATGAGGTGAGTGGTTTTCTGGATTTGAATGCCTTGAAGGGAAGTCTGTTTTGTATTTTGTGCAAGGGATTTTGGAAGATATATGCGTCAATCAACCTGATAAGACTGCTAGTGCTGTCATATTGACAGTTGAACTACCCAAACTGCATTTCAGTTTGGTTACCTCTAATGTCTAGTGCAAGATACAAGTTTTGCTTACATTGATTCTCTGTTGGCCAAAGATTAACATGTCATCATTTAAGGTTCGTTTGTCAAAGTATTTGTTAATGTGTTTGGTTTGTATAGTGGACGAAACACCCAGGCACCAAAAAGAATCATTTTATAAAATGTAAAAACATGTACAAAAACAGTATAACCAAATATGGATGCACACACACTCTTAACAGATCATATTCCTGAAACTCAAATAAACTAGCAGAAACATCTTTATCATTGCGAGTCCCCTGTGGTTGCATCTTTTCTTGTTTTTAGTTTACCTGAATCAGTCCTTTCATATAATTTCTCAACCAAATCATTCCATTTAGTTCGCCCTGGTTTTAATCCTGTACTTGATGTGTTCCGACTTTCCTCAATGGGAGTACGAGGTTCTGCATTTTTATGCTTCAATGGCAACTTGTGAGCAAATGTTTCATCTTCATTGTCCGACGTGGATTCTTGAGGTTCGTAGTCATCATCTTCAGTGGTACTCACAGCATGTGGTATATTGAGACTCACGGCTCTTTCTAAAGCATCCTTGTGTTCATCTTCAATTGACTTTAGCCTACTAAATTTTTGTACCTTTGGTGCTGTAGTGACAGTTTCCGATTCTTTTTCTTTCAATAACTGCAATTTTTAATGTGACGTTTAGCATTTAAGCACAGAAAGTTTATAACCAGCAACCAGGGTATTATGATAAGTTTATAACTAAGGTATGTACTATCAAAGATTTTCCAAAATTTGTCACTTTTATAAACCATAATAAATATGTAGCGATGTCACTCACGTTGAAAGCCTTCTCTGCTTCTCTGTGAATCCAGATAATTGCATGATCAGCTGTAGCATGAGATGATAAAACAATATGTTCAAATCTACCATCGACCGGAATTGCAGTTCTTACTTCCGGAGGATATCTTCCGCATCTATTTACACAACAATTGTAACTACCAAAAGAAATAGATATAAAAATCTCCAAAATATCCCAATTGTTAGGCGAGTAAAAGTTCACCTGCAGAACTTTCTCTCAACTATATGGTAAATTCGCCCAGGTGCATATAATCTTCTAGGATCTCTTAGCTTCCTACCTTCGGGAATGAAAGTATCCCTCAAGCAAACCAAAAATATTAAGCAAGGCAAGCAAAAAATTGATTTGAATATGTCTTCCAGTGGGGTGGCTGTTCTTGGCAAGAAATCATCCTGAATCAATTCAATTCAGTAAAACAATACTTAGGGGGGCTTGAGATAGCATTTTGAAAGTTATTATGCGAAATGTAATAATCAGAATAAGAAAATCAGCTCCATAACAAAATGGGCTGCACTGATTATCTAAAGATTGATCGAATAGTGATGAGAAAGTTTCATGGCTACTACTCCTGAAACTATCCAGGTATGATTATTTGACACTTACATCACCTGATACTCAAAATCCGTTTGACAATACTCTAAACACTCAAACAATTGATTATTTGTTATATGCGGCTTGGAAATAGAAGCAATAATACCTACATTTAAATAATCCAAAATGAACTATTTTGCACTTAAACCAATCATATAATGATAGAAACATTTTCACAATACTTAATAAAATGACCCTTCAAATGTAAAATGACCCTAGACAATGCAGGACAATTACGCACAATACTCCTAAAACTACCAGAACTAATTATCTGATACCTAAATGATTCTAGCGTTTGGAAAATTGTGTCAATCCAAGGATTTACATTTGAAAATTACCCCTAAAAAGATCATATATTAGAGGTACAAAAAATGATTTTTGTTTCGCCAACTCCTAAAGTTATCAAAAACAGATTATCCTACACTTACCACGTGTATACGGAATAATCAAATAATAACTTCCATTAACACACTGTAACATTGCCCATTAAATGGTTAAATTAGAGTCAAACAACAAAAGTAGTCCAAGTACAAATCACCTGCAAAACGATGGAATGTATAGCATCGGCATACTTAATAGCCAAATTCAACGACATACATCTCGAAGGAGCAAGAGTAAACCTGATTATATCCCTACCAATCCCACCAATCATACCTCTATGATTGACAATAATATCCGTCATTAAAGCCGCAACACCCGACCCAAGTGATTGTCCCACAAACATAATCTTATAACACCTCCCTTTATCCACCATAGGCTTTTTCAACTCATCACTCTCGTGCTCCAACAACCAAACAGCACTTTTCAACAACCAATGAAGCACATATCCACCATCATGGTTATTTCCCATTTATCTAATCAACTGTTTGAAACCAAATATTAAGAACTTTCTGATTATTTAATGATTGAGGGGTAGAATGACCCCGGAATAATTGGTGAATGATATGGGAAAGTTATGTAGCCAACAACTCCTAAAGTTACCCAAAATTTGATTCCTAAATCAAACACTCGAACAAATCTGACAAGAGTCGAAACACTAACAAAACGGTTATTTGTGGCCTAGGAACAAAATCAATAATAACTACGTCTAAAGTGATCCTAAATGGATTATTTTCCATTTAAATAACCATAAATTTATACTGATGTAAAAGAATCAGTTTCATAATAACGAAAGGGGTGGTCTAGTGGCAAAAGATTTGTGACCATCATCATAAAATGTGAGAGTGCTCAGGTTCAATTCCTAACCCTGAAGTGGCAGGCGGCACGCCAACCTCCTGAAAAGGGAGGACTTTACCCAGTTGGAGTCTGTGTGCCAGATTTTTTTTGGGGGGTGGTTCAAAACCCTTGGTTTAGTCGGCCAAAAGATCGGAAACCATGGTTACTCAAAAAAAAAATAATAATAATAATTACATCTCGATGAAAAACAAACACAATAACTAGATATCAATAATCACTCTAGAAGGGTGTTCAGGATTGGTTATTAGAACTACTAATGCTTTATGAAAAGAGGCAGATAAAATCTATAACAAAACACAATAATCACGTAAAGAATTGTCTACTTGCAATGATAAGGTTCATAAGAATGAATGCCGTGTTATCATAAACCTCAACCGATTGATCATTTATTATACTTGTCAAAGCATAATTCCGCCACGTTGGCCTTGAAGGCTTTCATGTGCCATTCATCGTCATCCAAGTGTGCTACAAACATAAAGGGACCAGTTAGAAGGAGTCCCAAGGCTGAAGCCTCGAGGACCACCCTCCGACGGTCAAGTCAGAACTCTACTTGAGAGATTTAGCATTATGCATATCGTTTATGTGATATAAATGTAGGCATGATATAAGCATGAAGGGACACGCCCTCCGGCATATAGAAGCGCGCCCTCCAGCTGAGAGTAATTCTAGATAGAGAAAATATAGAAAGGTAGAATGTATCACATATTCATATGAGAATGAATGGAATGTCATGAACAACCAACAAGGGTAGGGGTATTTATAGTGTTCATACTACTCTACCTGACACCACTATGGGATAAAGCGTCGGGTTAACTTACCTAGGCATTGGACCAAATCCTTTAGAATCTGGCGTCATTGTCTAGGGAGTAATAGTGTTCCATCATATGGTGTTGATACTTTTGAGAGTTTAGGCTTTTAAACAATGGATTACATAGTACTTTTAAGTGACCTTGGGACAAACACCAAAGGCGGGTACTGAAGGGCGTGGTGTCTTGTATAATTCCAGGTGGCATTAAGGTGAGCTTCGTGGGCAGGCACCAAAGGGTGTGACAATGTGGTGTGCCTTTCATCCGGACACGCCCTTCATCCGGCAGTCCATGTGGTGTGCCCTTCATTTGGCGGCCAATGTGGTCTGCCCTTCATCGGACGCCCAATGTGGTGTGCCGCCCTTCATCGAACACGACAACCTCATGACTTAGTGAGATAATATGTCTAGTCAATTCTGGAGCACCACAAAACGGCCGAATGGCCCACAAGTCGGTGATCCATTAGACGGGTCGGGGACGAGTTACGTCGTCAATAATATTTCATCTTTTATAAACATTTTTGTTAAACCAATCATAGTGGATGCCCTGAGTATTCGCAATTAAACTTAATCAAAAGGTAGTAGCTAATAAGATTCAAACAAGTATTTTGAATTAGCAACTTTCAAATTGTTTATTTCAACCTCAAATAAGAATTATAATGATAACTGTTGATACAAAAGTTGGACGTTCCTGGTTTGGAGCTCCGGTTCTCGTACCAATTGAGAATTGCTGCTTGAGACCTGCGCACTAAGAGACAAGAAACACCGTTAGGCTTACCGTGGGATTGTCTCCCACGATTATCCTCGTGAGGTGAGTAGTCGGTTTAGGGTTTAAGGAGTTTTAGGGTTATGAGATCGTACCTTAAGCGAGGGATATGATTCCTTTATATACGTGCGGAATCCTTGTTGGTTCCGTGTTCCCCAACCTTCGGCGTATCCGCATAAGTCGGTTGGGAATGATTATCTCCTTATTTTAGAAGATCTGGGATATCTATTAGTAAATAGATTTGGGCTTGGGCTTTCGTGAGCCCAAACTCTTATTGATATTGGCGGTTCGTGCGGGCTTGTGAGTATCAATGTAGTCGGGTTTATGACCCGACTCCGGACCTCGTCATCATGTCCCCAGGTCTAGTATGCGCGATGCGTAGCTGCGGATGCTAGACTAATAACCGTAGTCAAAATAAAATAAATAACGTACGAAGCGTATTAAAAAGCCATACACATACCGTAGGTGCATTGCATCTAGACATCAAAGTGAATTGTAAATGCCTCGTTATTCGGGGGAAAGTTACTGCCCCGCGTCCCATCAAAGGAATCTCAGCCACACAAGTGAAGGTAGTGGGGTCCACGTGGCACATATCGGGTGGATGGGAAAAAAGTATAAAACCACTCTCCATTTCCACAATGGTATTCTCTGTTAAAAAAGAAATAATCCACCATTGTTGAAATAGAGCTGCAGCGACAATCCGTAAATTAACCCACTTTAAGGTATCCGCGTGCGTTCAGTACACCATGGTGAAACAATTATCGGACTTTACCTCTTTCTTGACCGAGAGCAATCTCTTAGAGTTCACCTCAGTTATTTTATACCCGCAGCGTGCATCCGGTTGTGCGAATGCGCGGCGACCATGCGGACTTCCCGGAGGAAAGTGGGGGTGTATCGCGTTTGTTCGATTTTTGAACCAACGCGTGCCCTATCCGCTTCCTATGCGATGTGTTAAACTATTACGATCTGCATATATCTCGGTTACCTTTATGTCGGTGCGGCCAAAATTACCAATTTTGAGGTAAATTGCCGTTCTTGGCGATGAACCCAACCATCCATTTATTCCGCGCCTTTTATCACACAATATGGGCACATGGGTGGGTATCTTTTGCGAAGCGTCTTGGTGAGCATCAATGCTATCTGGATAAGCTAGACTCGCTTGGATTGGAGGAGTATTTCTTACGGGTAGATGATAAATGCTTTCCATGGAACTATGAGTTCTATACTCGGGTACATTAGAGAGGATGAGTGCCCCCACAGGTCGTATATGGCGAGGATGCGGGCGATAAATGACAACCGCATCCCATTGGTGCTATCCGGAGAGATTTACGGTACATATGGGCATCGGTAGTAACTATTTTGGTCCCGAAGATGAGATCCCGATCTTCTTGGGCCAATGGCGGTGGGTACTCGTTCATTGTACCTCTGTATAAATGATGTGAGTCTCTGTTTGTATTCGCGCATTATATAACTTATGTTATTTGTTGCTTCCTTCGCTGCGAAATGGATCTATTCAACGTGGTGCAATTAGCAAACCTTTGGATGTGAGGTCGAGTGCGGCCTTTGAAAAAGCGAAGAGCCAATACTAGCAGTCTGCGGGCCATACAATGGGTGAACTTAAGGGAGCAGGACCGGCTCTTGGTTGCGATAGAGGCAGCGCGGTGCTGGCGTCTGCCGAGCCCCGCGCGCCTTCCCTATTGCGCAGCCCACCACCGTAGTGGCGGATCCCGTTGATGAGAAATGGAGGAGCAGAGCATGCGCTATTGCGTAAAAGGTCGCGCAGCGGGGAGGGCGCGGGTTCAGCGAGGAAGAAGCGTCCCGTGATTGTTCATGTTGAATCGTCAGAGAGTGAAGCAGCATCATCGCACCCGTCAGCAAATGTTTCTGGGCCCCAGTAAGTACTCTTGATAGTATGATTGTTGTTTGTTTTCATCAAGTTTGCACATGAGATCTTGATAAGTGCATGCGTGTTTGTAGGTTCAAGCGAGTGCGGGCGCCACCTAAAGAGAGTCCCGTCATTCCGAGTCTTGAGCAGGAGATTGGTAGTTGTGCCGATGGCGGCAGGGATCGTCAATGGATCAGCGGTTGATAACCTTGTTTCTCTGGGCTGTGATTGAAGCGAAGTGTGTAGGGAAAATAGTCGGGACAATCAAAGGACCGGCGCATTGCATCACTGGAGGTATGATTGGCGGTGCAAGGTGAAATAAAAAGCCAATGCGTATCGGAGAGACTTGCGGGAGAAAAATGTCTCTACTATCACAAATAGACCGGGAGCGTCTTTGAAGCGATCAAGTATAATTCGTCATATAGCTGGGCCCTTAAACATCTAAGCGAGGTAAAGAAAATTTCTTTCTTGTGATTGGGGAGCTTAGAAGTCTTGTGAAATGGTCATTGGAGGTGCGAAGCGAAGCTGCAAGCTCGGCTGAGTATGACGAGGAGTTGTATCCTCATTTCATGTCCACCATAGGTGGCGAAGGTGGCTCATAGGCCATGGTGCTGCGTCTCAGCCGCACTCGATTACCCTAGAGTCGCCGAGGTGGTTAGTGCCGCCGGGGAGGTTGTGCGGTGCGCTGGGGCGTGGTAAGTCGAAGCAATTGAAAAGCTTCATGAGGCAGGCTGTTGAAGGCGCCCATCGATAAGGTACCAAATTATGTTGAGTCATATGATCACTGTCATTGCCATGCAGAGAATGAAAGACTTAGAGCTCCCAATGATTTACGAGCTTGGCGCGATCAAGATTATCCTATAAATGTTATTATGGCGGGGTTGACCTTGGCGTCATCGTCATGGGGGTGCGAAACACGCCAGACTTTTATTGAAACCCATGAGTCTCGACTTCAGTACACATCTTTCGCGTCCTAGGGATAGTCGAATCCATTTGCTTTGGAGAAAGAGGTACCTTTAAAGGAAGTGTTGAAGCGCGTGCGACCGTCTTGCTAAAAAGAAGGTATTGCGGTAAAGCTATTTTGTGTGGAGTTGGTGCGGTAGCGCTTGCCAAGGTCGATGGGGTGCCGGTTAGTGTGGCCATTTGTGTCGCGTCGGGATGCGGGGCGTGTTGAAGGGTATTAGCGAAGCCAAAAATGCAACGAGTCACGTTGGCACCTCTTCACTTAAGCGTTGTAGCAGCTGGTAGTTGATATGTTAATTATCTCTTGTAATAACTCGTAGTTATGAATAAAAGTCTCTTTTTTGCTGTGGATATTATTAAAACGTGTAATGTATACGTATATGTTTGTCTTTGCGTGAAAGATGTATTCGTTGCCGAAGAAACAAACGTGTACGCCAGTGCGAATGTAGGAAATCCATAATCATGTATGAAGATCATAGTATACTTGGAAAATAATTCTAAGTACTTTATCATAATCGTGTATGTTATGATACACAGCGTACTGTAAATATCACATTAAGGAATCAAGTGTCTTGGTTCCTAAGTTGTTAAACGTCTTGGCGTGTGCGTTCTTTGCGCAACCATCGTGGGATCGCGCATATCTTATTCCAACGTCTTGAGAACAAGGTGTTTAACAAGGATCGTGACCCGTGTTGATGGGTTTGCAACCTCTTTTCAACAAGTTAGTTAGTAGGTTAACTTATCCTTTTACCATCGTGGGTCTATTAAGTAGTGCATGCACGCCATCGTGGGCAAGAAATAAAAATCGTTAAGACATACGGTATATGGAGATAACAACTTAAAATGTGTCATGAGTTAGCTAGAAACCGCGGCGTTTATTGATACTTGCAAGTTTTGGAGACATAACAAAGAAAGCAGTATATATGAAAAATAAAAATGAATACATGAATGTTTATTGAGCCTTTGAAAGTGCGGAGCGTCTGTCTTGTTGTCTAGTAGCTATTCTTATAGGTAGCACCTCTTGAGGTTCTTAGATGTTCCATGTCTTGTGATGAGTCGCGACCATCAAGCCTCGTAACTGTCTGGCGCTGTGCCTATTGCTTGATAACCTCATGGGGTCCTTCCCACTTTGGTCCGAGCTTACAGATCTGCTGCGTGGCTCGCCTCATTGTACGGTAGACAAAGTCGCTCAGTGCAGATGAAACAGCTGCGTACCTTGGCATCATAGTATCCTTTCATTTTGACTTGACTTTGCCTCCCGTATGGTGCGCGTTCGCGTCTTTCTTCCAAAGAGATCCAAGTCGACCGTCTTTCATCATCGTTTGTTGTCACATTGATCTCGCGGTGCGGATAGTTGGCATGCCGATCTCGGTTGGTATAACGGCTTACATCCGTAGACTAGAGAGGGGGTGTCCCGTCTTTGGTTTTATTGAGTGCGGTGAGCCCACAAGACATCGAAGCTCTTGACCCACCTTCCTTTGTGCTGTCGGCGCGCTTTGATTCCTTCGCCCGGGCTTGATTTGCGCTCTACTAAGCCATTGGTTTGTGGGTGTGTATCGAGCGAAGTGTTGGGTGATGTTTAACTTCGCACCAATCTTTGAAGGGTTGTCGATAATTGTTTCCGTTATCGAGATGATTTCTCCGGTAATCCGAGCGGCATACTATGTTGTCCCAGATAAAGCGTTTCACACAGTTGCGGTGATTATCGCATTTGCTTTTGCCTCGATCCACTTGGTGAAGTAGTCTATAGCTACTATGAGAAACTTGAGACCGCTCTTCTTGCTATTGGAAAAGGACACGCAATATCAATGCCCCATTTGTAGAATGGCCGTGGCGCCGTGATTGGCGTTAGCTCGTCTTTGTGGTTGGCGCGGGACGGGTCTATGAACTTGGCAATCATTGCACTTCCTTATTAAGTCCGCGCATCTCGATGCATGGTTGCGATAGTATCCGATCGCGTGGCGCGTGCTACAACGGACCGTGGTCCTGCGTGCATCTTGCATGAACCTTCATGGATTTCTCGCAAAGACGTAATTTGCTTGTAGGGGACGCAATGAGCCATGGTTGGAGGAAAGAGCGTCGATGCGGTATGTTGTCTCATGATTCGAATCTCTGCGATGTACGCCGTATTCTGCGAGCTTACATGCATTCTTGGGGTAATGTTCCTTTGCTTAGAATTCGTAATCGGTGTCATCCATGTAGGACCATCCTCCTCTATGACCGCGGAGACTTCCATCTCCGATATTGATTTGCTTTTCGGTGTTTCCACCAAGACTTGCTTTGATAAGTGTGCGAAGCTTGTCGAGGCGATCTTGCTCGGTCGTCGCGCTTGCGATTTTC
This sequence comes from Chrysanthemum lavandulifolium, assembly GCA_022545495.1. Taxonomy (NCBI): domain Eukaryota; kingdom Viridiplantae; phylum Streptophyta; class Magnoliopsida; order Asterales; family Asteraceae; genus Chrysanthemum; species Chrysanthemum lavandulifolium. The sequence continues at coordinate 188,373,336 of CM040246.1, forward strand.
TCCTCACAGGGACTTGCTTGATAGTAAATCATCAAAGCCTTTGATCGATGTCTTAGTCTTCTCGAGATCTTGAATCATATTCTCTTCTTTGGGCGTATTCACCCACACGTGGTTGGCTACTAGCCGGGAGTCTACATTTGCTTCAAGTTACGTGACACCCATTCGGTGCAATCGTGGTCCGTGATTAGGGCTTCGTATTACGCCTCATTGTTTGTCGCGGTAAATTCAAACGCGGTGCGTAAGTGAATTCCATTCCTACGGGTTTGTGAGAATAAGGCCGACTCGATCCGCCCACGCGCGAGGATCCGATGCGTAAACAAAATCCATGGATCTAGTAGTTCTGCTTTCTTGGTGCGGGTACCTCATCGATGTCGGCTTCTCGATGATGAAGTCCGCGAACACATCCTTTTATTGCGATGCGTGGTGCATAAGAGATGTTGTGTTCGCTAGTAAGACACTCCATACGGAGTCGTCCCGACGCATCGGGTTTGGAGATGATGCGCTTGATGGCTTGATGCGTGATTACCGCATTATCGGGTGCGCTGGAAATCTGGGCGTAATCGCTTGGCGGCAAACACTAATGCCAAGACTAACTTCTCCATGGCTTTGTAGTTCATCTCCGTCTTCTTGGCGCTTTCGACAAAATAGATAGGGGTTTGCACCGAGTCCCTATCTCATTAGTAATCGCTTCTTGACCGCCCTTGTGAGTTCTTGATAAATACATGATTAGCTCTTCCCACAGTCGGGGTGCAACGAGTGTTGGGGCGTTGCTAGATCTTTGTTTGAGTGTAGTGAAGGCTTCTTCCGCCTCCGTCGCCCACCGGAAGTCACCCTTTTTATACACTTCTTGAGTGTTTTGAAGAGGCAATGACTTTTCTGCGATTTAGGCAGGGAACTGTTTGGTAGGCCGTTTTCCGTTGAGGATTGTACTTCCTTGACGTGCGTGGTGAGGAAGTTCTATTACCGCCTTGTCTTTTCGGACAAGGTTTTATGCCGTCGAGTTCTATCGGTATCCTAGGAACATGCCTTGATGGCCTTAGAAGGTGCATTTCTTAGATTGACTTCATGTTGATCTCGTAGAGTCTTGAGCGTCTCTTCTATGTCGCGCACAAGCTCAACTTGGTATGGCTTTTATGACCGGTCATCACATAGACTTCGAGTTGCGGCCCGCTTTGTTTTCAAAGGCATTGTCTACTAACCGGCGATAGGTGGCACCCGCGTTCTTGAGCCAAAGGGCATTTTGTATAACGATGCGCGCTTGGCTTGTGTGGAAAAATTTTTCCTCGTCTTCCTTAGCCATCAGATCGGTGATATCCGCATGCGCGTCGAGAAAACACTTTAACGGGTATCCGCACAAGGACTCTATTTTACGGTAATGGATAGCGATCCTGTGGGCATGCTTTGTTAAGGTCGGTGAAGTCTCACGCACATTCGCCACTACCGTCGCTTTTTGACCATTCTTGGGTTAGAAAGCGATCGTGGTAGTAGACTTCACGCATACTTCTGCATTTACCAATTTACGTACCTCTGCGGGTACTGCGCGCGCTACGGGGCTTAGCACGCTTCTTACGGCGTGTCGGTGTGTACCGCATCCGGATTCTCGGTTTATGCTCGTGATCGGCGTGGTACTCGGTCGTGTGTTTTGGCTCCAGCGCGAAAATATCCACGTTCTTTTGTAGGAGCGCGACACACCGCTTTGCTTGGTTGTCCGACAATGACCTCCGATGGTTATTTCTGCTCGGGTACTCGGGTGAATCGCGACCTTCAAGTTGGGGACTTTGGCGCAAGTTTGCCGGGATCGGTGCCATTTCGCATGTAACAGTGTTACATTCTACATTTGGTACCGTGGCATTGTAAAGAGTAACAACGCCCCTTCTCGGGAATTTAAGCATCCGTCTTGTTGTTGATGGCACCGCACGCACGGTCGATATCCGGGTCTCCCAATAATGCCATTGTATGGCGAGGGGATTTGATCACCATGAAGTCCATCGGGTTGTCGTAGAGTGCTCTGCGTTGCCAATCTTGACTAATGTAATCGATTGCCCGTGGGCTATATCTTTTCACCGTGAAACCGGTGAGTCTTTGTCTTGACGGGTTTAAGCGGGCTGCGTATTCGGTCGTAGTCTTTTAAAGCAATGCTCATACATGATATTTGCCGATGCCCCACCATCAATGTACATGCGGTGTATGTCGTGACCACCATGCGATTTCAATGGTGAGTGGCTCACTTCTGCGTTGTCCATGATTAGAGTAGGAAGGAGATTTCGCTTCTTGGAAAACTCTGGTGACCTTACATCTCAGTGATTCGTTGCCGCGTCGTATCATGTAGATTGTGTCGGCCTTATCTTTGGGTGTCTCCTTCTTGTTTCCATTCTTTTGTTTATCTCTTCCTCTTTAATGTTTTTAACCAAGTGGTCCGATCTACCTCCTCGACCATCTTGTCGATGAGTTATGCGCGTTGGACACGTCGTTAGTGGTGTGACCCTTTTGCGTGGTAGTCACGATATCCATTCCCGGTCGCCGATCTTACGGTATACGCATCTGCGGTGGTCTTGGGAAATTCGCGCCTTCATGTGAGTATTTCCTTTGGGGTTTTGATCGGAGTGTACATCATTATCTCTGCCGCTCCTCCGCTACGATAGCTCTATTACGGTTACTACCTCGGTCGTTCGATTGCCTCCCGTGTTGTTCTGTGACCGGTAACTCGAGTGGTTCTTTTGCTATCCATGGTGGCTTTCCCTGGACAAAAGGCGAGGCGCTTCATGAGTTCATCAAAGGTCTCGGGGATCTTGTCGTTCAACCTCTTGATGAGTTCGGATTATTAATCCCATTCATGAAGCCGAGATCTTTAGTACTTCAGACATGCTTTAACTTGCATGCATTCATCTTTAAAGCGTTCCATGAATCGCTCGTAGATTCTCCTTGGTCTTTGCTTTACCTGGCGAGTTCGACAGATTTTAGCGCACTTTTTCCGTTGAGTAAAATTTAGGCGAACGCCTTCTCAACTCTTCAAAACCATTTATGCTCCTTCGTGGGAGTTTGTTGAACCAGTTCGCGCGCTTCCCACTAGTGTGGAATTAAACATGTGGCACCACACTTTGGTTGTGGCGATTCTCAATGGTCGTGGTGATTCAAAGATTTTAGGTGATCGTCCGGATCACTGTTCCATCATAGGTCTTGACATTTGTAGGCATGCGCCTCTTCTTGTTCTCGTGAGAAATCACTAACGCGTCGGTGAGCGATCCACTTTCTCGGCGGCGCCATGGGAGACATGTCTTCCTCTTGGCTATCGCGTCGTTTCTAGACTTCAATGTCTGTATCGCTATCCTCGTTGTCAGGAGTTATCGAAGATGAATTTTCCTTCTTACGGCGTTTCATAAACCATCCTCGAATCGACTTGTATGCGGATCGAAGGGCTCTCACTGGGAATACTTTCGCCCCGATCATTATGTACTTTACGGCTACCCGATCTGGCGTGAACCTTTGATGCAGCCGTTCTTCTCTATCACTATCACTCGAGTGTTGCGGTGAGATGTCTCATCACCCTCGATTCTCCTTCCGATTCTGTTGAATCTTGGGGTTTATGACCGCTTCTCTGCGCTTTTCTTTACGGTGGCGCGGTGGGGAAGTATCGTATTCGAATCGAAATTGAGTCGGGCTTTCAAGTTCCGACCGATCTATTCTTCTCTTCCTCTTGCGTGAGGCGGTTAATGTTCGTAGTTTTGGGATACGAAAACTTACGGTGCTAATTCGGTGCGACTCCAAGAGTGAGTGCGTTTGTTTCGCCGCTATACCCTTATCCCTACTGGTGCCTCCGGTACCTTTGTCGGTCGGTTCTAGCACCGATTGGAAGGGAGTAGTAAAGGCGGTCTTGTGATGGGTCTCTCCACTCGTGGTGGTTGTAGTGGCTTGGGTTGTTCGAGTGCGGTTCCACGGAAGGAAGATCAAGTCTTGGCGATCCCTTATTTTTAGCGGTTGGTTGTCCCAGAGGTCCGCTTGGGGTTAGTCCTCTGCGACTTCTTCCCCACGAGGTCCATTGCGATCGGCGACACAGTGCTTTGTCATTCTAGTGTTGGTTCTTAGTGTAGGGTCCCCGGATGGCGCCACTTGTTGATACAAAAGTTGGGCGTTCTGGTTTGGAGCTCGGTTCTCGTACCAATTGAGAATTCTTTGCTTGAGACCTGCGCACTAAGAGACAAGAAACACCGTTAGGCTTACAGTGGGATTGTCTCCCACGATTATCCTCCCGTGAGTGAGTAGTCGGTTTAGGGTTTAAGGAGTTTTAGGGTATGAGATCGTACCTTAAGCGAGGATATGATTCCTTTATATACGCTGTGCGGAATCCTTGTTGGTTCCGTGTTCCCCAACCTTCGCGTATCCCGCATAAGTCGGTTGGGAATGATTATCTCCTTATTTTAGAAGATCTGGGATATCTATTAGTAAATAGATTTGGGCTTGGGCTTTCGTGAGCCCAAACTCTTATTGATATTGGCCCGGTTCGTGCCGGGCTTGTGAGTATTGGGCTGTAGTCGGGTTTATGACCCGACTCCAGACTATACGTCATCAATAACTAATCTACTTTTATCCAAACTCGCCCTCTATCAAAACACAATAAAACATATAACCATTCATAACACATAAAACACTCAATTAAACTCAAACAACACAATCAAATCTAGTACAATTTGATGAAAAATTACCTGCAAAACGACGGAATGTATAACATCAGCATACTTAACAGCCAAATTCAAGGACATACATCTAGCAGGCGCAAGAGCATAACACCTAACCAACTCCCTACTAATCCCACCAATCATATCTCTATGATTGACAACAATAACCGTCATAAGCGCAGCCACACCGGAGCCAAGCGAATGTCCCACAAACACAATCTTATAACACCTACCATTATCCAGCCAAAGGTTTTTGAGCTCCGCACTCTCTTGCTCCAACAACCAAACAGCACTTTTCAACAAGCCATGATGCACATAACCACCATCAAACATTTGCATACCCAACCTATTATTTAACAATAATTTATAATCACTCTCTTTCTTTAAATTCAAACCTCGTATAGCAAGTACAATCTCCTGTCGCGAGTGGTCTAGGTAAATTAGGTAAGGAGGCGCGCGGCCTTGTGTTTGTTGGTAAGTCACGCGCTTGATGACGTAATCAGGGTTTAGTCTGTACCCGCCTAAGGGAGGGTTTTTAGGGTTTTTAAGGTCGGTTTCGTAGACAGCGAGGATGATCCGACAAAGATGTGGGATGGGTTCGACTTCGTCAGAAGTAGCGGGTGGCCACGTGGCACTGTCGTCACTGCCAACATAAGTGCACCTCTTGTATAGCCAACGTAGACAGCCTATTGCTACGAAGCATTCAGCTCCGCAGCAGACAGACATGTCGATCTCTGTCTGTTGCCTAGTTTAACAAATCACTAAACAAGTTAAGGAATGAAAGATTGTTTTGTTATTGGGTTTTGCGGTGAGGTAAACAAGGAAGGGATATTTATTGTTTATGTTATGACAGGGAATACGTGCTGTTGGATATGGAGATCTCCTGTCATGTGCTTATGTGGCTGTTTTCAGTTGTATTTTTCCCCTTTTTAAATTTACTTTTTAAAATTGTAAGAATTATTGCTTTTGGTGTTGGGAAGACTAAAACGTTAAGAGCTGTTTATTTGGTCTCATATGTGTCACATCACTTCAACACACCCATTTAAAAATACCCTCATTCACAATTAACCTCAACCTTTTCACTTGGGTCTCATCCACTCAAACTACACACACTCAATCAAACACAAAACACAATTTAAAATCAAAAAAAGAAGAGTAAAGTCCAAAAAACATCTCTGTGGTTTGCCATGTGGATCAGTTTACATCCCTAAACTTTTTTTTGGAACAATTACATCCCTCCGTTAGTAAAGTTGGCACAAAATCATCCCTCAGGACGAACGCCGCAAAGAAGTCCGTTAAGTCCCCGTCGCTAGTCGCGTGAGGGTATTTTGTCAATTATCACTCCCGCCTACCACGCACCTCTTTAATACCTACGAAACACTAAAACACACACTTGGTTTCCTCTCAAAGTCATCAACACAGATATTAAGCGGTTTTCCTCCCAAAGTTAGTAAAACGCATAAGAAAAACAAAAACCCAATCCTATGTTCAATTGTTGATAAACAACAATGGTGGTTGTGGAATGGGTACCATGACTATGATGATCCCGTGGATGAACAAGAAGCGTATAGTAAGTTATAATTTGATTAATTCAAAGTTGTTTGTACATTAATTAGATGTTTATTAATTGAAGATTACTTGTTGATAATAGGTACACAACCAAATTTTTCTCATTCAAGATTCATCATGGTGGCTTTTTCTTCGAACCTCCGGTGGGACCTACACAAATGGCAAAGTTAATTACATAGACTTTGTAGATGTTGACTTATTTTACGTAATCGAGTTGAATGACATGGTTGGGAGGTTAGGTTACAAAAGCCCCAAGTGTAAGATGTATTATCATCGAGAAAACCTAACACCGAATTAGATCATGGCTTAGAAGCACTAGGTGGTGATGCGGATGTGTTGAAACTAGTTGGGTATCTTGATAAGGTCAAACTAATTGATGTCTACATTGAGCATGAGTTTTCAGTCCTAGATACTTATTTGAAATCACCATTTAATACATCAAAGGGACTGACTTTGGAGGAAATACATGAAGAAGAAGCTACTTCTTTAGTAGTTAGGAATCCTGTTAAGAAGCCTTGTGTGAAGAAAAATAGGTTGCCATTGTTGCTTCTTGATGTAGAACCTACTGATGGTTTTGAGGATAGTGGTAAGAGTGTTAGTGCAGAGATTGAAGCTAGCCCAGAGTGTGAGGCTAATGCAGAGTGTGAGGCTAGTGCAGGGTATGAGGATAGTGCAGAGAGTGAGAGTGGCTCAGAGAGTGATGATAGCGAAGATAGTGACTATATAGTTGATGAGGAAAATGAGGTAAATTTAGTTGATGTAGATATGGAAGAATTCTTAGAAACACTGACAAAGATGTAGAATGGGTGAGAGTTGAGGGTGGCAATTATGAAGTCCCTGTTGATTTAGATGTTGAAGAAGGGTATAATCTAGATGACTTTGATATGGATATTGACATAGAGAGTGATAGTGGTGATGAAAGGGTTATGATAGTAGCATCGATACAAGAAAGAAAGCAATGACAAAGCTAAGAAGGAACATGATAAGCGATCGGTGTTGGTGGTAGTAGTAATGAAAGATTTTTTTTTGGGAGACAGTTTGGGAATAAAAAGGAAGTAACAAAAATGGTGACTGCTGAAGCTGTAGCAACTAGAAGGCAGTTGTATACATGCTACTAAAACATAGATACTAAACCATAGATAGTAAACCAACAACCATAACCAAGCATACTAAAACAATTTTCCTTTCCCCTTCCCTTTTGCATCTGTGGGACTTTTGGGCTCAAATTTCTTGATACCTAGTCTTTCACATGTTGCCTTATTTGGCAGACCTAACACCTTCTTCCTATCAGCAAAGTCTTGCTTTGGATTTGTGCTACCTTCAACCTTGACTCTGCTAACATAACCCTTAGGAAAGTAGGTATACCATGGGTTTGGAGTTGTTGCATCAGATTCATCACTGCTGGAAATTGTGATGATATCTTTACCTTTGTCATCACTGCTGGAAACTGTGATAATTTCTTTGCGTTTGTTTGAGTTCATATTTGCAGTTGTGGGATTAGTAATAAATGTGAGATGAAAATGATATTGTGATTATGCATGTATATAAACACCTTGTGAAAGGGTTTGGTAGTACACTTAGACATAAGATTCTAATCCTTTTAGCAGATTGAGTTGAAAAAATAGTGTATTGACTGCAACTAATATTCTTACCCATGTGGAAATGCTTGTCCAGTCATTTCAATATCTTTTACCAACACAATGACTGCAAATTGGCCTATCTTTATGCAGTCTCTTTTAGACCACATCAGTATTGACTGCATTTTTTTTTTCTGTGATGGTTTTTGCAAATGTATTTTGGTCCATGTGTGGTTTGTCCATGTGTCTTGTTTGCACCTATGCATTGTCCATGTGTCTTGGTTTGCAGATGTATTTTCAACCCATTTACAGTCAACAATTGCAACTCATTTCAACCCATTTCATGCATTTCAACCAATGTTAACATATTCATGAAAAAGATGACACCATATTAACACATAAACCAAACATTTCATTCATAACTAACAAACACATTACATTAATGGATTTCATTTGAACATCAAATACATAACAAAAAAAAAAACCAACTGAATCCTAACATGAATTTGTATCTTCTAGCTTTTAGTGCATTTTCCCTTGATGCTTCTTCAAGTCGATTCATGTTTCTTAATAATCCGGGAATAATCATGACGGATCTTGGACACATTGGAGGATCCGCTTTGATCTTGAAACCCATCATTAGGTACCTTAAAAAAGTTCAAATTACAAATCAACATTAAAGAACACATAAAATCAACCAAGTTGATGTCTTATGAGTTTTGGACAACAAAAAACGTCTTCCGTGATTCTTTGGTCTCCAAGAAGTACGAATAACAGTGGGTAACCCACATCTGCAAATCATAGTGTGGGACATTGTTAGGGGTTTTTGATTTTAGGGATAGGTTAATTGGATTAGAATGGTTAGTGTTTTTTGGATTTGGGGATATTGAAATTAGGTTACAGATGAATTTGGGGAAGAAGATCACTTTATTAAAAGGGGTAGGGGTTATAACACGTGGGTTGGGAGTGATAATTGGACAAAAATACCCCTCACGTGACTAGCACGTGGGGGACTTAACGGGGACTTCTTTGCAGCGTTCGTTCTTAGGGATGATTTTGTGCCAACTTTACTAACGGAGGGATGTAATTGTTCCAAAAAAAAGTTTAGGGATGTAAACCGATCCACAGGGCAAACCACAGGGATGTTTTTTGGACTTTACTCAAAAAGAAAATAAACTGTTTGTCGTTTTCATTTCGTTGGGGTGGCGAAGGAGGAAGTGGCGACCCATGGTGGTGTGGTGGCGATTGGTGGCGAGATTCGGCGAGCCCTCCACCTAGGACTGGCGAACGAATTTCGTTACGATACCCCTTGCTCTAAGAGAAGTGGGTACCCAACGCCGAGGCTCCCGTTTTCACGCTTAACGCCATCGGACGGTGCCAATCGCCATGACGGTATTGTGGCTCGTGCTTTCGCATCCTGAGCTGTCACGGCTAGCCTAAATGGTCTCGTTTTCAAATTTTATTTATTTATTTATTTATTTTTTTTTCACGATGACATAAAAGTTGGTGTTACAAGAGGGAGAGATGTTTTTTGTGTTGTGGTGAATTATGTTGTTATGAGAAAAAGTGTTGATGTGACAACACTTTTCTCACAACACCAGCGGGACGACACCGTTAGTACCTTAGACTAGTAGTTGTGGTAACCCAACCTTTTTGGTGTCCTATTTGCCACACCCACACAACATTAGCTTCTCTCTGTAAGACCAAATACATGACCCTAAGCTCGTAGTAGGTAACCCTAACCGCAACAAAAAACATAACCCACAAATATTAATTAAAAAAGAAAAAAAATGCTTAATCGATCGGCTAGGCGATCGAACAAGTGAAAAAGCGGGGGTGGGCCGCGTCTCTCTTGCCTTCTCATCTAGGGGGCATGCGTTAGGTTATGGGGACCGATCGATGCATTCAATCACCATATCGTTAAGCCTTATGCTCTAAGTATTCATTGTGTTTGGGACGTACTTTTTACCTTTTTCTAAAGAAAAAATTACTCACATATATGTATTTTTAAATGAGTTTTTAACAAAAAAAAAGTTATTTTTTAAAATAGACTCAAAATGGTACAAAATAATGTGCAACCGCTTGTTGTACGGTGGTTAATTAATATTTTAACACATGTCCTTATCATATAAATTATTATTATTAAACTTAAAAATCAGCTTTTAAGATCGTCGGTCGAGCAAAATTAAGGTTGTCACAAGTAGTCAATCAAGCAATAGATAAAAAGCGGGGTTGTCATAAGCCGTTAGTCAAGCAGACATCATTTCTCTAATGAGTTTGATTTCTAAGATTTACACATTTTAGATTCTAAATAAGTCACGTAGTTGTACGAGTAAATGTTCGAAATTATTTTATTTTTCAAAAGAAAAAACTTAATTTTTAAAAGGAAAATGTTAAACGTAGCTTAAAGGTTATCTTTAAGAAATTCTAGCATGCATAAATTGTTTGTACTTTCAGAATAACGGTCCATCACCTAAATTTAGCTACTCACAATTAACTAAACGTACAACCTTTCATTGCATATTTTATTTATTAAACATAAGTCTAAGCGCTACAAATAGCAAAATTCTTTCTTTAATAACACTTTCAAAAAATACCTATATCCTAATTTAATTTTTTCCTTCTTAAATTGGTGTCGATTTAAACTAATACGCTTAAGTATAGATGTCTTTATTTAATTGAATTTTTTAAACATCAACAATTTAGTTATTGTTGGAACACGAAAAGTGTCATTAGAGCAGGAACTTCTATTTATCTTTTGTTATAGAATAGGGTACGTTGTGTAACAATGTGTAACCTTGCGACAATGTTATACCCTTGCAACACTTGTATAGTTGCGAGGGGATGCGAGACGTATGTATGGGTATAAATACCCCCTACTTCATTGGTAATGGTGTGTGTGTGTTATCCATATGTCTTGTGAGACTTTCTTATTTTCTCTCTCGTTTCTCTCTGTAGAATAAAATATCCACACCCACTTTACATCTTTTATATTAATAGTAGACGTGATATTTGGGAACAAAATTTGGTATCAAGAACCAAATATGATTTAGTTGTTTCATCTAGTAGTGTTTTAGCTTCGTTTAGATCTTCATTAGTAGTAAAGTTTTCAGTTTTATAGATTGTTAAAAATTTTCTCTCTCTAAAACATTTTTTTTCTTGTACGACTTTATTGAGATCATTCGTTAACGTGTTTAATCTTAGAAACTTGTGCTAGAAAAATATTTTAGAGACTAAGAAAACGTTCTTCATCATTCTATACAAACACTTTATGAATTTGGTGAAGATTTGTGCTATAAAACGTAGATTAAACAGTTTGAAAAAAGTTGCTCGTAAAAATAGGGTTTACTTTTGCTCGTAAAATTTTGTTCGCAAATTTTGTTGTCAAAATTAGGGTTTTTGTACGATAGCTGGCTGAAAATAGGTTGCGATAGCAATTAGTTGCAAGTTTTGGATTGCAATAGTCTTTATTATTGGTGTGCGAGTGATGAGTGTCTAAATACTCATCATTTTTGTACCATTTAGAATGCCAAAAACATCTGAAAACACTCAGAAATGCATCAAAATGATAAAAATATCACAAATAAGTGTTTTATGTGTTTTAAATGCAAAAATATCAAAATCAGATGAAAAACATATCAAGTTTGCATAATTGGCAGTTTTAGTCCCCCAAGTTTCAAAAGTTGTCAAAAACAGTCCCTGGTAATTCAAAATAAAGAAAAATGTTATTTAAAGTCCCTAGGGATTTTTGAGTTGTAAAAATTGGTCTTTGAAATTTAAAATTGCAAAGTTACAACTTAAGTCCCTAAAGTTTGAAAAATGTCATAATTAGTCCTTGGATATTTTAAAAATGGAAAATAATCATCTATGGTCCTTGTACTATTCACATTTGGCAAGTTTGGTCCTTGTGAGAACTTTGGAAAATGGGCAAGATCGATCCTCAATTTGGCGTAATTACAACAATGGTCCTTGTGCTTAACTAATACCAATTGGACCCTCGTGTATTTTGATCCCCACCAACCCAATAGAACCCCCGCCAAAATACCGTGACCCCCATTTTGAACCCTTCCTTATTATTAATCACAGTCAACAAAAGTCAAATCCGGATGCACTGTTCCTCTCTCACGAATACACCCAAAACCAAGTGATCCGGATACCACCATGGTTTCATCCCACTTGATCCTTCTACCTTTACACTGCCTTCCAAGTTGTTTACCAACCCCTCCACCTTCACAATCTCCCAAACTTCTTTTAATGCTAAAACACCGCTCAAGACTTATTTGGCGCCAAAAACTCCACTTGTACGAATATGATGAAATATGAAGATCCAATGGCTCGAGATAAGGTGGGATATGTTCGAGAGATGTCGACAAGCTCCAAAAGATCTTTATATACAAGTTTGAAGCAATGTGAAGAGATATCTAGTGTAATTTTAATTAGCTCATGTCGTTTTAGCTTAAATTTAAATTCCAGTGTATCTTTAAGCTTTTAAGCTTTGTATTTCAAGTTTCCAGTATACAATAAAGCTTTTGTGATAATCAATTTCAGTGTTAAGCTTCATTTTCATGTTATGCAAATTTTCCTAGTTCAAAAATATCATGAATGTTTTAATGTTGTTAAGCAGTTGTTATTATGGACTCATAAGCCAACATAAGCTCCTATAAAGCTTATTAAAGCTTTTAGTAACCTTAAAATCAGTTTAGAAGCAAAACTCAAGAAAATACCAAAAAATACAAATAAATCAGTCAAAATTCAAAAATCCATGGAGATGGTGCAAGTAAGCTGAAGCAGTCTGGTTATTGGATGGGAATGGGTTAGTGAACCTGTGGAGGTTCTATAGGAAGTATAATTTGGTCCTTGTTCTTGGTTATCAGCTGATTCTCACTTGTAAGCCCTTTTAAGCTATTTTGGCATTTCACTTTTAAAGTCATTTGTTAACCTAAATATTTGTATTTTATATTTCTTAGTTGTAGTTAAGTAAAATTATCCAATAAAATAGTTAGTTTGTTATTTAAAATTGGTAGTTGATATAAATTTTATTTTAACGGTCTTATTAGAATAATTGTCAATTCGAGTTTTATGTTGCTATTCTTTGTTGTTTTATGTTTAATTAGTCTTAATATATGATATAATAAGGTTTTAATCAAGTTCATGGTCTTAATCTGTTAAAGTCTTTGAAAAATCACAAAACGGTCTCATTAAAGGTTGTTTGGTTTCCTTTGCTTTATCTGTTTTAAAGAGTGTTCGTGTTATTGCTTATTGTTGTTACGTGTCTCATTGGTTCATAATAACTCATAGACACCAAGAAAACCATCCTTATTTAAGAAAAGTCAAAATACCTTTTGATCTCATCCGTTTCTTGTCTGCTTGATTTTCATGATCCATGATTATGATTTCTTGTTCATAAGTTGTTATAATTGCTCAATCTAGTCTTAATATAACTTAATATAACATAATCAGTGAGTAGTATTGATTCAAAGTTCGTTTTAGTCAACTTATTTGGTTTTTATAAAAAGTCAAAATTTCAGTTTTACACTTTTTGAATAAAATAGATAAATTTATATAGGACTTAATATTAGTTTTCAATATTTGAGCTTTTGGAATAGTAAAATAAAACTGCTCAACTTTATAATAGTATTTTTTATAATTTTCAATTAGCTTATTACACAGCTTTTTACTTAGCTTATTTTAGAACCTTTTTCAAATATGTGCCCTGTGCACAGTTCTATGGTCATTTTCACAAGCTTGTCAAAAGCTCTTTATTGAGTCTCAGCTTGTGAATTTTAGCTTTACTGTAGCTAACCTAGCCATCTCAAAGTTCCAAGATTAAAATTTCACTTTCTAGCTTATTAGATAGGGCTGCAAGTAGTTTATTTCTTGTCCCATTTTGGTGTAAACTGCTTAACTCAGTGCTCACAAGCCACTTTCACAAGCTTGTCAAGAGCTTAATAGTGGGCCCCAGGCATTGAGCCTTGTTTTTTTTGATAGCCCACCAACCCAGCTTGTTGATTCAGTGCTTATTTTGAGCTTAGGAGCTTTTGCCCCTAGCTTAATCTTGCCTACAAGATCTGTGCATGCTTGTTTGGTTGCTTAGTTTAATATAAGTGCTTATTTGCTTAATATAGCTTATCAGTGTGCTTATTTGTATCTTTTAGCTTCATTTGAGTTACTCTAGCTTATTTGCATCTTATTTCAGCTTTTGTTCCAGCTTGTAAGCTTGTTTGAGCTTAAAAACATCAAATAAGCTCATAAACTTGCACTGTTAAGCTTTTTGGTCATTAAATAGCTTATTTTTAAGTTTGAAAATTTTTGTTTTCATTAAAGTAGCTTATAATCAGTAGTATAATAGTTTTCAAAAATAAAAACTACAAAAACATCATTTTTAAAATAGTGATAGCGTTTATTTAATAGAATTAAGCTTTTTGATTTTTCTTTTCAGCTTATTATTAAGCACTTTGTGTTTTTAGAATTTTCTTAGTTTTCTGTCATCATAATATATTTTTAGAAAAAGTTTCAGAATTTTCTCTGTTTGTTTAGTATTTATTAGAATTTAAAATAGTTAAAAGTATTAAATAATTAGTAATAAATAATTAAAAAGCATAAAAAATATCTTTTCAGTTTTAAAATTAGTTTTATAATATTCTAGATTTTTCTAAGTTAAAATTTTATTTTTCCAGGTTAATTTTATATTTTCTTGTATTTAAGTGTATTTTAAATAGTAATTAATTAGTAATAAATAGATAAAAAGTGTAAAAAATAAATTTTCAATTTTAAAATAAGTTTTATAATATTTTAGATTTTTCTAAATCATAATTTTATTTTTCTAGCTTTATTTCATATTTTCTTATATTTTAGAGTATTATTAAATAGTTTAAAATAGTTTTAATTAATAATAATTAAATAAATAGTTATAAAATAATTTTCTTTTCTAATAATTTTATTTTATTTTAGGATTCCAAAATATCACTTTCATATTTTTAGGTCTTTTATTTCTTAGAACTCACGTTTTGTTTTGTACGTTTACGTTTTAATATCGACGTATTTACATTTGTCTTATCGATTGTTGTGTTTATCAATTACGTATCCAAATACATTCTAATCAATCAAGAGTGTAATTATATTCCAAAATCCTTACTGATCATTATCCTTAGTGATCATTCGACATCCGAATTTGTTCAAACACCATTCATCCTCAAGTGGGACTTAACGACCCGGAATCCACTATATTCTCCGGATCTTAATTGCATTTGCTTCGAATTTGTTTGAAGTTTATTACGGTTGACCATTCACAAGTGGTTAGCTTGTGTGATAAACTTGTTGTTTGGGAGCGAATCAAATTTTGGCGCCATTGCCGGGAGGTCGTAAGCGTGTTCTAAGCTTTTCGGATCCGCACTTGCACATATACCACCTTTTGTAAACAGTTTTTTGTAAAGTTAATCAAAATCAAAAAGTTCATTAACACTTTTCCTAAAGTGTTAACAACACCAAACAAAATATAAAACAACAAAACAATCGTAACGTTTTCTAGCTTGTATTGTCTTTAAGGTGATTCTTAAAACAGTACGATTTGGTTAAACGAGACGATACCAAAAATATTGTCCAAAAGTTTTTAAACCCTTTGCACAAATCCATACCTACGTCTTTTCAGTGGTACTTAAATACATAAAAATCAACCACCGCAAATCAAGGCAGTACACCTACCAACTGGGGGTGTGAACATTAATAAGTTCCCGAACAAAAGATTTAAAACTTACCTTTGTGTCCTTGTGATTTGGTGTACCTTTTCAAAAAGCCATTTCATTTGTGATTATTGGTTTAAGTTCACTTGTCGCTTTGCCTCTCATTTGTTTTGGCGATTTTTATACTTAGTGCATGCGCACTCGTTCTTCCGTTCTACAAGTCCACTTTCGAGCTTGCAAATATTCCTCGTGAGCGTAGAGGACGTTCGCTCCTTTAGCCGTGGTCGAGGAACGTCTAGCACAACCACCCCCGTCGTAATGGCGGAAGATAAGCCTATGAATGAGCTTCTCCAAGCACCCATCGAGGGTTACGGAGATGCCATTGTTGTTCCGACCATCGTGGCCGATACCTTTGAGCTCAAAACCGGGTTGCTTAATCTTGTAACCCAAAGCCAATTTTATGGTTTTGAGCGAGATGATCCTCATGCACATATTCGATGGTTTAACAAGATTGCATCTACCATAAAATACAAGAATGTCCCACATGAAGCAATTAAGCTTCTTATTCCTATTCTCTCTGAGGACAAGCCCGAATTGGCTTGAGAAACAACCCCTCGTTCCATTGAGACATGGGAGGATTTAGTCACTAAGTTTGTTAACGAATTCTATCCTCCATCCCGAACTACAAGTCTTAAGAATGAGATAATGAAATTTTCTCAAAGATTTGATGAATCATTCGGGAGGCATGGGATCGTTACAAAGAGTTGCTCCGCAAGTGTCCGCATCATGGTTTTACCGAATTAATGCAAATGGATACTTTCTACAATGGTGCGAGACAAGTCGACCAAGACTCTTTAAATGCCTCCGCGGGAGGTAATTTCTGAGCAAGACCACAAAAGAAGCCTTGCAAATCATAGAAAACAAGTCCCAGTCCGCCTTTCCGCACAAAGACATATCAATCTCGCCTAATGCGGGACCTTCTACTTCATCTCCGTGAGTACATCTAGAACCGATGCTAAGATTGACAAACTCACGAGATATTGTTCGAGCTTTGGTTCTTGCTAACCAAAGAAAGTCACTTTCACACGAGACACCATCACATGGTGAAGTGAAGAAAGTTGAAGTTTGTGTTACTTGTGGTGGCCCTCATGCATACTACAATGTGATCGCCACCGATGGTAGTCCATTTGAAGCCAATGCTATAGCTGGTACTTCAAATCAAGGAGGTAATCAATACCGTCCTCAAAATGAACCAAACTACCGTGCTAACACTTATCGTGCACCACCCGGTTTTAACCAAAATCCTAACATACAAAACCGAATCGAACCAACCTAGAATGAACCAAGGTTATCAAAACCAAGGTAATTTCTATCCGGACGCAATCAAGGTTTCCAACATCAAGGAAACCTTAATCAAAACAATTTCAATCGAGGAATCAATTTCGTGGAAATGTGAATCCTAACCAAGGAATTTTCAACAACAAGGTCATAATCAAAACATACGACCTCAAAATTTCCCTCCATATCCTCCAAGTACCATCATCGATGAGTTATTGAAGCAATTCATGAAATCCCAAGATGAAATGAACATGTTGTTGGTCACGGATCACGATCTTAAGAAGTCTTTAAATGATCAACCCTCGGGCTCGGGAAAACTTCCGAGCAACACGATCGCTAACCCGAGGGGCGATGCAAAGGCGATCACAACCGAAGTGGTGTTTCATACAATGGACCCGCTATTCCTACTACCTCTTCTTCTTCTCTCCAGAAGGTAGTGGAAAGTGAACCCGAGGCTACAAAGGACAAGGAACTTCCTACTAATAACGGAGGTACCAACAATGTCCATCCTCAAGTTGTCCGTAAATCTAAAGCCAATCCAGAGTTGTTTTGAACCTCCGGTAGCTCCGTTGAAAACCCCAAATCCAAATCTTTTATTCCTTACCCATCACGTTTGAATGAGCAAAGCTCCACGAAAAAGCCGGTCATCAAATGGACAAATTTTTCAAATTTTCCAAGAACTACATTTTGACATAAGCTGCGGATGCTATCATGTCGATGCCCAAGTTTGCATCAACTCTCAAACACATGTTAAGCAACAAGGAAAAGTCTGTTTGAAATGGCTAAAACTCCTACGAACGAGAACCGCCGTGATTATCTTGAAGAAGCTTCGAGAAGCTTGGAGATCCTGGAAAATTTCTCTTACCTTGTGTATTTCGTGGATGGTTGAATGCTTTGCCCTAGCGAGATCTTGGTGCAAGCATCAATCGATGCCTTATTCAAGATGGAAGAAACTTTCTCTTAGGACCTTACTCCTACATGCATGACTCTCGAGCTTGCAGATCGTACAATATCCCGCCCACTTGGCATTCCGAGGACGTATTTGTGAAAGTAGGAAAGTTCCATTTTCCGGTGACTTTGTGGTTGTTGATTTCGATGCGATCATCGGGTTCCTCTCATTGTTGGACGAGGATTCACGAGAACGGGCCGTGCTCTCATTGATGTATTTGAGCAAGAAATCACATTACGTGTTGGTAATGAAGTCGTCACCTTTAACCTTGATCAAACTTCGAGGTACTCCGCAAACTATGATTACGAGTCGGTTAACCGAATAGATATCATTGATGTTGCTTCAAGAGTACTCAAGAAGTTCTTGGTTATGATCATAATTCTTGAGTGATAATCTCACTCATTCATCTCAACCCATCATTGCCAATTCTACTCCTTCTCTCACTCCGTTTGAGGAAAGTGACTTCATCTTGGAAGAGATTGAAGCCTACTTGTCTAGTGATTCTGCTCCATGGGAAATTGATCACGCTCCCATCGACATCGAGGGGACATACTTCTCATTGAGAAGTTACTTAATGATGATCCATCATCACTCCCTCCCGTCGAGCTTCATAACAAGGAAGTCAAGTCGGTTGATAAAGCGAAGAATTTCAAGTCGAACTTAGGACTTACCACCTCATCTCGAGTATGCATTTCTTGAAGGTGATGATAAATTACCGGTCATTATTGCTCGATATTTGAGTAAAGATGAAAGATCGCTCTCATAAAGGTCTTGAAGTCACACAAGCAAGCAATTGCTTGAAACTCTCCGACATTAATGGTATCAACCCCGAGTTTTGTACTACAAAATCTTGATGGAGGATGACTTCAAACCAATGATTCAACATCGAGAAGGGTGAATCCAAAATCCATGATGTTATTAAACAAGAGGTTCTCAAACTTCTTGATGCAGGATTAATTTACCCGATCTCGATAGTCCTTGGGTTAGCCCCATTCATTGTGTTCCTAAAAGGGTGGCATTATTGTTGTCACAATGAAGATAACGAGTTAATTCCAACTCGATTGGTTACGGATGGCGTGTGTGTATTGACTATCGTAAGTTGAATGACGCCACCCGAAAAGACCATTTTCCTCTACCCTTCATGGACCAAATGCTTGAGAGATTAGCAGGGAATGAATACTATTGTTTCCTTGATGGTTTCTCGGGGTATTTTCAGATTCCCATTGATCCACAGGATCAAGAAAAGACCACATTCACCTGCCCATACGGAACTTTTGCCTACAGACGTATGCCTTTTGGCTTATGTAATGCTCCTGGCACGTTCCAACGATGTATGATGGCCATTTTCCACGACATGATCGGGGAAACAATGGAGGTATTTATGGATGACTTCTCGGTCATTGGGGATTCGTTTCAAACATGTCTCTCCCATTTAGATAAAATGCTAAAACAGTGTGAAGACACCAATCTTTGTCTAAATTGGGAGAAGAGCCACTTTATGGTCAAAGAAAGCATAGTCCTTGGTGATGAGTGTGTAAATACTCATCATTTTTGGTTAAATCTGAACTGCAAAACGTTTAAAAATGCTCAGAAATGCATCAAAATACTGAAAATATCTCAAAATTGCATTTTATATGTTTCAGATGCAAAATGTTTAAAATTAGATGAAAAATGAGCTAAGTTTGCATAATTGGCAGTTTCAGTCCCCCAAGTTTCAAAAGTTGTCAGAAATAGTCCCTGAGCCCTTATTTCAAAAGTAAAATCACCAAAGGTCCTTTTAAAATCATAAGTTGTCAAAATTAGTCCTTTGGTGAAAAATATCAAAAATTTTGAGAAATTACAAGTTTGGTCCTTCAAGTTTCAAATTTGGCAAAAATAGTCCTTGGAAATTTGAAAATGTCCATTTTGGTCCTTGCATTATTGAAACTTGTCACTTTTGGTCCCTTTGAACAACTTTGATAAAATGGCAGCCTTGGTCCCTTGTTTTTCAGAATTTACACAAAAGGTCCTTGTTTATTAAAACCCCTAAGCCTTGGACCCTTGTCATAACTCCTTGTGACCCCCTGCCATAACACCATTTGGACCCTTCCTTTTTGACCCCCTTCCCTTTTAATATACCCTGGTCAAATCCTGGTCAAACAAACACACCCGCCAAATCCTCTTCTTCACCAACCTGCCCTGCAACACTCCATCCTCCCATCCCCCCAGCTCACCTTCACATTTCCTTGTTCCCTCCACCTCACCAAACTCCAAGAAGCATTAAATGCATCCCTCCCCTAACACTCAAACCCCAACTGGCAAAAACATTTTGGCGCCAAATTTGATCAAACGGCTAAAATCTCCTTATGCCATCCAAAGGTCCAGATTAAAGGTGGGATATGCTCAGAGTAGTGAGAGAAGCCATTTTGCTATAAAAAGGAAGCAAGAGATAGAGAGAATGAGTAGTCTTTTAGTTTTAAAATTTCATCAATGTCGTTTTTAGAATAAATGTTTTAGTTCAAGTTCAAATCTGTTATCTTTTGTTTCAATGTATTAAACTCAAGTTACCTTGTCATTGTAATCTATTTTTAAGCATCAATCCTAAGGTTTTATCTAATTTCATGTTTTAATGTAAAATGAGCATATAAAAGTTAGAACCAAGTGAGATAACAAATAATTTGTTATCAACCCGCAAAACAAATTTGTTAGTGACAAAATATGTTAACATGATATAAATCAAATGATAACATATGATATAAGTAAAACAACACATTGCACTTAGTAGACAAGAAATCACCACACAAGATAGCATCAAAACAATCATAATATGCAAGAATACGACTTTATTCAAGACATTTCATTATGAGATTGTTTTGTCATTGACTTAGACACTTAAGCATACTTGGATATACAATAATCTATGTGATTAATTTGTAAGATAAAAAGGCTTCTAAAAGTTAGTCATACCAAAAGCACTTTGACAGATTATATGTGCATACGTAGCAAACAAATAGTGTGACAAGAAGCAAAAGAAACAAGATGAAAGATTCATGCAAGCCATGTTCAAGACATAACAATTTGGAGCATGTATCATTTGGATCGTACTACACATAGATGTAATGAATGCCAACTAATAGCTTTCAAACACAAATATATCATATCAAAATTATCACGTATCAAAATAGCATATTATGAGTTCATAAGTAACATGTTAATCATGTTAAAAATAATTCAAAAGTAAGTATCATGCAAATAAAGTTTAGGTTTAAACGTTTAGTAGCATGAAACAACAATACAAGCATTATAAAGATAAAACCGTACTAAGGTTTACACATTTGACTTGTTATCAAACACTAAGATAATGTCAAATCAACTTATCGTATTAAACAAGAACATGTAATCAACACATAAGTGCAATGCAAGTGGTTTTACTAAGGTTTACACATTTGACTAGTTATCAAACACTAAGATAATGTCAAATCAACTTATCGTATCAAACAAGAACATGTAATCAACACATGTTAATGCAATTGGTTTTAAAAGAAAAATCATATATACTACTTGTTTGATTAGTATTCCTAAGGCGAGGAAAACTATCAATGTTTTAACACTTACTTTAGGCAAGTATAGGAAAACAGATTTTTCAAGTTGGAGAATGAATATGAGACTATTACTAGCGGTGCTCAATTAAGGCTAAACACGACCATTTTTACGGGTGATTCCACATACCCAACTTCTCTCCAGGAAGCAATTCAACCGTTAGGTCAAATTGAGTTTCTAGTGCAATAGATTCTCCAGTAATCATTCTCATGTTAGAAAGATGGGAACTCCTACTTTTGCCTATTAAAGTGTATAAAAGATGATAGTTTACCAATACTTGGCTTAATGTGACACAACTAATATGCAATATAACTAAGGAGATGAAGATGTCATGTTATACACATGAATTTTAACAATGGTGTGTTTGATAAACAATGTGTTTTAATCTTGTGTTTAGAATCGAAAGTTGTTCAAATTACACAGCTAATTGTATGATCTAATGGATGACATCTTGTAATTTAAATGTGAATTGATCATCTAAGACTAGAGAATAGAATATGTTAAACTAAGAACGTTCTCAAGAAAACTCTTTGGAAACCTTGTTGAAAACTCATTTTCAAGTTCTTATATCTAAGCTTGAAAGGAAATAGATACAAATAGTATCTTTCAACAAATGAGATTATCCCATGGGATAAAGTTATCATGCTTATGAAAACAAGTATGACAAGATGAATTGAATATGCTAGTTCACATACCTTGTTGAAAACTTCGTTTCAAGTTCTTATATCTAATGAGGTGTAATGAAATCTCTTGTAACACAACTATTTATGTCGCAAGAGTGATGCATAGGATATACAATATCCTTTTAACAAAATGAAAGCTTAACATGAATCTTAGTCATAACCTTCGTTGAAAACTCATTTTAAATTTTGAGTTTTTATGTTAAAGCGAAACTCAATATTTTAGACATACTGTAGTATTTGGTCTATTTTACTTATTTAAAATTAGACTCAGGCCATGAGAGTATTATTAAATGAAAGTAGACTCAATTCCCTTTAAAATGATAGGTGGCTCGACTCGTGCGGACTTACGGTTAATTAGTTATGATTTTTTGAAGTTGCCCAAAAAGCGCATCTTGTACATACGGATTCCACGGAACCAAATAAAGGGATCCGCCCTTTATAAGATTTGGTGCCGTGGTCCTCTTAGACGATTCACCAAAACTAGTATTTGACATAGAGAAAACGTGCGACTTACTAGATTTCATAGTAAACATATAATACACATATTTAACAATATATCTACTTATGTAACTTATCTTAAACATTTACGGAGGTGATTTTTCAACTAGATTTATAGTTATCCCAAACACTTTTTAAAATCATATTTCTTCAGAATTTTCTATGAGCACACAATACAATACTTACTAGTTCTTTCAACAAACTTTTTTTTTTTTTTTTTTTTTTATTTTACTTTTCAAGAAAACCTTCAAGCTTGTATACAAAGTTACATTTAACAACAAAATTTCTAAGTATAACAAGCAAAGCATTTTCATATTATTTTTCGCTTCAATGGTAATTTGATACATGGATCGTACTCTATTTTAAAACCATTTGTTTTGAAAATACGAGCTACGTGGCTCTGGTACCAATTGTGGAAAGCGTGGGGGGTGAATACGTTACCGTTTAAAAACTTTAGATCTTTAGTATCAAATCGCTTATGAAGCTTGTTATAATATGAAAGTACCAATTATTGTTTGTGACTAATATAAAGCATGGTAAACAAAGTTGTCACACAATCATGAACATCAAATCACATCACAAACAATAGTATAGTGCAAGTATAAAAGTAAAGAGATAAAGAAAGGAAAGTGCAAACCGAACACGAGGATTTATAGTGGTTCGGTCACGGATCTCCTTCGCCCTACTCCACTCCCGAGTACCCAACTCGAGAGTTACTTCACTAAATCAACAAGCTCCCTTCGGCGGAGAAAACCTTACAATCGTCGCACACTTTTTCGGTACAAAGCTAAATACCGGGTTCTAGTTCGAGGTAGAACCAACCTAACGTCGCTTATACAATATTTCCGACACTAAGCTAGATGTCGAGTTCTTTTACAAGGGTACAACCACTCCCAATATGTTTTATGGCCCAACATAATAAACCTTGTGTTTTATGGCACAAACACATAAACCATCTAATCTAGTTTGGTGAAAGTGTTGTTATGATGCAATGATGTTTACACTAATGATCCATGACACAAATGTCTAATGGATATGAATAACTACTTCTAAATGAACTATTGATAGAAGCTCATTTTCCAATCTAAATAAGTATGCTTACAACAAAGATGAATGTTAGAGCATTATGATCATGATCATTAGGGTGTTTAATGTGTGTTACTCATTGATAGCTAAATTTGATAAGCTCAGTGGTGAAGAAATTCAATTTTAAGCAAGTTTGGTTTTGGTCAATAAAAGTCAAATTGATAAGGAATTTGACATGATGTAACATGTATGTTATTTTTGTCTTGAAATGGATAATGGTGATGTCTAGTTACCTTTTGAAATAGCATGGATATGGGATGATGTTGAGTTAGGTTATGGTTTAGAATAGGTAGGTATCCTTTGATTCTTGCACTAACACAATCTAAATAAGCTTATATAAGCTCATAGCTTTTGGCTAGGACCAAATGTAAGTTCAAGTCCAATTTATTGCATAATCAAGTCCAATTTATTGCATAATCTGTATTTGTAGTCATAAATAGTTTAAATCTGTTAATTAAGTTGTATTTAGGTTAGCTAAACTCAGTTTGATCAATAATATATGCTAGTTCAGTAGTTGGCTTCTTTTAAATTGCAAATCAGTGTTTTAATTGGTGTTTGGATCAGTTGGTTAGCCTGTGTTTGAGGCTTGTTCAGTGGGTAAGACCTGTTGGTTTAGGTTGGTTAAGATCATTTGCACTCATTGCAGTCATCAAACTGCACCTGCAAAGGCTCAAAGTCAAAATCTCATTCATCTGTCTCAATTAGCTTAACTGTTGGAATTTTATAAATTCAAAAGCTTGTTTTGTGCTTAGATATCATAGACATAGATTGGATCAAGTTTATTTCATCATATTACATCATAATCAGTTGACAAATTGGTTTCAAATCTCAATTTGGTCAACTTTTCAAAATTGTCTCAAAAGTCAAAACCATAAAACCAGTTTTTCACTCAACTGGGGTGAATTTTCATGAACTCATTTCTGGTCCAAATCAAATGAAATTGTGGTTTTAAAAACTTTAGTTGGTCTATTTTCTTATTACCATTTTGTAGATTTTGTAAATTTTTATAAGCTCCAAAAGCGACTTGTGAATTTGGTCTTATTTCCCACATGCACAAACTCAAGATTAAGCGAGTGTGCATGTGTTTTGTCTTGAGGCTTGCCAGAGCTCAGTTTAGCTCATCATGGTCTGGTTCTTGGTTTATAAGCACCTAGCCAGGTCTTCTTTAAGTTCCAACATCTGGTTTTCAATTTCAGCTTATTGGGTAGCTTGTGCTTAAGCTTAAAAGTAGTAGGCTAAACCTGTTTTTGCACTTAAGCTCAATTCATCAAATCTGTTCAATCAGCACAATAGAGGTTAAGGATAGTTGTAACTTGTTGCATTTGGGTATTTTGAGCATATTGTAGCTTCTGTATAAGTTTGGTGGTCATTTGGTGCTTTTGGCTTATTTGGAGTGCTTATTCTTAAGCCTTTTGTGATTGCAGTTTCATTTCCATCACACAAGCCCCTGTTTTTATATTGTTCCTAGATTCATAATATTATTTTAGACTTTTCTTGAATTTTGATTTTTCTAGGTCGGTTTGCTATTTTACGCATTTAAAAGCAGTTTTAAGTCTTTTAATTAGCTTTTAATGCAATTAATTGAGAAAAGTTTCAAAAAATAATTTTTCATTTTTCTAGATTAAGATAAATATAAAAGTCAAAAATATTTTTCAGATTTTTCTTAGTTAAATTTGTATTTTTAAGCAATTTAAGTAGTTTTAAATAGTTTTAATTCATAGAAAATACAAAATAATCGAAAAATATAAAAATAGTTTTGAAAATTCTCTTTAGTTATTTTAGATTTTCTAAGTCATAATTTTATTTTTCTAGCTTTATTTCATATTTTCTTGTATTTTAGGCTATTATTTAATAAGTAAAAATAGTTTTTAATTAATAATAATTAGATAAATAGTTTTAAAATAATTTTCTTTTTCTAAAAATTTTCTTTTATCATTAGGTTTGTAAAAATGTCATTTTCATATTTTTAGGATTAATATTGTTTCAGTTTCACATTTTTTTTGTACGTCGCGTAGTTTTTAATATAAGTTTTATATAAGAAAAATCAAAAACATCATTTTGCAAATAGTGATAGCGTTTATTTAATATAGTTTATCTTTTTAATTTTCTCTAATTTGCATTTAAGCCCTTGTAGTTTATGTACTTTTTCCTTAGTTATAATAAATCAATCACAATCCTTTTCCGTTCAAATCCTCTCGATCACTATTCGTTTGGTGATTCATCGCACAGCTCGTTGGGACATAACGACCCGGGGAAACACTATACTCCTCTGATCTTCATTGCATTTGTGTCTGAACTGTTTTAAGTTTCTTACGGTTAGCCATTCACAAGTGGCTAGCTTGTGTGAGAAAACTTGACGGTTCGCCATCGAATCACTTGGCCATAAGATTTCAAAAAATGGGATTGAGGTAGATAGAGCAAAAGTTGATGTTATTGCTAAATTACCTCATCCTACTACCGTCAAAGGTATTAGGAGTTTTTAGGTCATGCCGGTTTTATCGTGATTCATACAAGATTTTTCTAAAATCGCCTACCTATGACCCATCTTCTTGAAAAGATGCTCCTTTTATCTTCTCTTTGAGTTCATGAAGCTTTTGAAACATTAAAGAAAAGCTTCTTGAAGCACCCATTCTCGTTGCTCCCGATGGGATTTACCTTTTGAGCTCATGTGCGATGCAAGTGATTTTGCTATCGGTGCGGTCCTAGGGCAACGTAGATCCAAGCATTTTCGGCTATTCACTACGCAAGTAAGACTATGATGAAGCTTAAACCCATTACACCACCACGGAAAAAGAGCTATTAGGCGTGGTGTATGCGTTTGAGAAGTTTCGCCATACTTAATCTTGACCAAATGTGTAGTGTATACGGATCACTCGACTCTTAAATATCTCTTTGCAAAACAAGATGCAAAGCCGAGATTGCTCCGTTGGGTTCTCCTCTTGCAAGAATTTGATATCATTATACGTGATAAAAAGGAGGCGAGAACACAGGTGGCGATCATCTGTCCGATTAGAAAACCCACACCAAGATTTTTTCGAGAAAAAGGAAATAAATGAAACATTTCCTCTTGAGACACTCAATGCGGTTTCTTTTCGTGGAAATTCTACTACCCCATGGTTTCTTGACTTCGCAAATTACCATGCGGGTAACTTCATAGTGAAAGGGATGTCGACCCAACAAAAGAACAAATTCTTCAAGGATGTTAAACATTACTACAGGACAACCCTACTTATTCAAAAATGCATGCGGATCAAGTCATCCGACGGTGTGTTTATGGACGAGGAAGCTATTGACATTCTCAAAGCTTGCCATCTTGGACCCACTGGGGCCATCATAGTCCAAAATACACGACCAAAAGGTGTTTGATTCGGGTTTCTTGGCCCACGATTTATAAGGATGCCCACGATTTTGTCAAAACACGTGACGCTTGTCAACGTCATGGAAATATCTCTCAAAGAAATGAAATGCAAAACGCCATTCAGTGTGTGAGATATTTGACATCCGGGTATTGACTTTATGGGGCCATTTCCATCATCTCGAGAAACAAATACATACTTGTGGTGTTGACTATTTGTCAAAATGGGTTGAAGCGAAAGCTTTACCTACAAACGATGCCGAGTAGTTGTGAAATTTTAAAATCTCTTTTGCTAGGTTTGGAACTCCACGAGCTATAATCGGTGATCGTGGTACACATTTCTGCAATGATCAATTTGATCGTGCCATGCAAAAGTATGGTGTAACCCACCGTCTTTCTCTGCATACCACCCCAAACAAGTGGGCAAGTGGAAGTTTCCAACCGTGGTATTAAAAGAATTCTTGAAAGGACGGTGGCGAAACCGTGCATCACGGTCGGATAAACCGGATGACGACTATGGGCCTTCCGTGCGACTTATAAAACACCCATGGGTGTACTCCATACAAGCTAGTGTACGGAAGGCATGTCATCTTCCGATTGAGCTTGAGCACAAAGCATCTTGGGCCTTGAAACATGCCAACTTCGATATTCAGACGGTGGTGATCACGAAAAGTTCAAATGAATGAATTAAATGTGATCAAGCATACGAGAACTCTTTGATCTATAAACAAAAGACAAAGAAGATTCATGACTCTAAAATCAAGAACCGCGTTTTCAACGTTGGTGATCGAGTCCTTCTTTTCAACTCTAGATTAAAGATTTTCTCGGGAAAGCTTAAGTCACGATGAGTGTCTAAAACTCATCATTTTATCTAGACTACAAAACATCACAAACTCGAATTGCATCAAAATGATAAAAATATCACAAATGTGTTTTATGTTTCAAATGCAAAAATATCAAAATCGGATGAAAAATGATTCAAGTTTGCAAAATTGGCGGTTTAGTCCCCAAGTTTTAAAAGTTGTCAAATCTAGTCCACGGAATTCAAAATGTGGAATTTTATCATTCAAGGTCCCTGAAGTATTCTAAGTTGTAAAAAAATGATCCTTGAATGATTCTTTGGTCAATTGGCAAGAAAGGTCCCTAAACTTTGGAAAATTGCAAAATTAGTCCTTGGACCTTTTAAAATGGATTTTATGCAAAAAGGATCCTTGTTTTATCAATGTTTGTCAAGTATGGTCCTTGTGAGAAGTTTGGAAATGTGGCACTTTCAGTCCTTGAGGTTTGGATAATTTACACTTTTGGTCCTTGTATTCTACTTAAACCAACCGGCCCTTATATTAAACCAAATCCAATCCTTACCCAATCTAGGCCCAAACCCATCTAAGCCCAAACCCGACCCCTTTGTATTATTAGCCGGGTCAACGAAAGTCAAACAGAGGAGAATACCGCCCTCCACTGTTCATCTCCCACTCCACCCCTGTAACACCAAAACCAGAGATGGTTTTCCATCTTTTTCAACCCCCCTCACCTTACCTTGTCCCCTCCACCTCCTCTAAACACCAAAATCCTTTATTGATTGAAACCCACTCCATTTAATGTCAAAAACCTGCTTTGAAGAAATTGGCGCCAAAATAACACTTGGACGGTTTTGATGATTCTATGCAATCCAATGGCTGGAAATTGGTGGGATAAGCTCAGAGACATGTGGGGATGCTGAAAAGTCTATAAAGGAAAGAGAAGAAGCAATGTATCAAGTATCTAGTGTAATGTTTAAATTTTCTTAATCGTTTTTATTTCTTTAAGTCTTTAAGTGTAATTTCAAGCTTGTAATAACTTTATTTAAGTATCTTGAGTGTATTTGAATATTTTCCAGTAACTAATTTCAAGTTTTAATTTCATATCCAGTTTATGCAATTTTTACTTCAAAAATCTCAAATAGGTCAAATGTTGTTTTTAGTTGTTTGTATGGACTGAGTTAGCTCATGTAAGCTCCCAGAAAGCTCATTCAAGCTTTTAGAAACATTTAAAATCAGTTTAGAATCAAAATCAGAAAATCACCAAAAATACAAATTAAATAGTTTAAAAATCAAAAATCACTTGGAAATGGTGTATACAGCTGGAGCAGGGTGAATTGTGGATGGCCTTGGGTTAGAAGCTTAGTGGTAAGCTAATAGGGGTGTTCATTGGTCCTTGATCTCAGTTTGCTAGTTGGATATCCATTTGTAAGCTTTTTGACTAATTTGGCATTTCACTGTTGCAAGTGTTCATTAGCTTAAATATCTGTTTCTATATGTTTATTAGCTAGAGTTAAGTGTATTCAAGCTATAAAATCAGTAGGTTGTTCTTTGAAATTGGTATTTAGCAAAAATCTCTTTTTGACAGTTAATAGTGCATCATTGTCATTTCTGATTTTGATGTTGTTTTGGTTGTTGTTTTAGGTGTCAGTAGTCCTAATAAGTAATGCTATAAGGTCTGCAATAACTCTCATGGATTGAATTTGTGATTTGCTTTGAAAAATTCCAAAATAGTTGCTTAAAGGTCTGTTTGGATTTGCTTTCTTAAACTGTATCAAGTCTTGTTTATGTTGGTTGCTTGTACTTTCTTTGTGTCTCATTAGTCCCCAATAACTCATACAAGTCAAAGAAAATCAGTACTTGTTCAACAAAAAGTCAAAATCTATTTAATCCATCTCTCTTGTTAACTGTTGGGGTTTTTAAGTTCTAGGATCATGATTTTGTGTTAGCAAGTTGTTAAAAGTACTCAAGTTAGTCTTATTACACCTTAACATAACATAATCAGTGATTGTAATCAACTTAAAGTTCATTTTGGTCAACTTAGCTAGTTTTCTTAAAAAGTCAAATTTCCAACTTGGTGGTTTTGAATAAAAGATATTTTCATTGTGTGTTCATTAGTAAGATTCAACTTATAAGCTTTTGGATTATCAAAGTTTGGTTGCTAAACAAAATTAGAAAATATTAGTTCTCTGTAAATCAATTTGTTTAAGTGCTTAACTATTGGCTTATATTGAGTACCATGTGCGATACATGCCACATGCCTGAGTTGGTTGGACCAACTTGAAAAGCTTGCACAGAGCTTGTTTGTTGGTCTTGTCTTGTGATTTTTGGTTCTTTGGGTAGCCAACCTAGCCACCTTGAGAACCCTAGTTTAGCTTTTCAATTTGAAGCTTAATAGGTAGGGCTGCAAGTAGCTCATAGATTGTCCCATTTCTGTGTTATAACCAAGTGCTTATTTGCTTGTTTCTAGCTTATCAGTGTGCTTATCTGTCTCTTTTAGCTTTATTTCAGTTCATCTAGCTTGTTTACATCCACTTTAAGCTTTTGTTTCAACTTGTGACCTTGTTTGAGCTTATTTCTACAAAATAAGCTCATTTAGCTTACTGTTGGACTTATAAGCTTGTAAAACAACTTATTTCAAGTTTGTAAAATTTTTGTCTTTGTTAAAGTTTCATAATATCAGTATTAAAGTAGTTTTCAAAAGAAAATCGAGAAAAGATCAATTTAAAATCGGTGATAGTGTTTATTTAATATTTTTAGCTTTTTGATTTTTCTTTTAGCTTATTAATAAGCAAATCTTGTTTTCTATTTTTCTTAGTTTTCTGTCATCATATAGTATTTTTAGAAAAAGTTTCATATTTTCTCTATCTTTTTAGTATTTATTATAATTTTAAATAGTTAAAAGTAGTAATTAATTAGTAATAAATAATTAAAAAGCATAAAAAAAAAAGTATCTTTTCAGTTTTAAAATTAGTTTTATCACATTTTAGATTTTTCCAAGTTAAAATTTTATTTTTCCAAGTTTATTTTATATTTTCTAGTATTTAAGTGTATTTTAAATAATAATTAATTAGTAATAATTAGATAAAAGTGTGAAAAATATATTTTAATTTTAAAATTAGTTTTATAGTATTTTAGATTTTCTGAATCATAAGTTTATTTTTCTAGCCTTATTTTGTATTTTCTTCTATTTTAGAGTATTTATTAAATAGTTAAAATAGTTTTTAATTAATAATAATTAAATAAATAGTTGTAAAAATAATTTTCTTTTTCTAATAATTTTCTTTTATTTTAGGATTCCAAAATGTCATTTTTATATTTTAGGTCTTTTATTTCTTAGATTCACTTTTTATTTTGTGCGTATCGTAGTTTTAAAACTTACGTTTACGTTTCTTTTATCGATTGTTGTGCTTTCCAATTCGTATTCCATTCCTTTCCAATCAATCGGTAGTGTAATATTTCTAATCAAAACCTTTACAGATCACTATCCTTAGTGATCATTCTATCCTCTGAGTTTGTTTTGACACACCATTGAGTCTCAAGTGGGACTTAACGACCGGAATTCCTATATTCTCAGGACTTCATTGTATTTGTGCTTGCAGCTGTTTTAAGCTATTACGGTTGGTCATTCACAAGTGGCGGCTTGTGTGATTAGACTTGACTAGTTTATACGGATCAAATTTTGGCGCCATTGCGGGAGGCTTTAGCGTGTGTTTAGCCATTTCGGACCCATTCTTGCACATAACCCATCATTTGTAAAAAGTTTTTGTAAAGTTAATATAAATCAAAAAGTTCATTAGCACTTTTCCTAAAGTGTTAAAACACCAAAAAATATAAAACAACAAAACTATCGTAGCGTTTTCTATCTTGTATTGTCTTTAAGGTGATTCTTAAAACAATACGATTTGGTTAACGAGGCGATCCCAAAAATATTGTCCAAAAGTTTTGAACCCATCCGCACAAATCTTACCTCGTCTTTTCGGTGGTACTTAAAATATACATAAAAATCAACCACCGCAAATCAAGGCGTGCACTACCTAGCGGGGTGCGACCATAATAAGTTCGAACATCGATTTAAAACTTGCCTTTGTGTCACTTGTGATTTGGTGTACCTTTTTCAAAAGCCATTTCATTTGTGATTATTGGTTAAGTTCACTTGTTGTTTTGCCTCATTTGTTTTGAAAATTGATTTTTATACTTAGTGCATCTTTTCGTTCTTCGATTCTACAAGTCCACTTTACGAACTTGGAAACATTCCTCGTGAGCGTGAGGGCGTTCGGCTCCTTGACCGTGGTGAGGCGTCTACCACCACCACCTCTGTCGAAATGGCGGAAGACAAACCGATGAATGAGCTTCTCCAAGCACCCATCGAGGGTTACGGAGATGCCATTGTTGTCCCGACCATCGTGGTGACACTTCGAGCTCAAACCGGGTTGCTTAATCTAGTAACCCAAAGCCAATTCTATGGTTTTGGCGGGATGATCCTCATGCACACATTCGATGGTTTAACAAGATTGCATCTACCATCAAGTACAAGAATGTCCCATGAAGCTATCAAGCTTCTTACATTCCCATTTTCTCTAGAGGACAAGCCGGAATTGGCGAGAAACAACCCCTCGTTCTATTGAGACATGGGAAGATCGGTCACCAAGTTAGTTTACGAGTTCTATCCTCCATCCCGAACCACAAGTCTTAAGAATGAGATAATGAAATTTTCTCGAGATTTGATGAATCATTCGGGAGGCATGGGATCGTTACAAAGAGTTGCCATGAGTGTCCGCATCACGGTTTTACCGAGTTAATGCAAATGGATACTTTCTACAATGGTCTCAATCGGACCAATCAAGACTCTTTGAATGCCTCCGCGGAGGTAATTTCTGAGCAAGACCACAAAAGAGGCCTTGCAAATCATTGAGAACAAATCTCGGTCCGTCCTTTCGGAGCAAAGACATATCGGTCTCATCTTGGACCTTCTTCTTCTTCATCCCCGTGAGTACATCTAGCACCGATGCTAAGATTGACAAACTCACGAGACATTGTTCGAGCTTTGGTTCTTGCTAACGGAAGAAAGTCACCTTCACTCGGACACCAACACATCTTGAAGTGAAGAAAGTTGAGAGTTGTGTCACTTGTGGTGGTCCTCATGCATACTACAATTGTCACGCCACCGATGGTAGTCCATTTGAGGCCAATGCTCTAGCCGGTAGTTCACAGCAAGGAGGTAATCAATACCGTCCTCAAAATGAACCACACTACCGTGCTAACACTAATCGAGCACCACCGGTTTTAACGAATCATAACATGCAAAACGGAATATGAACCAACCAAGAATGAACCAAGGTTATCAAAACCAAGGTAATTTCTATCTGGACCCAATCAAGGTTTCCAACATCAAGGAAACCTTAATCAAAACAATTTCAATCGGGGAATCAATTTCATGGGAATATGAATCCTAATCAAGGAATTTTGGCTATAATCAAAACATACGACCTCAAATTGTCCCTCGGCTCCTCCCGTCATTGCTCCTCCGGGACCATCATCGATGAGTTCTTGAAGCAATTCATGAAGTCCCAAGATGAAATGAGCAGGTTGTTGGTCGGTCGATCGGCGATCTTAAGAAGTCTTTAAATGATCAACCCTCGGGCTCGGGAAAACTTCCGAGCAACACGATCGCTAACCCGAGGGGCGATGCTAAAGCGATCACAACCAGTGGTGTTTCATATGATGGACTCTTGTTCCTACTACCTCTTCTTCTTCTTCTCCAAAGGTAGTGGAAAGTGAACCTCCAACACACAATGGACCTCGACTCCAATGCCCCTCCTCCGTGGCAATGAGTCAAGTTACCAAGGAAACAACGGACAAGGTGCATTATTCAAGTCCACAGTACCGCGCGTCCTACCTTCGGTAGTCCAACCTCAGTGGTCCGAAACCCAAGTCAAATCAAGGAGTTGTTTTGAACCTCCTGTAGCTCTGTTGAGAATCAATCCAAATCTTCTATTCCTTACCCATCACGTTTGAATGAGCAAAAGCTCGTGAAAAAGCTAGTCATCAAATGGACAAATTTTCCAAATTTTCCAAGAATTACACTTTGACATAAGCTTTGCGGATGCTATCATGTTGATGCCCAAGTTTGCATCAACTCTCAAACACATGTTAAGCAATAAGGAAAATTGTTTGAAATGGCAAAAACTCCTCGAGCGAGCGCTTTCGTGATTATTACGAAGAAGCTTCGGAAAAACTTGGAGATCTGGGAAATTTCTCTTACCGTGTGTATTCCGGGAATGGTTGAATGCTTTGCCCTAGCGGATCTTGGTGCAAGCATAAACCTTATGCCTTATTCGATGTGGAAGAAACTTTCTCTTAGGAACTTACTCCTACATGCATGACTCTCGAGCTTGCGAGATCGTTCCATATCCGTCCTCTTGGCATTCTTGAGGGCGTATTTGTAATAGGAAAGTTCCATTTTCCGGTGACTTCGTGGTTGTTGATTTTGATGCCGATCATCGGGTTCCTCTCATTGTTGGTCGAGGATTCACGAGAGCGGGCGTGCTCTCATTGATGTATTTGAGCAAGAAATCACATTGCGTGTTGGTAATGAAGTGTCACCTTCAACCTTGATCAAACTTGAGGTACTCCGCAAACTATGATTACGAATCGGTTAACCGAATAGATATCATTGATGTTGCTTCGAAGAGTACTCTCAAGAAGTTCTTGGTTATTCTCATAATTACGTGAGTGGGATTCCACCACATCTTCTCAACCTATCATAGCCAATTCTACTCCTTCTCTGCTCCGTTTGAGGCGACTTCATCTTAGATGAGATTGAAGCATACTTGGCTAGTGATTACATTCCATGGGAAATTGATCACGCTCAATTGATATTGAGGGGACATACTTCTTATTGAGAAGTTGCTCAATGATGATCCATCATCAACCCTCACCCTAGTGATTCAATTCGGATGAGATTAATCAAAATGAGATTAATCGGAGGAGATATTCTTCTTGAGAAATTGTTAAATCTGGATACTTCTCCTCCTCTCCTCCCATCAAACTTCATAACAAGGAAGTCAAGTCGGTTGAGAAAGCGAAGAATTTCACGAGGTTGAGCTTAAGGACTTACCTCCTCATCTCGAGTATGCATTTCTTGAAGGTGATGATAAATTACCCGTCATTATTGCTCGAGATTTGAGTAAAGATGAAAAAGTTGCTCTCATAAAAATCTTGAAGTCACACAAGCAAGCAATTGCTTGGAAACTCTCCGACATCAAGGGTATCAACCACGAGTTTTGTACTCATAAAATCTTGATGGAGGATGACTTTAAACCCAGATTCAACATCGAGACGAGTGAATCAAAAATCCATGATGTTATCAAACAAGAGGTTATCAAACTTCTTGATGCGGGATTGATTTACCCGATCTCGAGATAGTCCTTGGGTCACCCAATTCATTGTGTTCGAAAAGGGTGGCATTCTTGTTATCACAAACGAAGATAACGAGTTAATTCCAACTCGATTGGTTACGGGATGGCGTGTTTGCATTGACTATCGTAAGTTGAATGGCGCCACCGTAAAGACCATTTTCCTCTACCCTTCATGGACCAAATGCTTGAGAGATTAGCGGGGAATGAATACTATTGTTTCCTTGATGGTTTCTCGGGTTACTTTCAGATCCCTATTGATCCACGGGATCAAGAAGACCACATTCACTTGCCCATACGGAACTTTTGCCTACAAGCGTATGCCTTTTGGCTTATGTAATGCTCACAGCGCGTTCCAACGATGTATGATGGCCATTTTCCACGACATGATCGGAAACGATGGAGGTGTTTATGGATGACTTCTCGGTCATTGGGGATTCTTTTCAATCATGTCTCCCATTTAGATAAAATGCTTCAAAGGTGTGAAGACACCAATCTTTGTCTAAAGCGGGAGAAGAGCCACTTATGGTCAAAGAAGGCATTGTCCTTGGCCATAAGATTTCAAAAACGGGATTGAGGTAGATAGAGCAAAAGTTGATGTTATTGCTAAAGCGCCTCATCCTACTACCGTCAAAGGTATTAGGAGTTTTTAGGTCATGCCGGTTTCTATCGTAGATTCATACAAGATTTTTCCAAAATCGCTTGACCTATGACCCATCTTCTTGAAAAGGATGCTCCTTTTATCTTTTCACTGAGTGCATAGAAGCTTTTGAAACATTGAAGAAAAAGCTTCTTGAAGCACCATTCTCGTTGCTCCGGTGGGACTTGCCTTTTGAGCTCATGTGCGATGCAAGTGATTTTGCTATCGGTGCGGTCCTAGGGCAGCGAAGAAATAAGCATTTTCGACCTATTCACTACATAAGTAAGACTATGATGAAGCTCAAACTCATTACACCACCACGAAAAAGAGCTATTAGCCGTGGTGTATGCATTTGAGAAGTTTCGGCCGTACTTAATCTTGACCAAATGTGTAGTGTATACGGATCACTCGGCTCTTAAATATCTCTTTGCAAAACAAGATGCAAAGCCGAGATTGCTTCGTTGGATTCTCCTCCTCCGAGAATTTGATATCATTATCGTGATAAAAAGGAGGCGAGAATCTAGCTGCGATCATCTTTCAGTTAGAAAACCCTCACCAAGATGTTTTCGAGAAAAAGGAAATAAATGAAACATTTCCTCTCGAGACACTCAATGCGGTTTCTTTTCGTGGAAATTCTACCACCCATGGTTTCTTGACTTTGCAAATTACCATGCGGGTAACTTCATTGTGAAAGGGATGTCGACCCAGCGGAAGAACAAATTCTTCAAAGATGTTAAACATTATTTACGGGACGACCCTTTCTTGTTCAAAATCTGTGCGGATCAAGTCATCAAGCGGTGTGTTTATGGACGAGGAAGCTATTGATATTCTCACGACTTGCCATCTTTGGACCCAAGGGGCAATCATAGTCAAACTACACCGCCAAAAAGGTGTTTGATTCGGGTTTTATTGGCCCACAATCTATAAGGATGCCCCGAATTTGTCAAAGCACTGTGGCGCTTGTCAAGCGTCATGGTAATATCTCTCAAAGGAATGAAATGCCACAAAATGCCATTCAAGTTTGTGAGATATTTGACATATGGGGTATTGATTTTATGGGGCCATTTCCTTCGTCTCGTGGAAACAAGTACATACTAAGTGGTACATTGACTATTTGTCAAAATGGGTTGAAGCAAAAGCTTTACCCACCAATGATGCCGAGTTGTTGTGAAATTTTGAAATCTCTTTTGCCGGTTTGGAACTCCGAGAGCGATAATCGGTGATCGTGGTACACATTTTGCAATGACCAATTTGAAAGAGTCATGCAAAAGTATGGTGTTACCACCGTCTCTCTCTGCATACCACCCCAAACAAGTGGGCGGTGGAAGTTTCAAACCGTGGTATTAAAAGAATCCTTGAAAGGACGATGGCGAAAATCGTGCATCTGGTCGGATAAACTTGATGGCGCTCTGGGCCTTCCGTCTGACTTACAAAACACCCATCGGTGTACTCCATACAAGCTAGTGTACGGAAGGCATGTCATCTTCCGATTGAGTTAGAGCACAAGGCATCTTGGGCCTTAAAACATGCAAACTTCGATATCTGAGACGGTGGTGATCATAGAAAAGTTCAAATGAATGAACTAAATGAACTTCGTGATCAAGCTTACGAGAACTCTTTGATCTACAAGCAAAAGACAAAGAAGATTCATGACTCAAAATCAAGAACCGCGTTTTCAACGTTGGTGATCGAGTCCTTCTTTTCAATTCAAGATTGAAGATTTTCTCGGGAAAGCTCAAGTCCGTTGGTGCGGTCCATTTACTATTGCTAAGGTTTATCCTTATGGTACCGTTGAGTTATCTCAACCCGATGGTCCTAATTTTAAAGTGAATGGTCATCGGTGAAGCATTACTTTGGAGAGGACATTCCCCCGTGGTTGTCCGGATTTACAAACCTTCCCATGAACCAATGAATGCGGGGATCGAGTCAAGCTAGTGACTCGGTAATCAAAAACATTAGCACGCACCATATGGGTTTTCACCCATATTTCATCTTCTTACCCCTTTCTACCACCCTAGTGTGGGGAGTTTCCCACTTGTTGTATATAAAATCATGTTGAAAAAAAAAAAAAAAAAAAAAAAAAAAATCTTATAAATAAATGGCGTAATATTTCCTTTTCGTTCTTTGTTTCGGCATAACCGCGGTACTTTGAATATTGAGGCAATATTCATTTCTAAGTGTGGGGAATTCTCGAATTTCATATATTATCTACCCAATTCCCGTTTTGGCCAAAATTTTTTTGGAGTAAGTGTTCTACACTTACTCATCTTAGTTATCGATCCGCCATGTCTTATAGACAAAAGGATTGGCTAATCCGAGAGCAAGCGGCTCTTGGTAAAGATTTCTCAAATCCGTTTATATGGCTTGCAATTTGCCCAAAATTGTATGGTTCTCAACTCACCATATCCTAAAAAGTGAAGAGTTGGCTAGCCCAAGATTATGGCTTGTGGTAAAGGCGATGGAAAATCCATAATTGGTAATTGACTCACCAAAGATAATTCGATAATTTATCTAAGAGTTGGCTAGTCCGGAAAGGTGCGACACGGTAAAGACACATCAAATCCGTTATATGGTTTATGATTTGCTCAAAATCATTTGGTTATCGATGTACCAAGGTTCTTACTTGAGCTGAAACATTTGGCTACTCAGTGATGGCTTTTGGTAAAGAGTTTTCAAATCCATTAAGTTTTCTCAAATCATTGCTAGGGACTAGCAATATCTCGATGTGGGGATTGATGAGTGTCTAAATACTCATCATTTTATCTAATCTAAACTACAAAATCATCGAAAACACTCGAATTGCATCAAAATGATAAAAATATCACAAATCAGTGTTTTATGTGTTTTAAATGCAAAATATCAAAATCGGATGAAAAATGATTCAAGTTTGCAAAATTGGCGGTTTAGTCCCCAAGTTTTAAAAGTTGTCAAATCTAGTCCACGGAATTCAAAATGTGGAATTTTATCATTCAAGGTCCACAAGTATTCTAAGTTGTAAAAATGATCCTTGAATGATTCTTTGGTCAATTGGCAAGAAAGGTCCTAAACTTTGGAAAATTGCAAAATTAGTCCTTGGACATTTTAAAATGGATTTTATGCAAAAGGGTCCTTGTTTTATCAATGTTTGTCAAGTTTGGTCCTTGTGAGAAGTTTGGAAATGTGGCACTTTCGGTCCTTGAGGTTTGGATAATTTACACTTTTGGTCCTTGTATTCTACTTAAACCAAACGGACCCTTATATTAAACCAAATCCAATCCTTACCCAATCTAGGCCCAAACCCATCTAAGCCCAAACCCGACCCCTTTGTATTATTATCCCCGGGTCAACGAAAGTCAAACAGAGGAGAATACCGCCCTCCACTGTTCATCTCCCACTCCACCCCTGTAACACCAAAACCAGAGATGGTTTTCCATCTTTTTCAACCCCCCTCACCTTACCTTGTCCCCTCCACCTCCTCTAAACACCAAAATCCTTTATTGATTGAAACCCACTCCATTTAATGTCAAAAACCTGCTTTGAAGAAATTGGCGCCAAAATAACACTTGGACGGTTTTGATGATTCTATGCAATCCAATGGCTGGAAATTGGTGGGATAAGCTCAGAGACATGTGGGGATGCTGAAAAGTCTATAAAGGAAAGAGAAGAAGCAATGTATCAAGTATCTAGTGTAATGTTTAAATTTTCTTAATCGTTTTTATTTCTTTAAGTCTTTAAGTGTAATTTCAAGCTTGTAATAACTTTATTTAAGTATCTTGAGTGTATTTGAATATTTTCCAATAACTAATTTCAAGTTTTAATTTCATATCAAGTTTATGCAATTTTTACTTCAAAAATCTCAAATTTGTCAAATGTTGTTTTTAGTTGTTTGTATGGTGAGTTAGCTCACATAAGCTCTAGAAAGCTTATTCAAGCTTTTAGAAACATTTAAAATCGGTTTAGAATCAAAAATCAAAAATCACCAAAATACAAATTAAATAGTTTAAAAATCAAAATCACTTGGAAATGGTGTATCACAATTTGGGCGGGGTGAATTGTGGATGGCCTTGGGTTAGAAGCTTAGTGGTAAGCTAATAGGGTGTTCATTGGTCCTTGATCTCGGTTTGAGTTGGATATCCATTTGTAAGCTTTTTGACTAATTTGGCATTTCAACATTGCAAGTGTTCATTAGCTTAAATATCATTTCTATATGTTTATTAGCTATAGTTAAGTGTATTCAAGCTATAAAATCGGTGAGGTTGTTCTTTGAAATTTGTATTTAGCAAAAATTTAGTTTTGATGATTAATAGTGCATCATTGTCATTTCGATTTTGATGTTGTTTTGGTTGTTGTTTTAGGTGTCAGTAGTCCTAATAAGTAATGCTATAAGGTCTGCAATAACTTTCATGGATTGAATTTGTGATTTGCTTTGAAAAAATTCCAAAACAGTTGCTTAAAGGTCTGTTTGGATTTGCTTTCTTAAACTGTATCAAGTCTTGTTTATGTTGGTTGCTTGTACTTTCTTTGTGTCTCATTAGTCCCCAATAACTCATACAAGTCAAAGAAAATCAGTCCTTGTTCAACAAAAAGTCAAAATCTATTTAATCCATCTCTCTTGTTAACTGTTGGGGTTTTTAAGTTCTAGGATCATGATTTTGTGTTAGCAAGTTGTTAAAAGTACTCAAGTTAGTCTTATTACACCTTAACATAACATAATCAGTGATTGTAATCAACTTAAAGTTCATTTTGGTCAACTTAGCTAGTTTTCTTAAAAAGTCAAATTTCCAACTTGGTCGTTTTTGAATAAAAAAGATATTTTCATTGTGTGTTCATTAGTAAGATTCAGCTTATAAGCTTTTGGATTATCAAAGTTTGGTTGCTAAACAAAATTAGAAAAATATTAGTTCTCTGTAAATCAATTTGTTTAAGTGCTTAACTATTGGCTTATATTGAGTACCATGTCTGCGATACATGCCACATGCTGATTGGTTGGACCAACTTGAAAAGCTTACATAGAGCTTGTTTGTTGGTCTTGTCTTGTGATTTTGGTTCTTTGGGTAGCCAACCTAGCCACCTTGAGAACCCTAGTTTAGCTTTTCAATTTGAAGCTTAATAGGTAGGGCTGCAAGTAGCTCATAGATTGTCCCATTTCTATGTTATAACCAAGTGCTTATTTGCTTGTTTCTAGCTTATCAGTGTGCTTATCTGTCTCTTTTAGCTTTATTTCAGTTCATCTAGCTTGTTTACATCCACTTTAAGCTTTTGTTTCAACTTGTGACCTTGTTTGAGCTTATTTCTACAAAATAAGCTCATTTAGCTTACTGTTGGACTTATAAGCTTGTAAAACAGCTTATTTCAAGTTTGTAAAATTTTTGTCTTTGTTAAAGTTTCATAATATCAGTATTAAAGTAGTTTTCAAAAAGAAAATCCAGAAAAAGATCAATTAAAAATCAGTGATAGTGTTTATTTAATATTTTTTAGCTTTTTGATTTTTCTTTTTAGCTTATTAATAAGCAAATCTTGTTTTTCTATTTTTCTTTGTTTTCTGTCATCATATAGTATTTTTAGAAAAAGTTTCATATTTTTCTCTATCTTTTTAGTATTTATTATAATTTTAAATAGTTAAAAGTAGTAATTAATTAGTAATAAATAATTAAAAAGCAAAAAAAAAAATATCTTTTCAGTTTTAAAATTAGTTTTATCACATTTTAGATTTTTCCAAGTTAAAATTTTATTTTTCCAAGTTTATTTTATATTTTCTAGTATTTAAGTGTATTTTAAATAATAATTAATTAGTAATAATTAGATAAAAAGTGTGAAAAATATATTTTTAATTTTAAAATTAGTTTTATAGTATTTTAGATTTTTCTGAATCATAAGTTTATTTTTCTAGCCTTATCTTGTATTTTCTTCTATTTTAGAGTATTTATTAAATAGTTAAAATAGTTTTTAATTAATAATAATTAATTAAATAGTTATAAAATAATTTTCTTTTTCTAATAATTTTCTTTTATTTTAGGATTCCAAAATGTCATTTTATATTTTTAGGTCTTTTATTTCTTAGATTCACTTTTTATTTTGTGCGTATCGTAGTTTTTAAACTTACGTTTACGTTTCTTTTATCGATTGTTGTGCTTTCCAATTACGTATTCCATTCCTTTCCAATCAATCGGTAGTGTAATATTTCTAATCAAAACCTTTCTGATCACTATCCTTAGTGATCATTCTATCCTCTGAGTTTGTTTTGACACACCATTGAGTCTCAGTGGGACTTAACGACAGGAATTCACTATATTCTCCGGGACTTCATTGTATTTGTGCTCAAGCTGTTTTAAGTCTATTACGGTTGGTCATTCACAAGTGGCGGCTTGTGTGATTAGACTTGACTAGTTTAGCTGAGATCAAATTTTGGCGCCTTGCCGGGA
Source organism: Chrysanthemum lavandulifolium (assembly GCA_022545495.1). Classification (NCBI taxonomy): domain Eukaryota; kingdom Viridiplantae; phylum Streptophyta; class Magnoliopsida; order Asterales; family Asteraceae; genus Chrysanthemum; species Chrysanthemum lavandulifolium. Next base: position 188,415,578 of record CM040246.1, read on the forward strand.
GAGCTTTAGCGTGTGTTTAGCCATTTCGGACCCATTCTTGCACATAACCCATCATTTGTAAAAAAAGTTTTCTGTAAAGTTAATATAAATCAAAAAAGTTCATTAGCACTTTTCCTAAAGTGTTAAAACACCAAAAAAATATAAAACAACAAAACTATCGTAACGTTTTCTATCTTGTATTGTCTTTAAGGTGATTCTTAAAACAGTACGATTTGGTTAAACGAGACGATACCAAAAATATTGTCCAAAAGTTTTTGAACCCATCTGCACAAATCTATACCTACGTCTTTTCGGTGGTACTTAAAATATACATAAAATCAACCACCATAAATCAAGGCGATTGCACTACCTAGCGGGGTGCGACCATAATAAGTTCCCGAACATCGTTTAAAACTTGCCTTTGTGTCACTTGTGATTTGGTGTACCTTTTTCAAAGCCATTTCATTTGTGATTATTGGTTAAGTTCACTTGTTGTTTTGCCTCATTTGTTTTGAAAATTGATTTTTATACTTAGTGCATCTTTCGTTCTTCGATTCCACAAGTCCACTTTTCGAACTTGGAAACATTCCTCGTGAGCGTAGAGGGCGTTCGGCTCCTTCACCGTGGCGAGGCGTCTACCACCACCACCTCTGTCGAAATGGCGGAAGACAAACCGATGAATGAGCTTCTCCAAGCACCCATCGAGGGTTACGGAGATGCCATTGTTGTCCCGACCATCGTGGGTGACACTTTCGAGCTCAAACCGGGTTGCTTAATCTAGTAACCCAAAGCCAATTCTATGGTTTTGAGCGGGATGATCCTCATGCACACATTCGATGGTTTAACAAGATTGCATCTACCATCAAGTACAAGAATGTCCCACATGAAGCTATCAAGCTTCTTACTGTTCCCATTTTCTCTAGAGGACAAGCCGAAATTGGCGAGAAACAACCCCTCGTTCTATTGAGACATGGGAAGATCGGTCACCAAGTTAGTTAACGAGTTCTATCCTCCATCCCGAACCACAAGTCTTAAGAATGAGATAATGAAATTTTCTCGAGATTTGATGAATCATTCGGGAGGCATGGGATCGTTACAAAGAGTTGCCATGAAGTGTCCGCATCACGGTTTTACCGAGTTAATGCAAATGGATACTTTCTACAATGGTCTCAATCGGACCAATCAAGACTCTTTGAATGCCTCCGCGGAGGTAATTTTTGAGCAAGACCACAAAAGAGGCCTTGCAAATCATTGAGAACAAATCTCGGTCCGCCCTTTCGAGCAAAGACATATCGGTCTCATCTTGGACCTTCTTCTTCTTCATCCCTCGTGAGTACATCTAGCACCGATGCTAAGATTGACAAACTCACGAGACATTGTTCGAGCTTTGGTTCTTGCTAACGGAAGAAAGTCACCTTCACTCGAGACACCAACACATCTTGAAGTGAAGAAAGTTGAGAGTTGTGTCACTTGTGGTGGTCCTCATGCATACTACAATTGTCACGCCACCGATGGTAGTCCATTTGAGGCCAATGCTCTAGCCGGTAGTTCACGCAAGGAGGTAATCAATACCGTCCTCAAAATGAACCACACTACCGTGCTAACACTAATCGAGCACCACCGGTTTAACGAGAATCATAACATGCAAACCGGAATATGAACCAACCAAGAATGAACCAAGGTTATCAAAACCAAGGTAATTTCTATCTGGACCCAATCAAGGTTTCCAACATCAAGGAAACCTTAATCAAAACAATTTCAATCGAGGGAATCAATTTCATGGGAATATGAATCCTAATCAAGGGAATTTTGGCTATAATCAAAACATACTGACCTCAACTTGTCCCTCCGGCTCCTCCGTCATTGCTCCTCCGGGACCATCATCGATGAGTTCTTGAAGCGGTTCATGAAATCCCAAGATGAAATGTCAGGTTGTTGGTCGGTCAGTTGCGATCTTAAGAAGTCTTTAAATGATCAACCCTCAGGCTCAGGAAAACTTCCGAGCAACACGATCGCTAACCCGAGGGGAGATGCAAAGGCGATCACAACCAGAAGTGGTGTTTCATACAATGGACCTGCTGTTCCTACTACCTCTTCTTCTTCTCCAAAGGTAGTGGAAAGTGAACCTCCAACACACAATGGACCTACGACTCCAATGCCCCTCCTCCTGTGGCAATGAGTCAAGTTACCAAGGAAACTACGGACAAGGTGCATTATTCAAGTCCACGAAGTACCGCACACGTCCTACCTTCGGTAGTCCAACCTCAAGTGGTCCAGAAACCCAAGTCAAATCAAGGAGTTGTTTTTGAACCTCCTGTAGCTCTGTTGAGAGTCGAATCCAAATCTTCTATTCCTTACCCATCACGTTTGAATGAGCAAAAGCTCGTGAAAAAGCTAGTCATCAAATGGACAAATTTTCCAAATTTTCCAAGAATTACACTTTGACATAAGCTTTGCGGATGCTATCATGTTGATGCCCAAGTTTGCATCAACTCTCAAACACATGTTAAGCAATAAGGAAAATTTGTTTGAAATGGCAAAACTCCATTGAGCGAGCGCTCGTGATTATTCGAAGAAGCTTCGGAAAAACTTGGAGATCCTGGGAAATTTCTCTTACCGTGTGTATTCCGGGAATGGTTGAATGCTTTGCCCTAGCAGATCTTGGTGCAAGCATAAACCTTATGCCTTATTCGGTGTGGAAGAAACTTTCTCTTAGGAACTTACTCCTACATGCATGACTCTTGAGCTTGCGAGATCGTTCCATATCCGTCCTCTTGGCATTCTTGAGGGCGTATTTGTGAAAGTAGGAAAGTTCCATTTTCCGGTGACTTCGTGGTTGTTGATTTTGATGCCGATCATCGGGTTCCTCTCATTGTTGGTCGAGGATTCACGAGCGGGCCGTGCTCTCATTGATGTATTTGAGCAAGAAATCACATTGCGTGTTGGTAATGAAGTCACCTTCAACCTTGATCAAACTTGAGGTACTCCGCAAACTATGATTACGAATCGGTTAACCGAATAGATATCATTGATGTTGCTTCGAAGAGTACTCTCAAGAAGTTCTTGGTTATTCTCATAATTACGTGAGTGGGATTCCACCACATCTTCTCAACCTATCATAGCCAATTCTACTCCTTCTCTCACTCCGTTTGAGGCGACTTCATCTTAGATGAGATTGAAGCATACTTGGCTAGTGATTACATTCCATGGGAAATTGATCACGCTCCAATTGATATTGAGGGGACATACTTCTTATTGAGAAGTTGCTCAATGATGATCCATCATCAACCCTCACCCTAGTGATTCAATTCGGATGAGATTAATCAAAATGAGATTAATCGGAGGAGATATTCTTCTTGAGAATTATTAAATCTGGATACTTCTCCTCCTCTCCTCCCATCAAACTTCATAACAAGGAAGTCAAGTCGGTTGAGAAAAGCGAAGAATTTCACGAGGTTGAGCTTAAGGACTTACCTCCTCATCTCGAGTATGCATTTCTTGAAGGTGATGATAAATTGCCCGTCATTATTGCACGAGATTTGAGTAAAGATGAAAAATTGCTCTCATAAAAATCTTGAAGTCACACAAGCAAGCAATTGCTTGGAAACTCTCCGACATCAAGGGTATCAACCACGAGTTTTGTACTCATAAAATCTTGATGGAGGATGACTTTAAACCAGCAGATCAACATCGAGGCAGTGAATCCAAAATCCATGATGTTATCAAACAAGAGGTTATCAAACTTCTTGATGCAGGATTGATTTACCCGATCTCAGATAGTCCTTGGGTCAGCCCAATTCATTGTGTTCCGAAAAAGGGTGGCATTACTGTTATCACAAACGAAGATAACGAGTTAATCCCAACTCGATTGGTTACGGGATGGCGTGTTTGCATCGACTATCGTAAGTTGAATGACGCCACCCGTAAAGACCATTTTCCTCTACCCTTCATGGACCAAATGCTTGAGAGATTAGCAGGGAATGAATACTATTGTTTCCTTGATGGTTTCTCGGGTTACTTTCAGATCCCTATTGATCCACGGGATCAAGAAGACCACATTCACTTGCCCATACGGAACTTTTGCCTACAAGCGTATGCCTTTTGGCTTATGTAATGCTCCCGCACGTTCCAACGATGTATGATGGCCATTTTCCACGACATGATCGGGAAACGATGGAGGTGTTTATGGATGACTTCTCGGTCATTGGGGATTCTTTTCAATCATGTCTCCCATTTAGATAAAATGCTTCAAAGGTGTGAAGACACCAATCTTTGTCTAAAGCGGGAGAAGAGCCACTTATGGTCAAGAAGGCATTGTCCTTGGCCATAAGATTTCCAAGAACGGGATTGAGGTAGATAGAGCAAAGTTGATGTTATTGCTAAGTTGCCTCATCCTACTACCGTCAAAGGTATTAGGAGTTTTTAGGTCATGCGGTTTCTATCGTAGATTCATACAAGATTTTTCCAAAATCGCCTGACCTATGACCCATCTTCTTGAAAAGGATGCTCCTTTTATCTTTTCACTGCGTGCATAGAAGCTTTTGAAACATTGAAGAAAAATCTTCTTGAAGCACCCATTCTCGTTGCTCCCATTGGGACTTGCCTTTTGAGCTCATGTGCGATGCAAGTGATTTTGCTATCGGTGCGGTCCTAGGGCAACGAAGAAATAACTATTAGCCGTGGTGTATGCATTTGAGAAGTTTCGCCGTACTTAATCTTGACCAAATGTCATGTTTTATATTTTTAGGTCTTTTATTTCTCAGATTCACTTTTTATTTTGTACGACATCGTAGTTTTAAAACTTACGTTTACGTTTCTTTTATCGATTGTTGTGCTTTCCAATTCGTATTCCATTCCTTTCCAATCAATCAAGAGTGTAATATTTCTAATCAAAACCTTTACGATCACTATCCTTAGTGATCATTCTATCCTCCGAGTTTGTTTTGACACACCATTGAGTCTCCGTGGGACTTAACGACCCGGAATTCCCTATATTCTCCGAGACTTCATTGTATTTGTGTCGAACTGTTTTAAGCTTTATTACGGCTGGTCATTCACAAGTGGCCAGTTTGTGTGATTAGACTTGACTAGTTTAGGACATATCAAATTTTGGCGCCGCTGCCGGGGAGGCTTTAGCGTGTGTTTAGCCATTTTCAGACCCATTCTTGCACATAACCCATCATTTGTAAAAAGTTTTCTGTAAAGTTAATATAAATCAAAAAAGTTCATTAGCACTTTTCCTAAAGTGTTAAAAACACCAAAAAAATATAAAACAACAAAACTATCGTAACGTTTTCTATCTTGTATTGTCTTTAAGGTGATTCTTAAAACAATACGATTTGGTTAAACGAGACGATCCCAAAAATATTGTCCAAAAGTTTTTGAACCCATCTGCACAAATCTTACCTACGTCTTTTCAGTGGTACTTAAAATATACATAAAAATCAACCACCGCAAATCAAGGCAGCGCACTACCTAACTGGGGGTGCGACCATAATAAGTTCCCAAACATCGATTTAAAACTTGCCTTTGTGTCACTTGTGATTTGGTGTACCTTTTCAAAGAAGCCATTTCATTTGTGATTATTGGTTAAGTTCACTTGTTGTTTTGCCTCATTTGTTTTGAAAATTGATTTTTATACTTAGTGCATGCGCACTCGTTCTTCCATTCCACAAGTCCACTTTCGAACTTGGAAACATTCCTCGTGAGCGTAGAGGACGTTCGGCTCCTTCACCGTGATCGAGGCGTCTACCACCACCACCTCCCGTCGAAATGGCGAAGACAAACCGATGAATGAGCTTCTCCAAGCACCCATCGAGGGTTACGGAGATGCCATTGTTTTCCCGACCATCGTGGTCGACACTTTCGAGCTCAAACCGGGTTGCTTAATCTAGTAACCCAAAGCCAATTCTATGGTTTTGAGCGGGATGATCCTCATGCACACATTCGATGGTTTAACAAGATTGCATCTACCATCAAGTACAAGAATGTCCCACATGAAGCTATCAAGCTTCTTACATTTCCCATTTTTCTAGAGGACAAGCCGAAATTGGCTTGAGAAACAACCCCTCGCTCTATTGAGACATGGGAAGATCCGTCACCAAGTTTGTTAACGAGTTCTATCCTCCATCCCGAACCACAAGTCTTAAGAATGAGATAATGAAATTTTCTCGAGATTTGATGAATCATTCGGGAGGCATGGGATCGTTACAAAGAGTTGCCATGAAGTGTCCGCATCACGGTTTTACCGAGTTAATGCAAATGGATACTTTCTACAATGGTCTCAATCGGACCAATCAAGACTCTTTGAATGCCTCCGCGGAGGTAATTTTCGAACAAGACCACAAAAGAGGCCTTGCAAATCATTGAGAACAAATCTCGGTCCGCCTTTCGGAGCAAAGACATATCGGTCTCATCTTGGACCTTCTTCTTCTTCATCCCGTGAGTACATCTAGCACCGATGCTAAGATTGACAAACTCAGACATTGTTCGAGCTTTGGTTCTTGCTAACCGAAGAAAGTCACCTTCACTCAGACACCAACACATCTTTGAAGTGAAGAAAGTTGAGTTGTGTCACTTGTGGTGGTCCTCATGCATACTACAATGGCCGTAGTATTTCCCTTTTCGTTCTTTGTTTGGCATAACCGCGGTACTTTGAATATTGAGGCAATATTCCTTTCTATGTGGGGGAATTCTCACGAATTTTATCATGTAATTATTCCACCCAATTCCCTTTTGCCAAATTGTGTTTTGGAGTAAGTGTTTTCACTTACTCGGCAAGAAATGGTAATCGATCCGCCATGTCTAACCCACATAAGGATTGGCTAATCCGAGAGCAAACGGCTCTTGGTAAAGATATCTCAAATCCGTTTATGGCTTGCAATTTGCCCAAAATTGTATGGTGTTCAACTCACCATATCTTTAACTAGTGAAAAGTTGGCTAGCCCGCAAGTTTATGGCTTGTGGTAAAGGCGTTGAAATCCATAATTGGTAATCGGCTCACCAAAGATAATCGATAATTTATCTAAGAGTTGGCTAGTCCGAAGCAAACGGCTTCGGTAAAGACAAATCAAAACCGTTGAAAGTCGGTGATTTGCTCAAAATCATTTGGTTATCATTGTACCAAAGTTCTTACTTGAACTAAAACAATTGGCTACTCCGTAAGTAATGGCTTTTGGTAAAGAGATGAAATCCATTAATTTTTCTCAAAACATTGCTAGGGACTAGCAATATCTTAGTAAAGGGGATTGATGAGTGTCTAAATACTCATCATTTTGTACCATTTAGAATGCCAAAACATCCGAAAACACTCGAAATGCATCAAAATGATAAAATATCACAAATAAGTGTTTTATGTGTTTTAAATGCAAAATATCAAAATCGGATGAAAAACATATCAAGTTTGCATAATTGGCAGTTTTAGTCCCCCAAGTTTCAAAAGTTGTCAAAAACAGTCCCTGGTAATTCAAAATAAAGAAAAATGTTATTTAAAGTCCCTAGGGATTTTTGAGTTGTAAAAATTGGTCTTTGAAATTTAAAATTGCAAAATTACAACTTAAGTCCCTAAAGTTTGAAAAATGTCATAATTAGTCCTTGGATATTTTAAAAATGGAAAATAATCATCTATGGTCCTTGTACTATTCACATTTGGCAAGTTTGGTCCTTGTGAGAACTTTGGAAAATGGGCAAGATCAGTCCCTCAATTTGGCAGAATTACAACAATGGTCCTTGTGCTTAACTAATACCAATTGGACCCTCTGTGTATTTTGATCCCCAGCCAACCCAATAGAACCCCCGCCAAAATACCGTGACCCCCATTTTGAACCCCTTCCTTATTATTAATACCGTCAACAAAAGTCAAATCCGGATGCACTGCTCTCTCTCACGAATACCGCCAAAACCGTTGATCCGGATACCACCATGGTTTCATCCCACTTGATCCTTCTACCTTTACACCTGTCTTCCAAGTTGTTTACCAACCCCCCTCCACCTTCACAATCTCCCAAACTTCTTTTAATGCTAAAAACCTGCTCAAGACTTATTTGGCGCCAAAAACTCCACTTGTACGAATATGATGAAATATGAAGATCCAATGGCTCAGATAAGGTGGGATATGTTCAGAGATGTCGACAAGCTCCAAAAAGATCTTTATATACAAGTTTGAAGCAATGTGAAGAGATATCTAGTGTAATTTTAATTAGCTCATGTCGTTTTAGCTTAAATTTAAATTCCCAGTGTATCTTTAAGCTTTTAAGCTTTGTATTTCAAGTTTCCAGTATGCAATAAAGCTTTTGTGATAATCAATTTCAGTGTTAAGCTTCATTTTCATGTTATGCAAATTTTCCTAGTTCAAAAATATCATGAATGTTTTAATGTTGTTAAGCAGTTGTTATTATGGACTCATAAGCCAACATAAGCTCCTATAAAGCTTATTAAAGCTTTTAGTAACCTTAAAATCAGTTTAGAAGCAAAACTCAAGAAAATACCAAAAAATACAAATAAATCAGTCAAAATTCAAAAATCCATGGAGATGGTGCAAGTAAGCTGAAGCAGTCTGGTTATTGGATGGGAATGGGTTAGTGAACCTGTGGAGGTTCTATAGGAAGTATAATTTGGTCCTTGTTCTTGGTTATCAGCTGATTCTCACTTGTAAGCCCTTTTAAGCTATTTTGGCATTTCACTTTTAAAGTCATTTGTTAACCTAAATCTTTGTATTTTTATATTTCTTAGCTGTAGTTAAGTAAAATTATCCAATAAAATAGTTAGTTTGTTATTTAAAATTGGTAGTTGATATAAATTTTATTTTAACAGTCTTATTAGAATAATTGTCAATTATGAGTTTTATGTTGCTATTGCTGTTGTTTTATGTTTAATTAGTCTTAATATATGATATAATAAGGTTTTTAATCAAGTTCATGGTCTTAATCTGTTAAAGTCTTTGAAAAATCACAAGAACAGTCTCATTAAAGGTTGTTTGGTTTCACTGTTTTATCTGTTTTAAAAAGTGTTTGTGTTATTGCTTATTGTTGTTCTGTGTCTCATTGGTTCATAATAACTCATAGACACTAAGAAAACCAGTCCTTATTTAAGAAAAAGTCAAAATACCTTTTGATCTCATCTGGTTTCTTGTCTGTTTGATTTTCATGATCCATGATTATGATTTCTTGTTCATAAGTTGTTATAATTGCTCAATCTAGTCTTAATATAACTTAATATAACATAATCAGTGAGTAGTATTGATTCAAAGTTCGTTTTAGTCAACTTATTTGGTTTTTATAAAAAGTCAAAATTTCAGTTTTACAGTTTTTGAATAAAATAGATAAATTTATATAGGACTTAATATTAGTTTTCAATATTTGAGCTTTTGGAATAGTAAAATAAAACTGCTCAACTTTATAATAGTATTTTTTATAATTTTCAATTAGCTTATTACACAGCTTTTTACTTAGCTTATTTTAGAACCTTTTTCAAATATGTGCCCTGTGCACAGTTCTATGGTCATTTTCACAAGCTTGTCAAAAGCTCTTTATTGAGTCTCAGCTTGTGAATTTTAGCTTTCTGTGTAGCTAACCTAGCCATCTCAAAGTTCCAAGATTAAAATTTCACTTTCTAGCTTATTAGATAGGGCTGCAAGTAGTTTATTTCTTGTCCCATTTTGGTGTAAACTGCTTAACTCAGTGCTCACAAGCCACTTTCACAAGCTTGTCAAGAGCTTAATAGTGGGCCCCAGGCATTGAGCCTTGTTTTTTTTGATAGCCCACCAACCCAGCTTGTTGATTCAGTGCTTATTTTGAGCTTAGGAGCTTTTGCCCCTAGCTTAATCTTGCCTACAAGATCTGTGCATGCTTGTTTGGTTGCTTAGTTTAATATAAGTGCTTATTTGCTTAATATAGCTTATCAGTGTGCTTATTTGTATCTTTTAGCTTCATTTGAGTTACTCTAGCTTATTTGCATCTTATTTCAGCTTTTGTTCCAGCTTGTAAGCTTGTTTGAGCTTAAAAACATCAAATAAGCTCATAAACTTGCAATTATTAAGCTTTTTGGTCATTAAATAGCTTATTTTAAGTTTGAAAATTTTGTTTTCATTAAAGTAGCTTATAATCAGTAGTATAATAGTTTTCAAAAATAAAACTACAAAACATCATTTTAAAATAGTGATAGCGTTTATTTAATAAATTAAGCTTTTGATTTTTCTTTTCACTTATTATTAAGCACTTTGTGTTTTAGAATTTTCTTAGTTTTCTGTCATCATAATATATTTTTAGAAAAAGTTTAATTTTCTCTGTTTGTTTAGTATTTATTAGAATTTAAAATAGTTAAAAGTATTAAATAATTAGTAATAAATAATTAAAAGCATAAAAATATCTTTCAGTTTTAAAATTAGTTTTATAATATTCTAGATTTTTCTAAGTTAAAATTTTATTTTCGAGGTTAATTTTATATTTTCTTGTATTTAAGTGTATTTTAAATAGTAATTAATTAGTAATAAATAGATAAAAAGTGTAAAAAATAAATTTTCAATTTTAAAATAAGTTTTATAATATTTTAGATTTTTCTAAATCATAATTTTATTTTTCTAGCTTTATTTCATATTTTCTTATATTTTAGAGTATTATTAAATAGTTTAAAATAGTTTTTAATTAATAATAATTAAATAAATAGTTATAAAAATAATTTTCTTTTTCTAATAATTTTCTTTTATTTTTAGGATTCCAAAAATATCACTTTCATATTTTTAGGTCTTTTATTTCTTAGAACTCACGTTTTGTTTTGTACGTTTACGTTTTTAATATACGTACGTATTTACATTTGTCTTATCTGATTGTTGTGTTTATCAATTCTGTATCCAAATACATTCCAATCAATCAGTAGTGTAATTATATTCCAAAATCCTTACTGATCATTATCCTTAGTGATCATTCGACATCTGAATTTGTTCAAACACCATTCATCCTCCGTGGGACTTAACGACCCGGGAATCCACTATATTCTCCAGACCTTAATTGCATTTGCTTCTGAGCTGTTTGAAGTTTATTACGGTTGACCATTCACAAGTGGTTAGATTGTGTGATAAACTTGACTGTTTGGGAGCGAATCGTGACCGATTCTTGTGATACTAGCTGCGAAGCTTTTCATTCACGCACTCTTTCTGAAAGAAAACTTTGCCCAACTCGAAGAAATTGTTGCGATAACATCTATTATAAGCTGTGATAGAAGAAGCTTGCGACACCTCCTTTGTGAGACCTACTATTACCCACTGTTTACGAAAGAAAACTCTGCCCGTTTTACAAGAGATTGTTGCGACAACTACTGTTTACAAGTCTTTGTGTTACCAGACCTTGATTACTAGACTTTGTCCATTCCACTAAAATTGAACTTCAATTAATCAAACTTAATTAGTGTGAAAACTTTAAGAGACTTTAGTCAACTCATCATCACAAACATCTAACAATCATCCTTTCAACAATTTCTAACCCTACAAGCTAAAACACAACTTTCAAACAAAACAACATCTCATATCAAAGATCCAACATCATAATGTCGATAACTCAAGATGCATTGGCGCAGGAGTGATGCTAGGCCTCCCATGTTGTATCGGGGAAATTATGTTCAATGGTATTCAAGGTTTATAAATCTTCTCATGAGATTCAAAGAAAGAAAAGCATTGATTAACTCTATCAAACATGGTCCATATGTAATGAAGGAGATTAATGATGTAGCTAATCCTAGACAAAAGAAACTTCAAGATGAAGATGATTTAAGTCCCACTGAACTTGCTCAATTTCAAGCTGATATCCGGGCTAAGAATCTAATTTTGTTTGGATTAAGCAATGAGATCCACAATGCCATTGATAGTAATCTAACAGCTCATGATCTTTGGCAAGCTTTGGAAAGATTAATGCAAGGTGCAGATGTTGGCACATAAACTCAGCAAACATTAGCTCTGTGGAACTATCAATCTTTTAAGCAACTCCCTGAAGAAAATCACCACTTTGTAGCAGGAACCTTCATCCAGAATAGCTTGAAACTTGTTCATATATGCTTTCTTAATAGAAGTCTGAATATGGTTTCCCTGAAATATTATGTAAATATGGAGAGATACAGATTAACTATATATTTATTTATACAACCATATATGTGATTCAAATAAACAGAAAATAAAGTGGATAAATATAAACAAATTTTACAAAGAACATAAATTATTGTAAATGGAAACAAAAAAATAAATAACGAGAATAGGTAATGTTAAAACTGTTCATCTTGGAATAGTACTTCTAAACTCCAAACTTCATTTCGCTTAGTGATGGGATGAGCTTTCCATATCGTACAACCCTCACCAAAGTTTTGCATCATCAAGCATAGGGTCAATGTCACTTAAAGCGTGTCATTGATCAATTTGTTTTGCCTACAAATGCGAAAATATTAATATATATTTCAAAGATGTCATCATATATAATGAATATTCATATTTCAAACAATAGATGAAACAAAAATATAAATGATTGATTATGATTAGGCATTTCAAATACCTTATGATTGTATAAAGATGAAGTTATAAGAGATGAATGAGGAGTTGTTAAAGATGCACTGAAATATATAGTGGTAGGAATTAGGTTAAATGAAGCAAACTGAGAGATTTCAGTAATTCCAAAAATCAAAATTTAAACCTTTTAGCCAAAAATCAGGATGTTAAGTAATGCAAGGATTCAAAATTTAAAAGGTTTAGCAAAAATAACTTATGTTGTTTAGTTTTCAATAATTATTTTGAATAAAATTTAAAACCTTCCTCTATTATCTTATTACATTTTTCAAATTTGAAGCATATAAAATTATAATAACTATAAGTGAAAAGAATACAAACTTTAATTTCCACTTTATTTAACAGGATTAAAAGAACATATAGCATGAACAGGTATGATCATTTAGGATATCTATAGAATGTTCTTTTTGTTATAAGCAAATATATGGACAAACAACTTATAAGGAGAATATCATAGAACAAGATCGAACTCAAAGACTACTTACATATGACAAAATTTTAAGGGATGTTGAAATACTACTTTACACATACGTACTTGGGATGTTATAACAGCTTATTACCGGTATACTACAATCTTAAAAAAAGCCAATTCCATTTGCTTATTAGTTTGCAGAACACAGTTTACGGACTCATAAAATCAATAAGCAAAAATTAATAAGTTAATAAGCTTTGAAAAATAAGCTGCAAATTGACCAATAAGCTTATTATTTTAAAAACTAATTTCAACAACACAAAAAGCATAACAATCAGTTTATGGGAGATTTAGATGCGGTAAGACTATACTAATAAGCTAATAAGCCGAACAAAATAAGTTTACTGATTTTCCAAATTTCAATAAGCCGATAAACTTAACAAATATGAATGTCACTAAAAATGCTATCGTTGTCTATAAAGCTACCACAAAGAACATGACTTATCTTGTAATACTCCGCTAATCAGATGATGCAAATTACTCCATTGAAAACGAACCAAACATTCGACAACCTTGATTATCCTGAAAAACAAAAAAACAACACAGAATGACCGTAAGCGTAATGTTAACTAAAACATAATTCATCAATCACACTGAAAATGCATCTATTTTATGATATTCTTTATCATTGAAGCATTTCATAAAATAAACCAATAAACTCAAAAAAATATGAATGTAACTAAAAAACTACCACAAAGAACATATCTTATCTTGTAATCCTTCGCTAATTATATCACGCAAATTACTTGATATATCCATTCCAACAAAACAAAGCAACCATATTTCACGAAAACACCACAACAGAGAATGACCATAAATATGATGTTAACTAAGACATAATTCATCAATCACACTGAAAATGCATCTATTTTATGATGTTCTTTATAATTGAAGCATTTCATCAAACAATCCGTATACAATCAATACTTTGTGGTTAGCAAATCAAGTTATTGCCAATTAGGCATTTTATCAAACACATGGTGTACATGAAATCTCATAAAAATATAATAAACCGAGAAAAAACAAAATAAACAACATGAATCTACATGAAATCCAATCAAAATAGAATAAACCAAAAAAAAAAAAAAAACAAAATAAACATTATGAATCTACTCATTTATATATATAAAAAAATAAGATTAGCAATCTAATCACACACAATTGTTTCATCTAAATGGACACAATACCTGAATTAATTCGATTGAGAAAAAGAACAAAAATACACAAATATTGTAGATCCATGGATTGGCTTCAATACGTTGTCGACGCTATATACCAATCGATTTTATGAATCTGTTTCCGATTTTGGTTTGATGAAATCAATTCATCAACCTAATTATATCTGAAGCGGTTTTGTGGATAGGAGATAGTGTGTGTGTGTATTTTCACATACAATCAATTGTTTGGAATGAAGTCGCCCAAATCAGCAAGGAAAATGAAGGAACGGTTAGGATCAAAATAATTTACACGTGGCAATTGATTACATATTTTGGGGGGAGATTTTATAGGACAAGCTTGTCTTATGTAGAGGGATATATATATATATATATATATATATATATATATATATATATATATATATATATATATATATATATATATATATATATACTAGTGGCAAAACCGTCCGATGGACGGTATGACTTGTGGTTTTATTTTAGGATTTAGTAGAACAAATATATACTAAAAAGTAATTAAAAGTTAAATGAAATGGTTAAGATCTATAATTGATGTTATCATAATCCATAAAACGGCTAAAAACAGGTAAGTATTTTAATTTTTAGGATTTAGTTGAACAAATATATACAAAAAAGTAATTAAAAGTTAAATGAAATGGGTGGAATACCTTGTACTTGTCGAGGTTCTTCAAGCAGATAGTAAATGCTCTACGTCTACCCATAAAGTGACCATTAATATCGTGCAAGTTCATACATCATGGTCCTATAAATGTAATTATAGTTATCGTTGGCATATTTTACTATAGCAAAAGATGGGTGGTAAAAAAATGGTTGGAATGTGCACATGTTGAAAGAAAGGGTTGTACATAAAAACTTTTAGATTTAATTGCTTTCACTTGTAGGATGCGGCGGCTATTTACATATGTGCCACCTAAAGGCCGATCATTTATAGACACGGGCACCACGTAATTGTTCGTATTACGCAGGTATGTAAAGAAGTACATGTTGTCGCATTTGCGTTGTCAAAGTATATCTAACATTGGGAAATATAGAACTACAAAAGAATGAACTCCTATTAAATGAAGACATGGCAATGAATAAATGTAATTGCGTTATTTGTAACATGTTAAAATTCAACGGTCTCGTGAGGTCTCCCGTAAGAAGTTTCCGTTGTTTGCCTGACCACACCTACAACGGTAACAACCATCATTGAGTTAGTATAAGGTGATCCATAACATGGGTATCATTTAAAAAAGAATATAGAAGCGCATAAAGAACGCATTAAGTCAACAAAAACTCATATTGCAATCGCACTTTAATCGAAAAAGTCTCTTCATTTGATAGTGGCTTAATTTGATACTACTATTTCTGGTACTTCATTATCATTGTTACCATTATGGGTGTTCATATGTGTTTACTCAAATGTATTTACTTTGAACTATAAGCATTAACTTCGCATTAGCTTAACTATAAGCATTAATAGCCGGTCTCCTTACTTTTTAAGCTTAAATGACTTTAGGTCTTAGATAATTGGTCTTGAAAATAACAATTTCGAGAAGTAAAGATTGTGTCTATGTGAACTACAAATAAGTACCTCAAATTTATGTAATGATGGATGATTCAAGAATATAATCATAAATTATGTAGGTAGTGATTATGCACTTAGTAGTTTTAGTTCCAATAAAAAGATTTTATTTGAGGTTGGTTCCTCCATTATTCCTTGTGATACAATTATTACCTTCCTACATGATTTGCTTGGTTAACCGTTATATGAATATAAAATTTAAACAAAAAAGAACTTATAATGTTATGCAACAAAAGTCCAATTCATCATTAAATTGTAACTTGAAAAGTGCAATAGCGAAAGATGATAATATAGTATGTAGTTAAACATGTTTTCATTATCGTTGTGTCACCATTTCAATACCCAAGGTGTAGATACAAAAAGGACTGCAATGTATAGAAAATAACAGTTAAAGAGTTAATAAGAGTAATGCATATACAGAGGAAGGCTTACCCATCAACATGTCTCTTCGTTATTGATCAAAGTACATCATTAGCTTTCTCATCAGAAACTTTGCATTCCTAATCCAAGAAATGAACATATCCAAACTGATTAAAAAACTGCGATTGAGCAATCCTATAATCTAAATTTGATAAATAATTAAATATTCAAAAAAAATAGAGCAAACGAAAAATTAGAGCATACCAATAAGCACTTGTAAATGAACTAACTTGTGGATGTAATGAAACATTGGCTATAAATAAAAAGATAGGTATGAGTAGAAAAGTATTCACCAGTTAATCATCCCATCTTTTTGGACCACTATATTGATTCCTTTATTATCCTTGTTTATTTTCCCGTGGTCTACCATATATGGCTTGGGGTAGAACTATGCTCTCGGACATGCTCCCCTACAAACAAATCTATGTATACATTAGACATGCTCTACACAAAGGAATATTGAACTCTAAGAGGATGAGAAAAGCTTCAAAACTAACACTAAAGGTCAACAATTGATTATAAAAATAACAATTATTAACTTATTATCACACAATCATGTAAAAAAATGCATCTTGAACTCTAGGGAAATGATATGATTACAAATATGAAGCTTTTAATATATATGAAAGATCAACTATAAGCTTTCAATGATGTTAAGTGATGCATACACCAAACTGTGCAATAAGATTTAGCCATCTTTTTTATTCCTAGTTTTGTAATAAGTCCTTTTAACCTCATGAGTTACCTAAAATCCTTTTTAGGGAAAATGGCCTTAAAGTTCAACAAACTTTTAAGACTTACCAATGGGAAACAAATATATAGATCTGAACAAATTATCATGTTTAATCTTGTACCCAATTTTTGCAAACAGAAAAAACTTAAACATGTTTGCCCTTTCAACTTAGAAAAGTAAAAATACGCAATTTATGTGAGACCAAGATCCTCTTTGTTTAAAAAATTAGTGAAAAGTGAAACTTAGTTACATTTTTAAGCCATTTGCAGTCTTATCATGATGAAACTGCAACAAAGAAAAACTTGTCACTATGGTTTTTAATTAAAATTTGTAAGTCCATATATAGCTTTATGTCATTATAAACTGATACTAATAGATATATTGGTATCTACTAACTAAAATTTAATATAAATAATGCTTCATGTAAGTTGGGTTATAAGTGGTTTAAAAGAGACAAATACAAAAAACTCGCAAATGAGCATTTAATCTTAATCGGGTATACTTATAGTGATTTTAGACTGACCATCTAGCCGAGATCGTCTATTATCTGAAGCCGTCTTGGTCATAAGTTCATAACCCTGGATATCAAGTAGTCTTATAAGCCAACGGTCAATTGATTACGTTCTTGCTACATACCGATCTCAAAGTGTGATACTATAGACATTATGATAAACAATTTGATTGATCTACAAAAGACTAATCTGTCCATACCCATTTCATTTAGCAAAAGCGCCTGAAAACTTAAGTACAAAAGCGATCATAACATGTTAAGATTACATTAGACCAAATATAATACAAACTCTTTAAAAGATCTTAGTAAGTTATAGAACAACTATATGAGTGGAATTTAATATTGACCAAACGCAACACTTGATGAAGATAATATGAGGTACATATTTTCGACCACGGTTTACTAACTCCACATACCTATTAATTAACCAACACAAAGCCATAATAAGTGAAGCTTATACGAAAATAAAATACAAACATTAAAATTTACAGGTAGTTTGAGAAATGGTATTACTATTATGCTTATAAATAATACATTAATACGTACACAACAATCATTAAATAGACTTTTACGTATATGAACCTCTTTTCCCTCTTTCTTGTGCTAAATCAATTTTCACCTCACGGCCAATCAAATTTGATCCATTGAGTTCAATGGCCTGCAAATAAATTATTAACAATTAGGTCTTAATCGTCTTCAACAAAAATTTATTGAAGAGTCGAATCAAATAACTTAAGAGCAAAATAAATTAGTACACGTAGCAAATTAGTACACGTAACAAAATTAGATAACTAAGAGCAAAATTTTGAATTTAAAAATAAAGCACTAACCATTTTCTTAGATGATGGAGCATCAACCATTTCCACATCAGTCTGCAGAAAGCTGGAATTAAGTCTTGGCAACCACAACATAGAAAGCATAATTGTAATTAAGAACTAAATAACTTACATTTTTCTTTGTGGTTTTAGGGTCTTCCTCCTCATCAGAACTCTCCTCTTCTTCAGATGATTCTTCCTCTCTGAGTGCTATATTTCTTGACAACGACCTTCTTTGTAGCATGTGGCTTAGTGGCTCGTTCTTCTTTGGAATTTCATCCTCGCTACTCTCTTCTTTAGAAACAACGGGTTTTGAAGCGGGTTTTATCTCAGTTGGCTACAACAAAGGTAGTATGTTATTAAACTTTGTCCCGATTATATAACAATGTCTAGTAATGATAACTATCATAGTTTCTATGAACAATACCTTAGCCTTCTTCTTTTGGGGCTCTTTTTCATCAGAGGAAGAATTGTATTTTGAGCTATCATCAGATGACGACTCGTTTTCTGTAAACAAAAAGGTATTAATAGCTTTTATAGAAACTTAACATCAAAACTGTAGTACGTGTAGTATTTAGTAATTGAGACGTATTCGATAGGTGCATCAAACCATACATAGAAAACCTACAAAATGTGTGGTAGCAGAACCATAATAAGAAAGAGTTAAACCGCAAAAATAGTCATCATACTGGTTAAGGACTTGAGGAAAAGAGTAAATCAGAAATATAAACTGACCAATAATTATAAAATAAATGTAGGTAAGCTATGTCGTGATCGATTGAAGAGTCGAATCTGGTGTGCTTACGTTTTTCCAACAACTCGAATATCTAGTATGGTTATACTTCATATGACTCTTCACAATTTGACCAGCAGAAATAGCGGACACTAAAGATAACTCACCTTCTAAAACATACCTGCAACTACCTTAGCCAATTGTCTTGCATTTGAACCTAATGAATTTTTATTAGCTCCCTTTAGACCCAACAGGCGGACTGTGATGCTAACTGAGTCCCATCGCCAACTGTCCCAACCTCAATCGATGACATAGTCACTGATACATAATTGCCACTTCCTCCGTTCACAGCACAAAAAGTGCTTTAAGTGAAAGATTCTGACCCGAACTCGCTTGTTGATTAGGATCTTTTGGCTTTTCTGAAGTAGGACGGTCCCCAACCAACCCGATACTTGTATTAGAGGTATCGTCGATGGAGGGTCCTGTTTTCAATGGCTCGAGCATCCATGTTTTCTGGACCAGAAACATTCCAATTAGGAAGCGGTGGCTGCAATCTTGAACTTTTCTCACTATATTCGGAAAGTATAGTCTGTTCAAGGTCCTCACTATATACAGTATATGATATTAGTAGGTTGAGGGCGACAGCCACCAATTAGTGAAAGTAAGTCATTTGATCTGCTAGAAGAGCTCTTACCTTTTGGTCAAGTAGAAAGGTTGATGCAATAGCAACACTGTTATATAGGCAGAATCCCATTCACTTTTTTCTGCAATGTGTCCGGTGGCCTTACAATTGCAAAGACAGAAGTAAGCTCCCCTTTTGCAACTTTCTGAGCTACCTGTTGAACAATTCATCAATTAATGTTTACAGACATTTACGTAGATGATAAAATTAATAACTAAAAAACATACAGATCAAGAGATTATATCATAGTATCAACTTTCAAAATAATGATATATGAGGTACTCACCCTAAGCACATAGCCAGCAGCAAGATGAGCAGATCCAGAGTAACCTTCATCGAAATATATAGAATCGTATAAGAGGAGATATTGATAGTTATGTGTAAATATTGTACCTTAAGCAAATCGGATTAGATTCTCAAGCATAGCATTTATAAAGCAAAACAAAAGACAAAAACGAATATAGCTTCAGTTTCTTTTCAGATTATATGTTCAGATGCCTCATGACCTTCCGTACCACCGTTGGGCTAACAACTCATAGTACAGTTGCTTATGTAGCTGGTTCAAAGGCCTGGGCAAATGGTATCTTAGTTAGCCCAGGATAAACCATTAGCTACATGATGAGTGGCTCTACGTTAGTCCTGAGTAGCCTGTCCTTCATGAAGTTTGCAGCAGACACATTTTGACCCGTACTAAAAACAACCCCTTTTGACCCGTAATAAAAAAAACCCTTTTGACATGTTTTCCAATCTGTCATGCAGTTTGCCACATGTAAGAGAAAGGATGACCTTCAACTCTTTGAATTTTTGAACTTCAATTAGGTTAGAAATTGTAGCTTTTTTAAGTCAATCATCACCATTTAACATTCTTACTTGCGGGTCTCACCAGGAAAAAAAAAGTAACGTATGATACATACCATTCTTGAAATTGGGTGATTCAATATACTTTGAAAAGGCAGGAAATGCTCAGTCTTTACATTGTACAGTACATATCAAGCTCGCTTAACTGGAAATCTGGCCATCAAGCCTGTGGTTTCTTGGGATCCTCACCTTCGAGTGACGATGACAATATCCTCAAAGAAGGTACTCTTTAAGTTATAGTCACTCATGTAGAGGTTAAAAATATGATAATTAGACCTATAAGCATTTCTACATGACATTATATCATGTGGCGGAATTGTTTTTGAGTCAATTTTGAGAAAGTGGTCTTTATTTATGGAACTCGCGAATTAGTAACAATAACTTTTTGTTTATGTATAGTTAGGAACTTCATCTACCTTAAATTTTTGAATACCATTTTGGACAACTTCAAATGTAGCGGCAACACTTAATGGCATTGATATTCCATAAGAATTTGGGTCAATTAGTGTATTCGTTTGGCAGGTCCAAAAATATTGACTAAATATGTTTGATAAAGGCATAGTTTTCATTATGGTGTCAAGGTCTAATCAACCCTATTGCTAAAACTATAGGGAAAAAAGAATCTAGCATATAATAACTGAGACAATTCTAATTCGTTGTGATGCTAAATACACAAACTTTTGATGTAAAACACTACCTTGTTCTTTTCAATTTGATCCTTCAACTGAGACAATTCTAATTCTTTGAAATATAATAACCAGCTACTGATGAAACATTGTCAGAGATGAAACGATACCAGCATAACTTTGATGCGATTGATTTTCGCTTGATCTGGCCTAACTTACAGAAAAAAAGATAAGTTAACTAAGCATGAGAAAGAGAGAAAGAAGTAGATTTGCCTATGAAATGAGCAATCAGTTGATAAAAATACCTCAAACTTAGCTGATTCGACACTTGCTAGTTGATCATTATATGTTATATTCCTACAATTGATGTAAATAAACCAATTAAAATAAATATCTCTAGAAGAAAAGAAAAGGTGAGGATGTGTAATCCATGCTAAACAAATGTCCTAATGCAGTGACAGGACAAAACAAAGAACCATGGAAAATGCGGGAGTTACTAAACTGGGAGTTGGGAATGTACTATGTAGCGAAGTAACAAAGCAAACCTCGACGTAGAAGTTGAATTTGCAAGCGGGATGTTAAAATACTTCCATTCGCCGAGTCGATATAGCAAGCAGTTGACTACTTGGCACTTCACCTGCTGCAGTTAACTCACCCTCTGTTGAGTTCCGTGATCCAATATTTTGTTTGCATTTACCACGTCCAAGTCATCATCTGAGCGTCAAGAAGCACCAATAGGGAGAATTTATTTTACAGAATTTACATAATAAGAAATAAATGCAAGAAGGCAGTGATTTAGATACACAATCCAAAACACGAACTTTCTTTGAAAATATCTAGTGTAGATAACTATGTGTAAAGGTGTTTTAATTCAAAACTAAAGCATTTAAGCAACATGAGAAAATAACATTTTCTACTCAAACTTTTTCTTTTCTTTTATGCAAAGTTTATTAACTGATCAGTCGGGAAGCAATTAATTTCCCTTTAATAAAATCCCTTGTTTATATCTTAGACATTTGTTACAGATCTAATGACAAAATTTATTGGCATATTAGCACCACTTGCCTTCAAATGTTTCCAGCTCTCCACTCTGCATGAACTTCACCACCTTTTCGTGCAATGATAGTTTGATAAAAATCGTCAATAAATGTGAGTTTAAAAAAATGCCTTGTTGCTTATTGTGGCTATTGGCTCGTGATTAGAGCAATTCTTTGGCAGTACAGCACCACAAAGACCTTCATTATCAGCATATATTGATGAAGTGTACGACTGTAATTGAGTTCCTGCCAAATAACAAAAAAATTGTCGATGCATGAAAAGCCAATATTATGTCATTAGTAATTATCGAATAGAATGGAATACCTTGATTAAGGAGTCGTTATAGTAAGCCAATATATGATGATGAGACAGCGTTATCAATAGAATCATCATCGCGATAAGATGAATAAAATCTTCTTCTTCTTCACCACTGCTAATGCACATATGAGAATAACATAAACATTAAAAGTATTTATCATTCATAAAAAAAATTAGCTTATGTGATTACCTTAGGGTCAAGATCCTCGATGATGATACGTGATGATTCTGGCGGTTGAAAAAAAGGGTTTGGAACATGATGGAGGTGAAAAACATACGTGCCCTTCATATAACAAATTCAAATAAGGCTTTACATTAAATAAGGCTGTACAACAAATGCTACGATCTAGAAAAATTTACAAATAAGGCTTTACATTAGGATGAAGAGCATTGAGTGGAAAAAAAGTGACTAACCTTGATGATATAATCACTGATCAAAGTAGTTTCTGGCCTGGAACATACGTGCCCTTCATGAAAGCATCAATATCATCATCATTGTATGCTTTTCGTTAGTTAATTTCTACATATTGTGTCCGTGAACAAACTAAATCAGTTCTGCCAAAACACCTATATAATGTATAAGTAATGTGCAACTCGTTCATAAAGAATTACTTTCAGCAATTAACCAAACTAAATTTCTTACCCTTTCTCATTTCCTCCATAAACAAATGTTGTGTATATAAGAATTCTAAAACCATTAGCCGCTGTAGCTCTCGACAACATAGCATATAACTTTGCATAAAGAGGGTTCAACCAATAGTTAGACACACTCTTTTATTTCATACTCATCTTTTAAATTTGTGGACAACAATGTACTGAAGTAAATAGATTAATACCAAACACACAAAACAACATCACCAAGTAGCACCAGTAAGACCCATAGATTCCTATGTCAAAATATAAATTCCAAGTAAATCATTACAATCTTATTCCCACAAAATTAACTTACATAAGAAGCAATGTTTAAAATCTGGAAGGGTAGACCTATTGGATCGCTTTACGGGATCCATTATTTTAACCCATTGAATAATACAAATAGACCAATCTGTGGGACAGAAGTGTAGAGCAGTGTAGCGTGTATGTGCTGCTTACTTTCTTCTTCCTATTTTTGAAAAAAAAAACTAAAGAATAGAAACTCACATGGATAAATGAATGCTTCCCAAAAGCTAAAATCACTTGGAAAGTTTCTTGTTATTGCCAACAATACGTTATCCGTCAGTTTCTCTATACTCTTGAGATGCAATTAGTACAGATTGAATGTTAAATCTGCAAGAGATCAAATGAGTATATGAAGATTATTGTCATGCATTTCTAAATACTTTTCAGGATATACTAACTATTCACGGACTCACCATATTATTTCCTGTAAATGAGACGAACTATGAACTCTTCAAATGAATCCTGGTCTTTAGAGAGTAACTCACACGCAGCCTTGAACCTACAGTCACCATCAACACCAATTACAACAACAACGTCACCAGGACGAACCTGGGCTGCATGAGCCATAACACCATAAGCGGTAAAAACTGCACAGCCTATTACGGCAGACTCCCAATAAGGCAGTGTTTGAGGTAGTAAATCCAATCCATGTGCTGGTACAACAGAATATTCTGCAAGCCCTCCCATACTATACATATACACTGGTTTTCCTGCAAAAGTAACAAATACAATCAATTCATAAGATAATAAGTCAAGTATTTTGTAGTCTTTGACCAAAATGAATGGAAATTAGAGAATATCAAGACTAAAGAGGTTGACGTTTAATCAATTACTTATAATTGAATATATTTCGGGTGTACCTATCTCAAACGGGTCAAATCAAGAAATTTGGCTAAATACAAATGAGTGGAATTGGTTAAAAATATCCAAATTGTAATCTTAAATCAGTAAACCTTATAAATTTGATTATGGTTTAGAATAGATTAACATTATAACGGTGCAAAAAGAAACTTTACTTTCATATTGAGATTTGATATAAAGGCAGTGCATTCGTCACTGTATAGCTTAGATTTATCAGGTATGGTGTCTTTGGTTTTTGTGTTGTTCCAACGTCCACCCCACAACAGCATGACCAGCTTCATGATAAGCTACAATACGGTGTTCGAGCTTGCTTATCACCTGTTTCAATAACACAGAGTTAGTAGAGTTCACAACATAGATTATTAGTTTATGAGTCAAATGAATTTGCGTAGGAGTCTGTACTTTTCAATGCAACCTTTTAAGTTGTTTTATGCAAACATTTAGACTATTATTATAATGGTATAGTATAATAGACAAAACATTTGGTTGCTAAATTACTACATATACTATACAGTTCATGTTGCATGTGCTAAATATGGTCCAGGTTACTTTCAACATGTTAACTGGTTCAAACACATTTGACCCATTATCTATTCCATTAATTTTCTTATTTGACCTTAATGATATAAAACCTAACCCATTCCTAAGCAAATAGTCAAAATTGTCACATCTAAGTATTAGGTATATTAACATGTGAGAAAAAGAAACTGACTATTGCTTTTCCCATAGCATCCACCATAGCACTGGCTTTGCTCAACCTGAGGCGAACAGATTGAAAACGTGAATCAATTTATCTGGCTACTTATTAGCTATATAATTACATTTGATCATTAAACGAACCTGTTTACTTGCAGGACTACAACCCCATGAAAGTCTGATAGTTTGTCCACCAAACTGAGTTCCTTGCAGCATTCTTAAAGCCTACTCGACACAGCTTCTGCATATGCACAAATAGAATATAGAATATTAATTAGCACAAAGTAACATACTCTGCCACTTATCAATTCCTGTTTCAATTGAATAAAATGACCCATCTTAAACTGATCACGTTTAAACCGTTACTCATCTCTCCCAACACGCGCATGTTACAAAGTTTGATCAATTGCAACGATCGTAGCACATTTCAAAACTATACTAATTCAGAAACTGTTTACTCAATTTAGGGACGCAGCAGATTTATATGTAGATGAAGTCACAGTAGGGTGGGTCATAAACGACTTTACTAAACCTGATGCAAGATTCTCTGTGTTCCAATTTCGTCAGGATAACATTTCAAAGGCTGAGCAACGCGACTTTCCCTTCAACCCAAGTTTAAACTGTCCAATATTTTGATAAAAATCATCAATAAATGTGAGTTAAAAAAATGCCTTGTTGCTTGTTGTGGCTATTGGCTCGTGATTGGAGCAATTCTTTGGCAGGCAGCACCACAAAGACCTTCATTATCAGCATATATTGATGAAGTGTATGACTGTAATTGAGATCCTGCCAAATAACAAAAACATTTTCGATGCATGAAAAGCCAATATTATGTCATTAGTAATTATCGAATAGAATGGAATACCTTGATTAAGGAACCTTTATAGTAAGCCAATATATGATGATGAGACGCGTTATCAATAGAATCATCATCGCGATAAGATGAATAAAAATCTTCTTCTTCTTCACCACTGCTAATGCACATATGAGAATAACATAAACTTTCAAAGTATTTATCATTCATAAAAAAAATTAGCTTATGTGATTACCTTAGGGTCAAGATCCTCGATGATGATACGTGATGATTCTGGCGGTTGAAAAAAAAGGGTTTGGAACATGATGGAGGTGAAAAACATACGTGCCCTTCATATAACAAATTCAAATAAGGCTTTACATTAAATAAGGCTTTACATTAGGATGAAGAGCATTGAGTGAAAAAAAAGTGACTAACCTTGATGATATAATCACTGATCAAAGTAGTTTCTGGCCTGGAACATGCGTGCCTTCATGAAAGCATCAATATCATCATCATTGTATGCTTTTCGTTAGTTAATTTCTACATATTGTGTCCGTGAACAAACTAAATCAGTTACGCCAAAACACCTAAAAGTCCTATCCTAATTAACTGCATATCCTACATATAACTCAATCATATCTGCAGATTTAATCACTTATAAATCATATCCTAACATCATTATGCTACATTTATCGTAACTAAATCACCACACATTATCCACAATAGCTAATGCTTCAATTCAATCACACATAAATCCTTTCCTAACGTCTTTACGCTAAGAAACCAACAATATGTAAAAATTATAACAGAGACCATTAGGGTTTTTAGGAAAAAAGAGGCGTACCTAGGGCTGAGAAAAAAAACGACTTGATCTTGATTTGTAGAAAGTGACGGCAGGTTGATATTTCGAATAATAATATGAAAATTATGGGTCGGTTAATCAATGGGTTATCCTAACCTCATTGTCCTCTACTTTCAACTAATTTTACACGAAACAAAATTTAAATTTGAGATACATGTGAGACTTAAAAGGGTAAATTAAAGACACCATAATTCATCTAGATCATAAATTCACGATTAGAGAAAGAATTAAACATATCAAAACCATAAACAATAACTGAAACTTGAAGTAAACTTACGATCAAGACCTCCTTCACCAATCTTCTGGTTTTATTGAGTCTCAGTAAAAGTTTGCAGCTTGGTGAATCAAAAGAAGTTGGATGATGCTTTATGTCCAAGAAACTCTAGGGTTATAGAAATCTACCTTTTGGAATGAATGAATTTTATTAGGGTTTTGAGAAAATAGGATTATAAGAAAACATGATACTCCGTATTAGGGTTACGAGAGAAAATAATAAATTGTATTTAGATTAGGAGTCAAAATAAGGGATTATAGGAAAACATGAATTGCAGATTACAATGAATCGTAATTCATTACAATGAATCATATAGATGAGAGAGTCAAAATTTTTAGGCTTTACCAAACATACACTGAATTACAAACAAACAAATTAACACAATTTAACTTAATCATCAATACCCTTAAGTTCTAGACATACAATATTCAACCCTTAGCAATCACAATGCTAATTCAAACTATATATAATGTCTACAAAAGTCAAGCTTGTAATTATGTTATCCACAAGGTTCTCAAGACTGTTTTTAACTATGCATTAGTACCTAATGCTTGCAATCTACTAATAAAACATAATCTATACATCAAACATAATGAATGATCAAACTACCTGACATATAGGAACAACAATGGATCTCGCTTGATCCAAAGGTGAACTATAAACAACATTAGACCTCCACACTACGATTTCAATAACACGACCATACTTCATGTCAATTCAGCTTCAGGACACCTCTCACCAACCAAATCAGACCGAAACTGACATGACACTACTCTTAACACAGAAAATACACTCAACACGCTATCATCATCCCTATATCCAGATAGCAACTTAATAAAAGCTAAATTTGAGTTTTAAATCATAAATCTATTAACACATTAGAGTATTAGTCATGGAAGCTGAAAAGCAATTTAATAACAAACTTAATATATGAAAAGGTGAAAAAGCAAACTTACAACAAAAGCTGTCAAAACTTCACTGCTAATATAACAATAGGAAATGCATCTGGTGTATGGGGTGTTTGGTTAGCTACCTGCTGTCAAGGGTCGAGATTCGCGTTGTCAATAGTGTTTGGGAGGTTTCTGACATGAGTGTTTGGTTTGCCTGTTAAATGTTTTTGGATGGCTTTTTGTCCATGCTCTCAGGGGCGAGTGGGTGTTTGTTTGTTGTCATGGTGTTTGGACTGTTGCTGCCAGGAGCTAATTGTTGTTGTCAATGGAACATCTAAACACCTTGACACACATTACCTGAATCCAGACTTGTGGAATTCTTCTGCACCCATGTTTAAGCTTTTAATCCATCTCTTGTTTTGCATACTCAGTGCCGATTATTTAATTGCGGAGTTTATATATTAGGGTTTCATAAATATATTCGTAAAAAACATGTTGCTTGATGGTTAACATACATGCTTTTCTTTCAAACAACCATAGTTCGAACCTCGTAAGTGTCATTTTTACAATTTTATTTCAAAATAATTGCTTAGGTGGCATCAAATGTGATGATTGGGCGTGTGTTGCTTAGGTGGAATTATGATGTCGCATTATGGATGCCGTGGCATATATATATATATATATATATATATATATATATATATATATATATATATATATATATATATATATATATATATATATAAGAGGAGGCATGCCATATTATTCCACGTGACATCCCATAATGCCACGTCATAAAGTCATATCATCATTCAATACATGTGGCATTTTTTAAAATAAAATTTATATATGTTTGACCAAATAAAATTCGGATGTTTGACCTTTAAATCGGATTTATTTTATTCCATTTAATTCTTTTTCAAAAATCTAATGTAGAGTTTCGAACCTTGGTGGTTTGTAGCATTTACAAAGGTGATAACAATTAGACCAACATTTGTTTTGGATTTTATTTTTCAACACTATACCTATAAACAATGGTAATTAATGATTTTTTGCTAATCACTACATTATCCATTATTAAAAAAACCACGTATATTTTTCCAAAAGAAACCCTAATCATCAGAACACTCTCCATGAAGAAAACCCCATCATGATTTTAGGGTTTTAATGATTTTTAATGTGTTCTTTTGCAGGTTGTAACTATAACAACTTTCAGGGGATCATCTTCCTCCAATAGTACAAAGTTTTGAAGTTGAGAAAAAGGGCTTGGGAAGGAATCTCTTTGAACAGCTTGCAGGTTTGTATGGAGATGAAGTCTTTGTATGAAGAAGTAATGATAATCTGTATCTTGGTGAAATATACAGGGATTCCTCTTGACGATATGGAATGCAAGTACGTAAATGGAACCATTCATTGTGAGGTGAGCTATTTGGATCTCTAATGTTGTATGACCAATAGATTTTGAAGCTCATTTGTATTAAACTCGAGTTTCTCTCTATACATGTTAAGATAATAAGGAATTTGATATTCGTACCAATAATGATCTAAATTTAGAGTACTAAAATTGCAATGTTGTTAATTGAAAACTTTATGGTACCAAAACTAAACTATGTGGTATAATACTTTATGTTTTTCTAATTATATTTATCTCATTCAGTTGAAGAAGTCAATGCTTTAGCATTGTCAATAAGTACTAACATGAAGCAACTTAATATCCAGGAAGATACACACGTTAATATCCAGCAACTTAATATCCATGCATTGTCAGTTGAAGAAGGCGATGCTTTAGCATTATTGATAAACCTGAACAAGATGTTCCTTCAGTAGTTATTCCATATTTAATTAGGTCAATCCCTGATTCAATTTTTTATTTCGTTAGTTATGTGATTATGTTGTTGGGTTATTGGTACCATAAACATAAGGCCAACAGATTTAGGGACACCACGGTGGAGTGATTAGTGGGCAGAAGATCCGAGAGTTGAGGAGAAAATTGAAAACCTTCCTAACAAATGCAACCTTCGTTTCGGCAATGCCAAAGGTACATTTATGTAAATTCATAAAATTAACCACAATTAGCGAGATTTCTAGCATCAACTCATCCTCAACGACATCATAATACTCTTTTATTAAAGATATTTATCCTGAAACATGCATCATAATCTCATTTATTTAATGTACTCTTTACTTATATATATATTTATCCTGAAACATGATAATCCTCAAGAAACCATTCAAGCTCTTGATATTGTCCTAAGAGAAGTGGCTTCACACGAGAGGATAATTGTTGGGAGATCGATATTTAGCACTGAATTTGAGATGGGTCCGCTTGGCAATGATATCGACTACTGTAGAGGATTAGGGTTTACAAAATACTACAAAGGACTAATAAATAAAACTTCTTTTGCAAGCAAGTCCTTCCATCTTTTTGTAGGTTTCCTTCTTGTCGTATTAAGTCCCTCTTGTTTCATTCTTTTGTCTTATCAACTCAAACATATAATTCCCAACAATCTTCCCTAGTTGATAATGACAAAACCATTCTTGAACGAACTTTCCTAGACGGTAGAGAAATTGAGATCGGGGATCTCACCATGAATGAAACAAGTATGTCTTCCTTTGTCTTCCCTTAATCCATGCCTATCCACTCAAACATCTCTTTCCTTTTGTTATTATCCAAATAGGGAGCGATGCAAATAATGATCTTGACCACCACAAACCAATATCATACTTCCAATCTAAGACTTCCAATGTTTAAAATCGCCCACCATTACGCACCATAAGAAAAATGGATTCAAAAGCGGTAGAAACTCCAACTAGCAATAGGAATAATGATCAACAGTAGTAAAAATCAAACACTTCCCCTTGAGTGATGCATGTAGATGGTTAAACACTTAACAATAAGCTTCCCCTAAAACCCATATGTTAACCATCTTCTTGAGTCTTCAAATCTGTAGGCTCCATGTAATGATCACTTGTGAAGAAAACCAAATATAACGAATTTGATGAAGAAGTAAAATAACCCAAACTTGTATCTTATATCTTGCACTATAGATGAAATTGAACGTATACCTATGTATAGGGAGACCTCAATCTCTTGACGATAATCACTGAGCACAATAACGTCACTCCTTTAAGTGTTATGTCAATTCTTTGTCATAATCATTGAAGCACGAAAAAGTTACCTCCTGCTAAAAGGTATGATAAAACACGTATTCAAGTAATTCCACTTCACCTTCAAATAAGTGATAAATAATCCTCTTAGTAATTAATTCTTCAATAAAATCAACTTCAAGCTTTTAAAATCTTTTAAGAACAAAATCAAACTCATGTGTGTGAACAATAATCTATGTGTGTGTCGTCAAAAAATCCATAACAAATATCATGCTTGACTTCCCTCAAATATGAATATCTTCGTTTAGCGATCTTGTCGAATAAGCGGTACTTTGAATGAGAAGCGATGCTTTCGTCCAAGAGCGAGACTTTCAAGTACTTTCAGCAGCGGTAGATTTGTGAAAGGGTATGATTTTGAAACCTCAAGCGTTACTTTGAACTTAGAGCGATTACTTTAAAGTACTTTCACATAATAGCTCAAATTGAAGATCCTTTCGGTGGAAAGTTAAATGAGTATATAGAGAACATCCACCTAAAATTTCGTCACGATCCAACGGTTAACGAAAAAGTTATGATCGTTTCAAAAGCAAGTGTTGTAGTAACCTTACGAATTTTTTCGGTTCAAAGAGACTTGACAACTTATAACTTTTGATTGAGAGCTCGGATCAACAATCCCTTCGTTGAGATTAAAGATAGATATACCAAGAAGCTCCGGTTAATTTTAGCCCGATCCAACAGTTCATTAAAAGTTATACCCTCTGAAAACGTGTGTTGCGAAAAGTTGCGAATTTTGCAAAAATCGATTCTCCATTCTTTTTAGCCAAGAAACCTTGTGAATCCCTAGGTAACGAGCTCCCAAGCTACGATACAAATTGATAGAAACTAAGAGCGTGATGAAGATAGTTTCTTGATCGTTTATGAGCCTTAGGGTTTAACAATAACAATGACAATACGCAGCGGATAAATCAAAACATAATTGTTATTGACACAAGGTTTTCAATCACTAACACTAACTAACCTTAGACGTTTATAGGAACACGTCTAGATAACTAAACTAATAACCTAGGCGTTTACAAGACTATACGCCTAGGACACACACACACCTTTACTAGACGTCTACATTATGGAAGACTTGTATTAAACCTACACCTATGTCCTCTTTATATTCTAGAGGATTAGGGTTTACAAAATACTACAAAGGACTAATAAATAAAACTTCTTTTGCAAGCAAGTCCTTCCATCTTTTTGTAGGTTTCCTTCTTGTCATATTAAGTCCCTCTTGTTTCATTCTTTTTGTCTTATCAACTCAAACGTATAATTCCCAACAATACTCTATTATCTTTTCCACATATCTGTGAAGGTTGTTGGCGCCAACAATGGTTGAGTCATGTCGATTGTTGAGAGGCTTCGTGGATTCATTTCTTTTTCACAAAATTGATAGCAATTACTACAGATGAGGTCGAAAACAAGCTTATCAATCTCTACATATACGAACACATGAGAAAACATGGTAGATTTCTAGACCATCTCTACAATGCAAATGCCAGAGTGATTGTCAATGATGAAACCATATATAGATTCAGTCATGGGAGTATCATTATGTGCTTGTTGTTCTTTTATTTACACTACATTTAACAATATTATATTATTTATGGTTAATGAGTTTTGTGTCAATATAGTCACTAATAACAGAAACAAGTAAACAAACTCGGTTGACAATTAGGCTAATGGACTCCGGATGTGAGGCTTTAGAACAACAACAAAATGATCTTGCCAACCTTTCAAATGGTTATTCACCACGTAAAGAAGTTCCATAAATTGCTGCATTCTAGGATTACAGAATCAATATAAAACTATAAACTTGATAAGAATTAATTTTGGTTTATTTAAAAATCAACAGTGTTGATTTTAAAGTTGAAACACACCTGATTAATTATCAAAATCCATGTATCAACTATCCATAACATCTTAATATTCTATGTAGGTGCAACGTGGCGTGACATTCTTCATTTTCGCACCATATTAAATAGTCAAATTAAGACATAATAAGAGACGTCTTTAACACGTGATCTCTTAAGGTTAACCTCTCTTTCGTAGTGAGCAAGAGCTTCAGGTAAGCGAACTTCTATATAGGCCTATGCTTTTTATCTATGATAGTTAATAATGTGTATAGCACGATAGCACATCAGGAGTAGCATTTGATTGATTTCCTTAAAGTCATGGACTTGTCTCTTTTCTGGAACAGGAGGCTAATAATTCATTGGTTGGAGAAAGATGGTATGTCCATCTACGTAATGTGCATAAGTTGCTAAGAACGAGGCAGCAATTCATGGTATCACAAATTGCATTGCTTTTATCCAGTGAGTTTTTTGTCTGGACGTACAAGTAAGCAGGAATTTGATTCATTTTAAGCAGTAGTAAATCAGGTAATAGTTTACATTAGGTAAACCTAAAGTATTCTTGGGTAAATGTGAAATCTACTAATCAAGATAATATATATTCACATGACTGGTCCTCACAACTTTGATATTGGATTGATCACATCATGTGTTAGGATTTAGAAAATCCAGTCGTTAAAGTGTCGGTCACCTCAAGTATATGTAATCGTTAGAAAGCTCGTAGTCGTAGTTATTTAATGTTATTTAGTATTTAGTTATGTAACAAGTGGAGGACAGACGGGTCTTTACCCACCTGTATGCACGATCGAGCCGTAGGTGGCGTTTTGTGTAAGATACTATAAATACCCTCTACCTCCCAAGGTAGAGGGTTGGAGCTCATAATAAGATTTTACTTTCTCTCACTAAGTTCCCAAACCTCTTAAATTTCTCTCTAAAACCATATAGTGTCGCCCATATTAGTCATGGTTTGATGTGTTTGTGAAACCAATATGTAACAAATGGTATCAAGAGCCATGGTTTGATCATCTCACTTACATGTTCTTGGATTTCTAGTGGTTTTATATGGTTTTTGGGTTTCAAA
The DNA here is from genome assembly GCA_022545495.1 of Chrysanthemum lavandulifolium. Taxonomy (NCBI): domain Eukaryota; kingdom Viridiplantae; phylum Streptophyta; class Magnoliopsida; order Asterales; family Asteraceae; genus Chrysanthemum; species Chrysanthemum lavandulifolium. The sequence continues at coordinate 188,449,472 of CM040246.1, forward strand.
AAGGTTAGTGGTATTTGCATCATTTGGACTATTTCTAGTGTTAAAGTTTGGATTTTGATTGTACTTTTGTGTTTAGAATCATTATAAGTGCTTAGGTTTTGATTTGGAAGGCTTGAATCGATGTGGTTGGGTTGTTTTTGGATTGAAAAGTGGTGTTTTGAACATTTCTACCTAGCGACTTGTGTCACGGACTAGATTTCTTCTTAGCGACTTGTCTCACGATTCTTGACTTGTCCTTGTTGTGGAAGCGACTTGAGCACTAGCGATTTGTCTTTTGAGACAAAGCGACAAATAGTACAAAGTAGTGGTCGTCTTGTTTTGTGTGACTTGTCATCGTAGCGACTTGTCTCACGTTCAAATGACTTGACTTTGTTGTGGGAAGCGACTTATGCTCTAGCGATTTGTGTTTTGAGACAAAGCGACAAATAGTACAAAGTAGTGGTCGTATTGTTTTGTCTAGCGATTTGTCCCTAGCGACTTGTGTTAGGTCACTAAGTTTACAACACAAGCATCAATAGAAAGAGTAGAGAGGAGAAGAGATCGGATGAACAACACACAGACAAACACTACGCGTAAGACTATAGAGAAAGGTTAGGCGTGAGTAGTGAAAGAGAATGAATTGAACAACCAACCCTCAAGTGAGGGTTATTACAAGGTATTTATAGGAAGGGGAGCTAGGGCAACACTCCTACTCCCTTCCTTTCCTTAGTGGACATGGGCCTAAGCTCATGGGCCTTCTACATAAGCTTAAGCTAATAACAAACATAAAGGCCATAATTATGCTAACTATTACATATGAATCACTAACACTTGATTTAGGTTTAGGAGTGATTCCAACAAGATTGCTTTTGAGCAGTGGTATCAATCGCCAAATAGTTGGGTGAACGTATTGCTTTTAAAGATGGTTTTGGTCCTAGGCGTAAGGCATACGGGTGATACTTTGGTTCGCTTAAAAACACATTTTTACACTTTTGAATCCAAGATTCTTGTACTTTCAACGTTTTAAGGTGTTAAAATAACATTTTTGGCAAAAGTTTCAACCTTTACGTGTGGATCATCATTTTCTAACTTGGTTTTATTCGTAGTGCGTGTTCTACGCATAGCGTTTTAGGCGCTTTGGATCATCAAGTTTCACACTTTTGTGTTATTTTGGTGATATTGAAGCTATTTCATCACAAAATCGGTTTAGAATCATCTCGGGCAAAAGTCATTTTACGAGTAGTTCTACGCCTAACGAAACCCTAATCTTACGCATAAGAATTCCGTGGTTTGATCTTCGTTTTAGTGGTTTACTCGTGTTTTCTTGCTTGGATAAGCACGAAAATATGTCGACTTGGGATATCTTTTGCCACCGTGATAGTGTAAAAGATCACTTGGGCTAAAACCTAAAATTACGCATAAGCATAAGCTACGCGAGAAACTTCTACGCATAAGATTTATCTTACACCTAAGCTTTGTCTTCACGATAAGGTCATCCTACGCCTAAGTTTTCTCGCCTAACTTCTTGTTTCACGATAACTTTAGTGTTTTCACCCTACTTACAGCGTAAGCTAAACCTACGCAGTAACTCTTGTCATTACGCGTAACTTTGGTGTTTTACGCATAAATGCTACTTGGTTTATTGTGATTTCTCGCCTAATGATACTTCATCAACAAAGGTTCATTCGACTACAAAGATCCATTTAACAACACAAGTTTTCAACATGTCACAACCACCATACTCTAACTATTTCCTTACACTTATACTCAACGACAACAACAACTAAGTCCACAACATCAACAATGGAATCAACAACAAGCAATTTATCAACAACAATTTAATCAACAACATACTCCACAACTTGGAGCAATTCCACCACCACAAATGGTTCAACCACCACCAAGTATTCAAGTTCAACCCTACATAAGCGATTTCAATCAACATCCATCAAGGAACACTATGAAGGAACCCACTTGGTTTGCAAAGATGTGTGAAGCTTTAAGCGACCAACAATCAATTCATGAGGCTAGATCACTTGATAGACCTCCAATGCTCACTCCGTGAAACTACGATCAATGGGTAATTAGGTTCTTTAGGTTTTGTGATCCGAAGAAGCCACATGGAAAGTTCTTAAAGAAGGTTATCTTGGAAGGTCCATTTCGGATGCCCTCATCATTGTACCGGAGATCCAAATGCTAATCCACCAAGAGATGAACAATCAAACATTGCTACATTGCGGACACGAGCGCAGCAGAACTTCTACACTATGAAGTGATGAGCTTGCAATGCAATATATCCTCTTAGGATTACCAAACCCAATTCTTGAAGTGTTGATGCTCAAAAGCGCAAAGGCAATATGGGAACATATTCATCTTCTTATGGAAGGATCTCGCACTCAATCGGAGGATATGGAATCCAAAATTTACTTGGCTTATGAACACTTCATGATTGAACACGGAGAGACACTAGAGTCTTATCATCATCGATAAACACAACATCATCATGCCAAGAATTGCGTTAATACTAAGTTCTGAGTAGTCTTGGTCCGAATGGGAGAAGTATGTCATTTTCTCCGTCTGCGAAGAACATGCATCATTCTACATACGGATTGTTGTACGATTACTTGAAGCCTCATCAAAAGGTAGTTGATAAGGAAAGGATTCTCCGTGCTCAAATTGCTTCATCTTCACATCCGGAAAATCAACAACTTGCCTTGTATGCTCAAAACAATTATCCTCCTCAACCAACTGCCACTATCATACCAAATGATCAATCACAGCAATCTCAACATAATCAATTGGTTCCTTACAACAACAACAATGATTAGGCACTTTATAGTCAAGCTAATGAGGAATCCGATCCGTTCGAAGAATTGCAACAACGATTTGTTATGATTGCTAATGCTTTTGGCCGTTATACAAACAAATCCAACAATCGCATTCGTTCCTCATCAAACACAAGGAATCGGGTTGTTGTGAACAATGGACGAGTTGAAGTTCAGAATCGTGGTTATGGTCGTCGGATGGGCGATGGTCAAGGGTTTAATGCTATGGGTAGGAATAACAACGAGCTCAGTGGTGGAACAAGGAAATGCTCGAGAATGGGTTGAATGGTCTTCGATGCTACAACCGCAATGAGAAGGACACCGGCTAATGCATGCCCAAAGCCGAGGACTAGGGCGTGCTTATCACAAGGAGGCTTTACTTTTGGCTCTTAAGGATGAAGTCGGTGGAACTCTCACGGACAAAGAACACGTTTTATGGCGGATCACGAGACTGGATGATGATATGGAGGACTTGCAGCCAATGCAATTATTATGTTGATGGCTAATATGCATGAGTTACACATGAGTGACACAGCCCAGTGTATGACATCGATGGCTTGTCTCAAGCACCGAACAAACCATATTTATCTCGATCTAATATCTCCGCCAACATCCGAACGGCAAGGCTCGGAATGTTCAAATGAGTCGCCCACATCTCATTCCGACGATTTTCAACTAGACCCGTAGTTACATTTGACGATCAAGATGACCTTATGGTTTCCTTGATAATCAAATTGACTCGTGGTTATACTTGAGGATCTAAATAATAATCATGTTGTGACTCACGTTGAACACACCGAACTTTTGCCTCGCCCGGATGTTGATCGTGGCTTAAAACCAACAATCCATAGTAGAGGAATGTCGTGCGAGAAATCGGGACTTGAAAAGTAAAATGCTTCGTTAACCAAGGATTTTGAATGTTTACAAAAGCAACTCAACTTTTTCAAAACTTAAGAAAAGCGTGAAAAAGGTTTTGAAGCCGCTTTTACTAAATCTCATCAAAGCGAAAAATATTTAGAGACGGATCGTGATCTAGCCGCTTGAAGAATGCTTTGTTGTGCGAAACATGAACATAAAAAGCAAATTAACGCTCTCACCTTGGAAAATCAAAAGCTAAGGTTTGAGTTGTTAACTTGTCAAAACAGTTCTCTGCATACAAAAAGCATTCAACGAAACGAATAGATGATCATCTTGAAGAAATTATCGACTTGCAAAACAAACTTAAAGAGTTTAAAGCTGTTGTTTACAAACATGGTGAGTCGATGGCGCTATTGAAAAGTTTACTTTAAAACCCAATCCAAATGGATATGGACGAATCTTCGATTGACACAAACCTAAGCTTTCAACCAAAGCATTCAAACCAAATCACGAAGTTTCGGTCACGAGAATATAAAATTGATAATTACATTATGAGTGTTGTTGAATATCATCGTCAAGAGGAATTAGATGCGAGAAGATGAGAGTCGATCAAAATTAGAAAGCGTTGTTTACAACAAACCTTTAACTATTCAAAACCGGTCACTTTCGTCACACCAACGGATTCTTCTAACACACCAAGGATTATCATAAAAGCGTCGAGTCTTCTAATGTTAATCCTCAACCGGATTATGCACAAATTTATGGTCCTTTACCTTCCATCGGTGAAGTAATTTCAAAACACGAAAATCGCAAAATTCTTAGATATTTTGACCTTTTCATGGTCGACCTCAAACTTTTACAACATGAGATAGAATATCATTCGAAATCAAAGTTCAACACTTTCAATCGCCTCTGGCGAGAACAAAGAGACATTTTCGGAAAATCTTTTACAAAATGTTAAAATTTGAAACATTGTGCATTGTCTTGGGAATGGGACTTTCATAAGGAACTTGGAGTGATGAAGGTCATTTTAGAAAGCAGAAACATCTATTTCTAATACTAAACGTAAAAGAAAATGTTAAGAAGAGATGTTGATCGACTCTTGAAAGATGTTATCTGTCTGGCCGATATCCATAATGTTGTGTTACTCAATTCTTTGCCACATGCATCGATTATATCTCGCTATATCGTTGATAATGTTGTAAGCTGTTGAGAATACCGATAATGTGCTTCGGATCGAGTCTTTAAAAGTTGAAAACGAACGTCTCTTAAGCGAGCTTTCAAATGCAAAACGTCGTCTTCAATGGTGTCAAAAGATTGTCAAAATCGTGAACTTGCTTTGCAAAACAAAATCCATCGGTTGCAATCAAACAATTTTAATCCAAAATTTGAGCAATGGATGATCAAAACGTGTCTTTGAAAAGTCAAATCTCAAAATATGAACAAGAACTTGTAAAAGTTAAGCAGAATATGGTGTCATATTTGATTTACTCAATAAGACTCGTCATGAAGCATCAAACGAACTTGATCACTATCTTGCACACACTAGAGAAGCAATGAATTTTCTTTGGTAATATTCGATTCGAAAATCAAGATTTGATTCACACTATCTTTAAGTTAAGAGAAATATTAGGAAAGTATGAACACCTTCCGCCTCTCGTGATTAAGAGAATAGCACCGGTAACACTTAGTAATCGTGAACCTAGAATGCCTAGTGCCAAAACACAAGTTGCTAACGTGCTTGCTTCTCTTGAACAGAATAGTTGCCTCTTTTCCAAACGTCCGCACTTCATAGCCTAGAGCACTACATCGAAGAATAGGAAGTTGCGACCTAAGAAAAGATCAATAAGGAATGCTAAAGTAGAAGAACACCTTAGGACTATGAATAAGACTCACGTTGCTTCCACTATAGATATTGCGTCCGCAAATGTAATAGAAATAGTGATGTAACGAATGCTAAACCTTTAAGTACTTTTGATATTCGATCGATGCACCTTGTGTTATTTGTCATAAAAGTATGAATTCGATTGTCATGACAAATGTGTTGCTAAAGCTATCATCTCTCGTTTAAGGAATCCTAAGAATCGGAATACCTCTAGGCCCACTAATCATTCTAAGTTTGTGCTTGGTAGACCGCCTCTTTAGATTCTAAGAACCGCATTGATGTCTCCGTAGCTCGGTTTCACCTCCTAGGAATATAGTACCACCTAGTGCATTCACTAAGACTAAAGTAAACACTAGTTGGAGATGGCGAAATGGATATATAACACACTAGGATTTAAATGGATGCCTAAAGTTATTGATGTGTGTATGTCTACTATATGCGCTACGGAACCCTCTAACATTTCGGGTTCCACATCTACTTCTATTCCATCCGTCGTCGTGTGTAATGCGGTGATCTGATCATTCTTTGGATTGTTGATAGCGGATGTTCCCGACACATGACAGCAACCTTAAACCGTTATCAAACTTTATTGCAAAGTTCATTGGCACCGCCGATTCGGAATGATCACTTCGCGACTATCATGGGCTACGAAGACTATATCAATGGGAACATCGAAATTAGCAGGGTTTATTATGTGGAAGGCCTCGGTTACAATCTGCTTTCGATGAGGTCGATTACGTGATGGAGATTTGGAGGTTGATTTCGGGAGAAATCTTGTTTCATTCGTGATCTACAAGGAAAGCGACCTTATGTCCGCTCGCGTAACTCAAGTCTTTACACTATCTATATGCAAGACATGGTTGCTTCATCTCCCATCCGCTTACTTTCAAAGGCAACATCAACAAAATCCGCTATGGCAACTGCGTCGTCTCTCACATTTAAACTTTCAAACTATAACCAATCTTGCTCGACACAAACTAGTTGAAGGTCTCCCATGATTCCGGTATTCTAAAGATCACCTTTGCTCACTGTGAACAAGGAAAAGCACTCGTGCTCATTTTCCTTCAAAGGTGGAACACGACTCAAAGATGTGCTTCATCTTCTTCACATGGATTTGTGTGGCCCGATGCGCGCGTGCAAGCGATCAATGGCAAACACTACATCTTAGTAATTGTTGATGACTATTCACGATGGACTTGGGTCTACTTTCTTCAAGCAAAGACCAAGCTCCACAAATGATCATCACCTTTCACGAAAATTCAAGTTCGACTCCGAACACCGTCCGCCAAATAAGAACGGACAAAGGAACCGAATTTGTTAACCAAACTCTTCGAGAATTTTATGAGAAAGTGGGAATTGAGCATCGACATCTATTGCACGTACACCGAACAAAAGCGGAGTTGTTGAAAGACGAAACCAACGTTAGTGGAAGCGCAAGAACAATGTTAATCAATGCTAAACTTCCAGATTACTTATGGGCGTGTATCATCGCATGCTATACTCAAAATCGTTCTATGATTACTAAGCGCCACAACAAAACACCTTTTGAGCTTCTCCACAACCATAAACCGAATCTCAAATACTTTCATGTATTTGGATCCCTTTGCTATCCGAATAATGATCGTGATGATTTTGGAAAGCTCAAAGCCAAAGTCGACATTGAGTCTTTATTGGATATTGTGAGAATTCTAAAGGTTCTTGGATCCGGAATCGTCGTACAAAGCAAAGTTATGGAAACGATTCATGCTCATTTTGATGAACTTACGGAAATGGCTTCGAGTATAATGACTTGGAACCCGGCCACAACCGCTTAAACTTCCTCAAAACCCATCATCGGTGAACAAAGCCCCCACTCACTCGTCAAAAATGGAAAGGTTATTTGCCCATTGCTCGGTGGCGATATTGATGAACGGGCTCCGTGTGTATCCATTGTTTCCGCTGCTCAACTCGATACTACTCTTATACGATACACCGCTACAACAACTAATGTTGAAGAAGCACCACCGATTGACTCCACCACAACAGTTGAACAAACCGCTTCCAACAATGATTAACCGGTGATGATGTTCTTAATGAAGTACCCCACTGCAGATTTTGATCCAAATCGTTCTTTAACCCGTTTGCTAATGAAAGCTGCTGCACCGATGTCGCGAATCATCAACAAACCATTTGAATCCTCGAATCCGCACAATGTATACCAACATCAACCCTCTACACATCGATTGACAAAGACCATCCTCCGGAAAATATTATTGGCAACCCGAATCAACCCGTCGTTACGAGACAACGTCTTCACTCGGATGGTGAACATTGCATTTATGCACTCACCGTCTGTCAACTGAGCCTAAAAACATTAAAGACGCAATGACAAAAGACAACCGGATTGAATCCATGCGGAAGAACTCAACCAATTCAAACGTCTTGAAGTATGGGCGGTTGAAAGACCAACAGGGTCTCGTCATTGGTCTTAAATGGATTTGGAAGAACAAATTGGATCTTTGAAGGGAACGTAATCGAAACAAGTCACGTCGGTGGCTAAGGGTTATTGAGGAGGAGTGTATTGACTTTGAAGAATCATTTGCTCCGGTTGCTCGTCTTGAGGTCATTCGGATATTTCTCGTTCGCGGCTCATATGAATATGACGGTCTTTCGGATGGATGTCAAAGCTGCGTTTCTCAATGGACAACTTAAAGAAACGGTTTATGTCGACCAACTAGAAGGATTCGTTGATCCCGAGTTCCCGAACCATGTCTACAAACCGAACAAAGCTCGTATGGTCTCAAACAAGCTCCTCGGGCATGGTACGATATGCTATCATCTTTCCTCATTGCCAATAATTTCACCAAAGGTTCGGTCGACCTACTCTTTTCATACAATATCACGGGCACATATCTTAATTGTTCAAATTTACATGGATGACATCATTTTGGGTCTACACATAAAAAGTACTCAATCGCTTTTGCAAAACTAATGAAGAAAAATTTTGAAATGTCCATGATGGGTGAACTTACGTTCTTTCTAGGATTGCAAGTTCATCAATCACCCGTGGTATTTTCTTGAGTCATCCAAATATGCCCTTGAATTGTTAAACAAATTTGGAATGAAAACATGTGATACTTATGCCACACCAATGACTCATACCAAGAAGCTAGACCGATTTACATGGGAAATTAGTGGACCCTACAAAATACCGAAGTATTATTGGGTCTCTCATGTATCTAACAACTAGCGTAACCGACATTGTCTTTGCCGCTTATCTCGCTCCGTTATCGGTCAAGACCAATCTGAAACCCACCTCTCGAGGCTAAAAGAATCCTCCGATACATCAAGGGAACCATTAACTTGGGGATCCGGTATCCGAAGGATTTTGGTTTTGAACTAATCGCTTTTTCGATGTCGATCATGCGGGATGTTTAGATTCACGGAAAAGTACTTCAGAGCACTACAATTTCTTGGTGATAAGCGGTGTCCCGGCAATCGAAGAAGCAGGATTGTACATCATTGTCATCAACCAAGCGAGAATATGTAGCCATGTCGTGTTGTGCTCAAGTCATCCGGATGAGAACACAACTCAAAGACTATGGTTCTTGATAAGGTTTTAAAGGTACCATTTTGAGGGTCGTTTAAGCCCTTATTTGATCACTTTTGTATCCGTTATTGCTTAATATCGTTCCTTTTCACTTTTAGGTCTCTTGAAGGCAAAATGCTGGAATGGCACTTATTTGGACGAAAAGGCGCGAATATCTGAAGAAAATGGCCAAAGTCGAATCGAGACACTCAAAGTCACTGAAAGTAGGCGACGGCGTCGGTGTTAAGTGCGGCGCGTCGGAGGATTTTGTGACGATCTGATGGCAAAACCCTATTTTCAAGTGGCGACGTCGGGCTTTAAAAGAGTAGGCCGTTGCTACTCGGACGGCCTAGATGCGACCCGCACGACGTCGGTCGAAGAGGACGGCGTCACGGACATAAGGTGACGCCGTCGCAAGGTTAACGTGGCCAAGACGAAACCCTAATGACGGCGACACAACGGCGTCACAAAACATAAGGTGACGCCGTCGCATATGTAATATTATATATAGAATCCGAATTTTTCAGTTTAGAGAGTCTTTTGGGAGTAAAACCTAAAACCGAACCAAGGGTGTCTTGTACAAGATTTTAGGGTTTCAAACCCTATCTTACATCAAGATAAGTATTTACTTCATCAATTCAATTATGTCTTTGATTATTTGTGTGTATGCTTGCATGTTCTCCATGTCCGGCTAATTTATTTGTGTGTTTGCTTAGGGAATATGAAACTTAATTATTAAATATTGATTGGTTGTTTCTTATCTTAGTTGATTAATGATCTAGTAATGCGATAGGTCATTCATTGTGTACTTAATGCTTGATTCATCTTTGTGAACCTTAGAATATAATTACCTGAGTAGTTGTAAGCTAAACCATCCAAAGAGTGCCTTAGAGTAAGAGTTTATTATCCCTAGTGGGTTTTGTAGATGAGACCCTTTGGTAAGTTCAAAGAGTTGGGAGAAACGATACCCTACAACTTTAGACACACAACGCAACTAAGAATAAGACGTGACAACTCAACCATCAATAGGAGATAATTAAGGAGTAGTAAAACCTAAGTAAACACATCTTTAAACTATCATACGAGCACACATTAATTAGACATAGACTACCACCACCTTAGTTTAGATAATTAGATAATAGTAGAGTAATCGGTAGAAATACCAACCCCCAAATCCAATACCCGAGATTCGTACCTTTCAATTTCCTAAAAACATAAAAAGATAAAAATAATCTTCCTCAACCTTAACCTTAGCGTAGTAACTTCTCACTAGCATTCCTATTCCCCAGAGAACGATATCAATACCCGTGGCTTACCCTAATACTACACTACAACGATTAGGTTCATCGCCTAGGGTGTTGAAAAACTTGTTCGACGAAAAGGAAGTTCCTTTGACCCCGAGCGCCGCGTAAGCGTATCAAGTTTTAGGCGCGCTGCGGTAAATAGAATAGCTAGTTAGTAGTACACCTCGCTTAGGTTCTTTGCTTGATTCCTATCAAGTAAATTTTTCTCATTTTAGCTTTCTTAGTCTATCCCCTTCTTCGTGACCTTTGTTCGTAACACCCATCACTTTTCATCATGGAAGGTGATAACCAACCACCACTTGATAACCCAACACCAAATAAGTCAATGTCGCCAAAACCCAAACCAATAACCAACACAACCGTCAAGCCGCTATGTGAGTAGAAACACCGACCTTCGTGATTTGCGTAAAATATTCGATAGTACAATTAGGGAAGTTGTTGAGAAAGTAGTCGGCGCCTGTAGTTGGCTCTATGATCACAAGAATTCGAACAATGGCATGATAAACAACAACGTAGATGTGGAAAATAGTGCTTACTTCAATCTTTACCCCACTAAGGAAGAGGTTGCGTACCATCAATACATAATCGATAATCCACGATCACCTACCATTAGGATATGCCCAAAGATTAGGAGAGAAACCCACGGAACCTAAAGATCCCTTGTATGATCGGATATAGGAGTGTCGACCACGCTTACATAGATACGTAATCTCCCATTAATGTAATGTCATTCGCTGTTGATCCGCAGCAGAACTCGAGTTTTATCACGCCATCCGCCACTTGTGAATGGCGCATCGTAACAAACTTAAAACAGTTCGGATACGAATGCAATGAAGATCGAGAGAGTATAGTGTTTCCTGTGTCGTTAAGTCCCAACGAGTGTCGGCGAGAATAGTCAAACGTGTAGTGATCGAGAGATTTGAACGGAAAAGAGATTTCAAGATGATTATAACTAAGGAAAAAGCCCATAAACTACGGGGCTTAAATGCAAATTAAAGGAAATTAAAAGATAAAATCTATTAAATAAACGCTATCACTATATTTAAAATGATGAACGTTAAAACTAAAAACTTACGTTTAAATAAAAATTACGTAAACGCAAAATAAAAAGTGAAACTTACACAATATTAAGCCTAAAATATGAAAAATACATTTTACAAACCTAATGATAAAAGAAAATTTATAGAAAAAGAAAATTATTTTATAACTATTTAATTAATTATTATTAATTAAAAACTATTTTTAACTATTTAATAATTACCTAAAATACAAGAAATTAGGAAATAAAGCTAGAAAAATAAAATTAAGACTTAGAAAAGTCTAAAATATCAAAATAGACTTTTCAAAACTATTTTTGTATTTTTATGATTATTTTTCTATTTTCTAGGAATTAAATACTATTTAAAACTATTTAAATTATCTAAAAATACAAATTTAACTAAGAAAAATATGGAAAAATACTTTTTTGTCTTTTTATATTTATCTTAACTTAATAAAAATGAAAATTATTTTTGAACCTTTTCTTAATTTTTGTATTAAATACTAATTAAAAATGCTTAAAAACTATTTAAATTAAGAAAAATAGCAAACAAGCTTAGAAAAATCAAAATTTCGTGAAAAGTCTAAAATGCTATTAGGAAGCTAGGAAAATTAGAAAACAGGGCTTGTTTGGAGGATTTAGATTCGATGTGCCAAGTGCTTATAAATAAGCACTGGATAAGCCAAAAGCACACCAAAGGGTACCAAACCGAGATGTAAACTCAAATATGCTAGAACTACTCTAATGCAACTAGAAACAACAAGCCATGACCTCTGATTAGCAATTACAACAGATTTGAGCAATTGAGCAAATGAACTAAAACAGTTAAAGGGGGTCTATTTTGAGCTTAAAAATAAGCCACACAATAAGCCAAGATTGAAAACCAATAAATGGAACCCAAAGATGACCTGGGTGACTAACTAAAACCCAAAGCTCAGACTTGGACAAGCTCAAATGAGCTTGTTGCAAGCTTGCAAATAACTGCACACACTCGGTTAATCATCGAGTGTGTGCACAGGCACACAAGCCTCTGTTGCCAAGCTCATTTGGAGCTTAAAGAAAAATCACAAAAATATGTAAAAGTGGACATAAGAAACTAGACCAGAGGGCTCTCTAAAACAACAAGTTTTATTGACAATGGCTCGAGAAATGAGCTTGTGAAAATTCATCCTGCTTGGCTCAAACCGAGATTCGCACAATTTGACTTTTGAGCGCTTATGCAAGTTTGACTTTTATGAAGTTTGGATTCAATTTAAGGACTGGAAATGAAGTGATATGATGTAATAAAACTAGAACAAGCTAAATCTAGGTATTTGGAACACAAAACAAGAATGGATTTGCAAAATTATCCACGCTTAAACTGCTAGATTTCATGAAATGGAATTTTGACTTTCTCACTCGAGATGCAAGGGTAAACTTGAAATGAGTTACTTATGGCCAAAGAGAGCTAGAACAAACACATCTTTACTCAGATTATCCTCAACTCGCTTTTAAACATTAAAACAAACACTCCTTAAGGACTGCTTTTGCAAGTTAAATGAATCTAAACACTACACTAGCTGATCTAATGGATCAATCTAAGATTAGATGGCCCAAGTACAACTAAGTAAACAAATTTAGACAGTTAATTACTACAAGTTTAAGCAAAAACAAAATGTGCAATCTAATGTGAAAATGAGAATGGGACTGATACTCACATGTGTCAACCTTGTTTTGCAGTGCTAAACCAGAACCCCAATCCTAGCTAACCTATCTATTTCACACCATATTCATCCTCTCGCAACAATCATACCCATCACCATTCCCAATTTTGCATAATGATTGACTTTAGTTGACCGACCATGGAACTACTTGAGACTGAGTTACAAGCTTATCACAAGTTATAAGAAGCTTTAATACACAGGTTTGAGCTTAAAAATAAGCTATTGAAAGCTTGTACAAAAGAAATTGAAACTGAGAATTGCAACAGTGAACAAAAAAACTTGAAACTTGATTAAACTTTGAAATTGATGTTTAAAGGTACATTATACAGATAATACTACTTGAGTTTGTTACAATGAAACACAAAGATTACATCCTAGAGTTTTATTAAAACAGAACATAAAAACGACATGCTTAAAATTTTAAAACTAACATCGCTTCTTTCTTCATCTCTTCCCTTTTTATACTTTCAATGGCTTCCACGTGTCCTTATGAGTGTTTCCCACCACCTTTCGAGCCAATGGGTGATTTTGTAAGATTTGGCCACTTTGTGTGTTTTGGCGGAAAGGGGCAATTTGAGCTCTGATGACTTTAGGTCGCAACTAGGGGGTGGCTAGGTATAATGAGTGTGGAGTGAGGGGATAAGGGATAAGGTGTGGGAGATGGAATGGAGAGGTTGCAGAGGCGCAGCAAGTGGGAAGAAGCAAAACCACAAGGGAGGGAAAAGGGTTGCTCGTTTGACTTGGTTTGACCAAGGGTCAAAAAGTAGAAAAGACAGGGGTCAAATGGTAGTAAGGTGGTCAAAATGTATTTTGACAAGTCTAGGTTTGGTTTATAAATAAGGACTTGTTTGTAATTCTTTCAAACTTGAGGGACCATCTTTGCCAATATACCAAAGTTGTCATAAGGACCAAAATTGACAAGTTCCAATAGTACAAGGATTAGTTCGACAATTTCAAATTTTCCAGGACCAAACTTGACAATTTTGAAAGTTCGGGGACCTAAGTTGTAAATTTGTAATTTTAAGTTTCAAGGACCAATTTTGACAACTTAGGAATCCTAGGGACTCAAAAAGATATTTTTCTTTATTTGGATTTACCAGGACTGCTTTTTGATAACTTTTGAAACTTGGGGACTAAAGCGCCAATTATGCAAATTTTATATCGTTTTCACCGATTTTGATATTTTGCATTTAAAACACATAAAACACTTATTTGTGATATTTTATCATTTTGATGCATTTCGAGTGTTTTCGGATGTTTTGCGGTCTAATTGGTACAAAATGATGAGTATTTAGACACTCATCACCGTCTACAATGACATTATGAATGAGCGACTTAATATTAGGAGAGACCCTAAGTATCCGGAGGAGTTTGCAACTTTGTGGGAAGAGTCAAGGACGTGCATGTCTTTATAGGAAATTTCACCTACCTAGTTGATTTTATGGTCCTAGAAGATGTAGGATCGTCATTGACTATAGTTTATCCCAAGTAGTGCTAGGAAACCGTTTGTTGAAACATCTAGAATGAGCCATAACAAGCATGATGGAGCAGTTAGGTTTAAGGAAGGAACCGATGAGATCACCTATAGGATGCCTTGGAAAACAAATGAGTATGGCCACTTGTCCATTTATGATCGAGACAACATCAAAGCTTTTGAGGACAAAAGCAAGGAAGATGTTGAAAAGGTTATAAATTCATGTGGGAAAGAAGGAGGCATTATTATAAGGATTGCTTGACCCTAGGGCCTAGGTATAGAGTCGATGAAAATTTTGTCAACATGATAGAATTCTCATTGAGGATGCAAAACGAGGCAACGTAGGAGCACGACTACGAGTCTAGCTACAAGACTCTTAAATAAAGAAAAGCGCTTCGTGGGAGGCAACCCATGCTTAATTGTTTGCTTGTTAGTGTCATATATCTTTTATTAATTGTTTATCCTCATGTTTAAATTTGTAAAAATGCTTTATTTTGTTTTTAACATCGTCTTAATTGCATATAAAGGTATTTTACATAAGGGATAAGTGTAGGGAGGATTGCACGTTTTCAAAAGAAGCGTAAACATGAGAATAACAATTAACTAAAAGATATATATGTTTGTTTGTTCGAGTCAAATGCTTGTATCGAGTCATAATGGATGTTTTGCGAAATTTTTTCGATTCTAAAGATGTAAATTTTCCGAAATTTTTCAAAAATCGCAGGACGCTTTTTGTCGAGGATAACTGGCGTCAGATTGCAACGACGGCGTCGGGAAGGAGTAAAACATCGGATCACTTTTTCTCATTTTCGAGCTACTTATAAATTTTGGAATTTTCGGTCTTAATTTTCTTAGAAATTAGTAAACATCCATTCCACAAGCATTATATCCTAGTTTTAATCGAGTCTTATATATATTATTACCACCGATTTTACGCCGAAGGTTTCGTTTGTTTTCTTCAAGTGTGCGTGTTTAATTTGTCAAGAAGAAGTTACACAAGATTGGAGGAGCTTTTCATAATAATTCTTCTTGGAAAGGATTTAACCACTACTTCACACACGGATCCTACCGAGCTAATCGGGGAGTATTAGTTTCTTTCATTTTGATTACCTTCTTTTATCATAACTTTGATACTTTCGGGAACATTGGGGACAATGTTCGGTTTAAGTGTAGGAGGAAAATAAAGCAGGAACTTTGAATCTATGCTTATCCTTGATTATTTGCTTTGTCCAATTGTGATTGTGTAATAAACCATGAGAAAATGTCGGTTAGGGTAATTTTGGCACCAAATTTAAAATTTTTCATGACATATAGGAGTGGGCCATTAGTCTTAACAAAAGCGTCTCACGGATAGGAAGTTATATGACTAGCACAAAACCCTTTACCACCCAAATTCCACCCAAAATGTGAGGATCGCCCTTAGATTAGTAGGAATTAAAGCATTCATCTTTAATACTTAGAGTGTGAACCGTAGTATATTAGATTCTAGAACTTGTTTTGTGATGCATTCGAGATCGCAAGTGAGACTACACTTGTGTAGTTAGGAATAACTAAATGATAAGAGGCATTAGGATAACCCTTGTTTGATACCGTAATATAATTACTTCTTCCACATCGGTTGAGTAATTCCCCACACCCTTTGCGTTGTACTCATCTTTAGTACACGATACCCTAGTTAACCCTCGAGCCTATCCTTTTCGCGGTTCTCGTGATGTTTGGTTTTCGAATATCAATGAAGAGCATTGTTTACACCCCACCCCAAATATACACCCAAATCGCCTTAGCCTACCCCTTATGCACTCACTTTTAGTGCAAATGTTTGTTATCACCCTAAACCCTTAGTTCAATTATCCGTTGCTTGCATAAGTTGCTAAGTCGAGTCATATCCTTTGTATACGATTTTGGGACGATTGGGATTCATGGGAAAAGTTAAAGTTTATGAAATGACGGAAGGGAACGTTAAATTCAAATTCCCTTTGTTTGCGTAATAATGTACCCCAAGTGTTTTGATCTTTTCAATTCGGGTCAAATTAGTGTTAGAGTAATAAAACTCAAGTGTAGGGATGTGCCTATAAATCCCTATCATTTTGATGTACCGTAGAGGATGGTAGAGTAAAGTGTATGGAAAAAAATATATATAGAAAAGAGAAAAGAAAAAATTGAGTGCAAAAAAAAAAAAAAAAAAAAAAAAAAAAAAAAAAAAACATACGGGCTACCATCCTACATCTATTCTTTAAATTTATGTTTGTTTATTTCCGTTACCTAGAGTTTTAGAGTGTCGAGTCTTGGCTTAGCAACGCCATTCTTCGTATGCATTTAACATAAAGATTTTTGACTTACCACCACTAAATAGCCTATCCCACCAAACCCTTGTTTCCTACCGTAAGCCTAACATTACAACCCTTTAAAGACCTATTTGATAGTCTTTCCTAGGTGATTACGCCAAAGCGATGGAGGTTTGATCTATTCTCAAGCCTATGGTAATCGTGTACTAGGACCGGTTAATGAGTGTTTATCTTCCATTTCTATTTGTTATATTTCATATATACACCCGAGAGATGTGAGTATCCAAACACCCCATGTGAGGTGCTAGTATGTAATTCCGTGCTTGTTAAGATTTTTTGGGGCTTATATGTGTTGTGGACTGTTTTAAACCAATGCTTCATGACCCCTAACTTATAAATTAATTGGCTAAAAGCACATTTGCTTGAGGACAAGCAAATAACAAGTGTAGGGATATTTGATAAGGTTTTAAAGGTACTATTTTGAGGGTCGTTTAAGCCCTTATTTGATCACTTTTGTATCCGTTATTGCTTAATATCGTTCCTTTTCACTTTTTAGGTCTCTTGAAGGCAAAATGTTGGAATGGCACTTATTTGGACGAAAAGGCGCGAATATCGAAGAAAATAGCCAAAGTCGAATCGAGACACTCAAAGTGCTGAAAATAGGCGGCGGCGTCGGTGTTAATTGCGGCGCCGTCGGAGGATTTTTGTGACGATACAAGTGGCCAAAACCCTATTTTCAAGTGACGACGGCGGGCTTTAAAAGTAGGCCGTTGCTACTCGGACGGCCTAGATGCGACCTGCACGATGTCGAGTCGAAGAGGACGGCGCCGCAGACATAAGGTGACGCCGTCGCAAGGTTAACGTGGCCAAGACGAAACCCTAATGACGGCGACACAACGCGTCACAAAACATAAGGTGACGCCGTCGCATATGTAATATTATATATAGAATCCAATTTTTCGGTTTAGAGAGTCTTTGGGGAGTAAAACCTAAAACCGAACCAAGGGTGTCTTGTACAAGTATTTTAGGGTTTCAAACCCTATCTTTCATCAAGATAAGTATTTACTTCATCAATTCAATTATGTCTTTGATTATTTGTGTGTATGCTTGCATGTTCTCCATGTCCAGCTAATTTATTTGTGTGTTTGCTTAGGAATATGAAACTTAATTATTAAATATTGATTGGTTGTTTCTTATCTTAGTTGATTAATGATCTAGTAATGCGATAGGTCATTCGTTGTGTACTTAATGCTTGATTCATCTTTGTGAACCTTAGAATATAATTACAGTAGTTGTAAGCTAAACCATCCAAAGAGTGCCTTAGAGTAAGAGTTTATTATCCTAGTGGGTTTTGTAGGCGAGACCCTTTGGTAAGTTCAAAGAGTTAGGGAGAAGCATACCCTACAACTTTAGACACACAACGCAACTAAGAATAAGGCGTGACAACTCAACCATCAATAGGAGATAATTAAGGAGTAGTAAAACCTAAGTAAACACATCTTTAAACTATCATACGAGCACACATTAATTAGACATATACTACCACCACCTTAGTTTAGATAATTAGATAATAGTAGAGTAATCGGTGAAATACCAACCCCCAAATCCAATACCCGAGATTCGTACCTTTCAATTTCCTAAAAACATAAAAAGATAAAAAATAATCTTCCCCAACCTTAACCTTAGCGTAGTAACTTCTCACTAGCATTCCTATTCCCCAGAGAACGATATCAATACCCGTGGCTTACCCTAATACTACACTACAACGATTAGGTTCCGCCTGGGGTGTTGAAAACTTGCTCGACGAAAAGGAAGTTCCTTTGACCCGAGCAGCCGCGTAAGCGTATCGATTACGTGTTTGATGAATCGATGTATTGCGACAATCGAGTGCTATTGCGATTTCGTGCAACTCGATTCGAGATTCAAATCAAAGCACATCGATCTTCGTTATCATTTCATCAAGGACCACGTGGAGCAGTGCAGTTGAATTATAATTCGTGGATACTGAATACCAATTGGCGAATCTACTCACCAAAGCCTTGCCTCTCGCTAGGTTTAATGGGTTGGTCCACCGGATTGGTATGCGGTGTTTGACTCAAGAGGAATTGGATGAACTCTTTAAGCAGTCTTAAAACCATCAAACACCAAAATCTCTTTTGTATATAATTTTCAAAACAAAATACAAAATAGAAAATCGGATAAAACAACAAAAATATTCTTCTATCTCGTATTTCTTCAAACATGGCAAGTACATTCTTCCGTCAACACTCAAATCTTTCAAAATTCAGATTTTTTCGATCAAGTGTTGAGGGGAGAAAGTAAATTCTTAACTATTTCAAAATAACCGTGTACTTGCATGTTACCTTATCCGGTTGTTTCTTTAATATTGGTGGTCACATTTACGGTTTCGACACTCCTCGGACTAAAATTTATAACCTTTCATTATTTCTTAAGTCGAGGGGGAGTGTCGTCAAAGTTATTTCCAAGTATTCTTCGTTTGGTAACCAAAATGGAAGTTAAAAGGCTTTGGATGAAAATGGAAAAGGTGCAGGGACTAAAACTGCCAAAAGCTTAAAGTTATTTTAATAAAACTTCTCCACCTAACTTCACTACTTCACATTTATTACAAACACCAAACTAATCCTACGCCTATAAATCGTTCAACAAATCCGAAGCTTTGATCATCGATCTGTAAGTGATTTTGTGTTTGTAACACGTTTTTAAACATTAGTTTTGATTTTCAAACGAATCCAACGGTAAATTTACGTATATGGTTGATTTTGTGTTCTACGCATATGCGTAAGAACACATGATCATGTTTGTGAGTTTGAGGTTAAAATGATAGTGTCAAAACGTTTCTTTAACATCACTAGTACCATTTTTCTACTCAAAACGCACCCAGAATCACGTATTGGTTGAATTTGAAAAACTAGGGTTTATGCGTGGGTTTGGGTATTTTCAAATGTGAATGTTTTTGGTCAAAAAGATAGTTGTGTGATGTTGTTATCATGGTGAATTGATGATATGTAGGCTTTAAAACAACCCAGAAACTCTAATTGATTGAGAATTAGAGATTAGGGTTTAATGTTCTTGAGATTTGGGTATTTTTGATTCACTGCAAATTGGATGTTAATACTTGGTTATATCACTCACATGACTTCTTAGAACTACCAGAAAAACTTTGGTGCAAATTCCATGTCTAGATTTCTTACGCGTAACTCATAAGCTTTTGGGTTTTAGTTTACGCATAAGGTTCTTTATGCGTAACTGTTTGATTGAGTATTTGTGAGTAAATCTGTTATACAATGAATGAGGGTGTTAATATTGATGTTGTGATGAATTTATTTCAAGTTTGCTACTCGTAAAAATCAGAATCAAGGTTGTTAACCATCTACGCATAAGGATCACTTTACGCGTAGCATGTTATGCGTAAGAGAAATCTTACGCGTAGCTTTTACGCGTAAGGTTCTACAAAGGGACTACGTGTATCCTGTGAAGGATATGCGTAAACAATGACCTCTACGCATAAGGTCTACTCTTACGAGTAAGCCTTACGCGTAAGGTTTTATATGCGCTTACGCGTAAGCTCTACGCATAAGGTCCCCTATTCCTACGCTTAATATTTCTTACGCGTAAGTCAGGATCCTACGCTTAAGTTTGCGTTTACGCGTATATTACTCTTGTTTACGCATAAGCTACCATTTCTACGCCTAAGCCTTGATTAAACCTTCATTATGAATTGTTACGCGTGAAAACTTGTAAATAAATAAATCATGACGTCACGATACCAATAATGTCACTAATAAACTTAAACGTTTGATATGTTGTGAAAAATAAGTGATAACATAAACTTTAAAACTTAAAGTTAACTAACTCACGAAACTTATCACGACTTCATTAGACAATTAAACAAACAAGTGACTTTGGACTCGTAACAATCATTGACTCATCACATTCAATAATTAGACAATAAAACCCTCTGTTGACTAACATTATGTCTTTCGATATGTTGGTTCTTTTGGCTAAATGTGTTTCGAGATCACGACATGGAAGCTCAAATGAATGTGGATGCACCAAAGCGTTCTCACCATTGCCGATATTTTCCGCATGGCTATCCAATGAAGATTGGAAAGAACAATCTCGAGTTGACTTTGAAACTCTCACCGCTCGGAATCTTCTTGTCTTATTGCGGTGGATATTCGAAGAATCATCCCTATCGAACATGCTCACCAACTCGCCCATTGTTTGGGAGATCTACATACGCAATTCGGAATACAATGCGGATGATCAAAGGTCAAAATCTTTGTGATGGTGACGCCAATCACAAGCAAATCACCATCACTCCTGCGAGACTTACGGTACATTCTCCTCATTCGACATCATACCAACCGAATACTCTGCTGCACCTCATCAAGAGACGGTTCTACAATTCTTGATTGATATTGGGTATGACGAAGCTTGGGGTTATTAATAAGCATTCTCACGTGGATCTTAAGAACATTTGATGAGTGTCTAAATACTCATCATTTTGTACCATTTAAAGCGCAAAAACATCCGAAAACACTCGAAATGTATCAAAATGATAAAAATATCACAAATAAGTGTTTTATGTGTTTTAAATGCAAAATATCAAAATCGGTGAAAAGCGATAAAGTTTGCATAATTGGCGGTTTAGTCCCCAAGTTTCAAAAGTTGTCAAAAGCAGTCCTGGTAAAACAAAATAAAGAAAAATGTTATTCAAGGTCCACGAAATATTCTAAATTGTCAAAATGGTCCTTGAATAAATCTTTTGTTAAATGGCGTAAAAGGTCCACGAACTTTCATAAAATGTCAAGTTTGGTCCACGGAATTTTGAAAATGTCAGCTTTGGTCCTTGTACTTTTGGAACTTGTCAATTTAAGCCCCTGAAACATCTTTGATGAATTGGCAGTTCTAGTCCCTACATTTTCAGAAATTGCACAAAGGTCCTTGTAATATTATAAACCTTGCCTTGTCAAAATTGAAATTGACCCCTGCCTTTAACCTGTTTTGACCCCCTGTCATATTCAGTATTTTGGACCTCCAGTCAAACCAAAGTCAAACGAATAAAACTTTCCCACCATGCACTGTTTATCCCCTTCCACTTGCCTGCTACTCCTCTGCAACTCACCTTTTCCACCACCCTTATCCCTGCACCCTTATCACCTCAACCCCCCTCATCATCACACCTCTCACCCCCCCTAGTTGCAGTCTAAAGGTCAACAGAGCTCAAATTACCCATTTCCCGCCAAAATCATCAAAAGGCCAAACTGACCTCTACTCTCCCATTGGTCAAATTGAGAGGTGGAATCTGCTCAGAGGACACGTGTAAGACTTTTTGAAGTATAAAGAGAGGAAGTGAAGCAAGAAATGTGCAGTAGTTAGTTTTTCATTTTTCTTAAATGTCGATTTTTAAATTAATGTCTTAGTTTAGTTAAACATGTTGTAATTTCAGTTTCCATGTATCACATTCAAGTTAAAGAATCATTGTATTAAGCTTTTGAACATCAATCCTAGTTTTTATATAAATTCCAAGTTTCTTGTTAACTGTGGAAATTTTCAGTTTCAAAGTTTATGTCCAAGCCTCTAGTAAGCTCATGTTAAAATCAAATAAGCTCATTTAAACTTATCATAGCCTTTGGTAAGCATGCTAACCGCTTTAAGCAATTTTGGTACTTGGTCAATAAAAGTCAATTGTTGGTGCAAATTGGAATTGGAGATGAAAATGGGTGTTGCAGTGGTGATAATGGGTTGGAATAGATAGGTTAGCTTAGGATTGGGTTTGGTTTTAGCCTGCATATCAGTTGGACTCATGTGAGTAATTTTTCACTTTTCAATTTTAGTCAAATTTTGCATTTCATGCTTATACTTGTACATGTGATCAATGGTAGTTCTAATGTGTTTATATAGTTGTAATATGGTCATGAGAACTCGGTTTGATCAATGGTACTAGCTAGTTCGATGTTCTTATTAGTTTAAGTTTGTATTTCGGTTTTAAAAGGGTGTTTGGATTAGAGCTTACATCTGTTCTAAAGGTTAAAACATAGGAGTAAATCAGTTGGTTTAGGCTTGTATTAGTTCATTGCATTAATCTCAGTCCTTATTTTGCATCTTTGTCTAGTAAAAGTCAAAATCCACTCTCAACTGTCCCATTCACTTAACTGTTGTGGATTTGGATTTGCAAAAGCTCAATTTGTGTTTGAAAGTCATAGATACAGCTTGCATCAGTGTTATTTCACCAAATAACATCATAATCGATCTATAGATCATGATCAAAGTTCAATATAGTCAACATTTAAGTTTTGTTAAAAGTCAAAAGTTTGAAAAATCCATTTGAGCTCAACTAGGAAGAATTTTCTTGGGTTCATTTCGAACCATTATAAGTGAAATTGTGGGATCATTAACTTCAGTTGGTCTTGTTTCTTATTAGCATTTTCCAGATTTTTGTCAATTTTTAGAAGCCTCAAATGAGCTTGTCAAAACAAGCTTATCTCGCCTGTCACCTTGTGACCGATCCGCATGTGTTTTGTGCAGATCTTGCAGCACTTGCACAGAGCTCTCAAGAGCTTGTCTAGGCTTCATCTTTAGCTTATAGATACCCACCCAGGTCTAGTACAGGGTCACACTTCCATTTTGTTGTTTCAGCTTATTTTGAAGCTTGTGCAATAGCTCAAACTTGGTACCCTCAGTTACTGTTTTTAGCCAAAAGCTCATTTCATCAATCCTTGGTAATTTGCAAGTCAGAGGTTATAGATAGTTGTTACTTGTTGCATTTAGGTAGTTTTAGCTTATTGTAGCTTTTGTATTCAGTTGGTGGCTTTTGGATTCCATTTGCTTACTTAAAGTGCTTATTTTTAAGCACATTCCACATCAGTTCCAAATTCCTCCACACAACCATCTGTTTTTCCAATTTTCCTAGCTTCCTAATATTATTTTAGAGTTTTCCTGAAATTTTCAGATTTTTCCAAGTTGGTTTGCTATTTTTCTGCATTTTAATTACTTTTTAGCACTTTTTAAATAGCATTTAATACAAAAAATTAAGAAAAGTTTCAAAAAAATAATTTTTCATTTTTCTTAAGTTAAGATAAATATAAAAAGTCAAAAAAATATTTTTCCATATTTTTCCTAGTTAAATTTGTATTTTTAAATAATTTAATTAGTTTTTAATAGTTTAAAATTCATAGAAAATAGAAAAATAATCAGAAAAATATAAAAATAGTTTTGAAAATTCTCTTTTGTTATTTTAGATTTTTCCAAGTCTTAATTTTATTTTTCTAGCTTTATTTCCTATTTTCTTGTAATTTAGGTTATTATTAATTAGTTAAAATTAGTTTTTAATTAATAATAATTAGATAAATAGTTATAAAAATAATTTTCTTTTTCTATAAATTTTATTTTATCATTAGGATTGTAAAAATGTATTTTTCATATTTTTAGGATTTATATTGTATAAGTTTCACGTTTTTATTTGTACGTTACGTAGTTTTTAATTTCAGTTTTATAAAAACATAAAAACAAAAACATCATTTTAAATATAGTGATAGCGTTTATTTAATATTTTTTATCTTTTTAATTTGCATTTAAGCCCCTGTAGTTTATGGGCTTTTCCTTAGTTATAATCATATTCAATCTCTTTTCCGCTCAAATCTCTCGATCACTACACGTTTGGCTATTCTCGACGACTCGTTGGGACTTAACGACTGGGAAACACTATACTCTCGATCTTCATTGCATTTGTGCTTGTCGCTTTTAAGTTTCTTACAGTTGGCCATTCACAGTGGTCGACATGCGTGAGAAAACTTGACGGTTTTACTGCGGATCAACATTCCTCGACCTTGGAGAACCTTTTATGTGCAAAACACTTTGAATCTCGATGCACATATTGAGGGGAGCAACTTTTGAAAACCACATCCTTTCCCAAAATATCTTTAACTAAGTATGAAAATACTAATCTTGATCGGAAGGTGATGTAGATATCTCTATATTATATATAACAGGAGGCATTTGGCATTAATGCCACCTCAATGCCACCTCAATGACACCTCAATGCCACCTCAATGCCACCTCATCACATTAGTCCACCTAAGATATTAATATTTTTATTAAATTTCGTTTTTAATATTCATGTATTTTTTTTTTAATTTTTGAAAATTGTTTATAAAAAAGGAGCCTTGCAAGGATTCGAACCTGGGTCTCTTAGTTTATAAACAAACATGATTACCACTAGACCAACACATTTTTTTGATTATAACTTGGAAAACCAAATTTATAAATCTCTACAACACCATTTTATCTACGAAAATTATATTTCACATATCCATTCCTTAATTATAGTTAAAGAATTATATACTTTAACCTAATCTTATATAATATTGGAGCATATCTATTCCTTAATTATAGTCACAAATTAATTAAATTTATCTACAATAATAATCCTATACAAAACATATTATCAATATTAAAAAATTAAAAAACCCTAATTCTTCCTGAACCATTTTCCTGGATAATTTTTATTTTGCTTCTGCTTATTATGTTCATAATTTTTGTATAACTTTTATGCATGTTATGTGTGTTTGCAGATGCAACACATACACACGAGTTTATATGTTTATGCATGATGGTCTCTTATTTAACATTGTGATGATGACAGCCTATGTTACTATTTGTTCATATCAAACATAATGTTTAATTACTTATATGCAGGATACCGCTCATTGGGCTTTTCAGTTCCGCAAACAATACATAAAAGGACAACTGAGTTATTTGAGCAGTTAAAAGTTACAACCGATCTTGACCTTTGACAGGTTTGTCACTATCTGTTTACGCTAATTTTATATGTTATAATTTTCCTTAATTATAATAGTGTAAAATTTTATGTGTGATTGTATCTGTAGGAAGCCTTTCGTACTGTAGATGATATTTATGGGTTAATGAACATGGCTAAGAAGATGCCAAAATCATCCTTGATGGCTGTATATTATGCGAAGTTGATCGAGATTTTTTCGATTTCTTCTAGCCATCTTTATCATGCTAATGCATGGTTCAAACTTTTCCTACGTCAGAAAAGCTTCAATAAAAACCTAAACCAGAAAGATTTGCAGTTAATAGCATCATCAGTTGTTATTGCGGAAGGTAATTACTTCTTTTAAATATTTTTTATGTAGTTAATGGGTTGTTTATAACTGCACGTAATAATGATATAATACCTTATTTAGAAGCTGTTAGTATGTTTAGATGTTAACATAGAAGTTTAGTTTGTGCTTTCTTAACCCGAGATGAAGTAAGGCATTATTGACATATGCATTTTTTGGCTTTTGCAGTATGATGTAGAGACTTTTATTACACACAAATTTCTGAATATATGCATTTTTTTAGTTTTATCGCCCTGGTGATGAAGTTACTTAACAAACAGACTTCGTTATGTAGACATTTTGATGCCTTTCACCAGCTTTACTCTTTTGACATGTTTAAGATAAAATAGAACCCAAACCAACATTGTGTTTATACTTTATTGATGAGCAGTGATGCTCATTCCATCAGAAAGTTTCACCGGTTGGTTCAATCATCTTAAATAGCATGAAAAATTAAGTACATTGACCTTCAGTAGCGCAGCCTAGAGTATTTACAAAGATTTTTAGCAAAAGGGTGGATGTGAATATGGTATATGAAGGACCAGGAAGCATTGTGAGCCTATCCAACATGTTTATTTGTGTCTTACGATTGACCCATATAGACCCATCTAAGTATCTAACCATCCCATTTTGCTAACAATAATATTTGCATAATTAGCTTACTATCAACAATGAAAGCCGGCAAACATTACGCTGCTGCTACAGACAAGCGGTTCAAGAACGTTGTATTTTCCCAAACATTGGTATTGTAGTTCACAATTTAGTCTCTACATTGCAGGCTCACTCACCTATAAAACCAACATTTTCTAATTGCATAATCATCAAAACAGCCTGCGTCATGTACTTTTTTTTTTTATTCCTACACAATCAGCATGATGAAGATAATATTTCTTACAGTGGCCCTCATACTTGCAGCTTTCCATACAGCAACAGCTGGAGATCCCGACATTCTCTCAGACTATATACTACCTCCGGGCACTTCGACTGTCGACGCTAGCTTTCTCACATACACAGGTATGCGAGTATTAGTTAGTGCACCAGAGGCCAAAACTCTAAACATACTAGACTTGTCGCTCAACGCTCTAACAGGAGAGATTCCACAAGACATTGGTCAAATCACAGAACTTTTAACTTTGAATTTGTCAAGAAACTTTTTTTCAGGAAAGATTCCATCAAGCATGTCAAAGTTGGATTCATTGAATGATCTAGACGTGTCATATAATAACATGTCGGGAAGAGTTCTATCCAGCACTCAAATCCAGTCCTTTGAACCTGCAAGGTTCAAAGAAAACAAGGGACTATGTGGACCACCCGTGACCAAAAGTTGTTTGGAAGACGAAGAAGTAGAAGCATCACCCACCAATGGAGAAAGTGAGGGTGATGGTGATGACGATGATGAACTTTGGAATTGGTTTTATATTGGTGGAGGCACTGGCTTTGCTACTACATTTTTGATAGCATCTAGCGCTTTGTTTCTCAATCGTGACCTGAGACGTGCTTTTTTTCACCTTCAAAATAGCTTAAAAAGCTGGGTTTATATGAAGATGAACGCGTTCAGAGCTAAATTGTTAAGGGTTGCACCTGCATTGTGATCTATTTTTCCTTTTTAAAGATGGCGGCAAGGTACTTCTAACTTCCTACAACTCTATGGTTATCTGTGTTGATTACTGTAATTTATTCGAGACATTGTTGTGTAATTGTCAAGCTAATTTGAGTAACTTTAATCACCACAAACCAAAACACCTTATGATTCTCGAAACAATGAATAAGCTCATATGAGAGACTTCAGGTTCAGTAGACAATATTCATTACAATATACAAGTCTGCAGAAATATGAAACATCGTGATATAATCAACAATGACATTCATTAAGACGGTAAACATACCTTATTATAATCATTGGCCAGTAACTACTAAGAGCAATACCAAACCCAAAGTAAAGTTGCCGCATCTTTTATGGCATATTAAACAGGAGGATATAAATTTCAAAGTAGTAACAGATTTCATCCTCACTGTACAAAGCCATTTGTTTATACTTCAAAATTTTATATTTTAACTTCTACTTCACATTGTTCCCAAAAGAAGCACATAGAAAAACGATACATTTTAACTGGACTATATAAATCACTCATGCTTAAAGTAGAACGATGAAAAAACACAACCAAACAGACTTTCAAATGAAAAAGAAGATAGTAAAATAAACTAAAACACAACAACATAGAAGGTAGATAGAAATAGATATTATCCTAGCATAAGCCGATCTATGAATTAGTAATGTGTACAAATGTTTATATATTTACAGGTTTGATATGTTGATTGGCGCAATGGTGTATGGAGAATACAAGGTTCACTTCCGGTCTCACGAGCCATCTGTGACTGGCATCTTGCTAAATGCGTGATTGCTGAACCAGAAACAAAATCGTTAAAAAAATCATCATTCTCATCAGGACATCTAATTCTATCAAGTACATTTAATGGACGGGTATACATCGACCCCTTAATGTTGCGTAGCCTGTTGAAATGGTACAAAACCTGACAATTTTTATTCGTATAGGTTCTAGAGCCCTCGATCCTCCTGCTGGGGCACGGGTGATGTCACTTACTTATGGTCGCTTTTTTTGTGTGCAGATTTCCAAATATGCTCCTTCGGATCAGTCCCATATAAGTTTGACTCAAAAGATGTAAGTGATCTGACTCAATTTATAATGTTTCCATCTTTTGAAATTTCTCCGACCACCTGAATTTTTGAATGAACAAATGTGCAAGCACTATTAGGCATATTATTTGATATTCATCTTTTATGTGGCAATATGATATTTGTATTAAACCAAAATAGTCTGGTGGTAAATTCATTCGATAGCCAATCTTTAGGTGGAACTATCATGATCAAAATTAGTGGTACTGGTCAAAATGTGTCGTTGAAGCGGGACATTTGTAGTACAGGTCGGAATCTTATATGTCAAAAAAAAAATTGGTTCTGTTCTGAGTCTGGTTCCTTTGTTGTAGGCAACTGCTAACAAGATTAAGTGTTGCAAGACGGTTGGTGAGTTCTCGATATTCCATTATACTACATCATTTTCATTCCATAAGCTTCTGTTTCAAAGCTTTTAGGAAGGTTTAAAGTGGTTGTGATAGCTTTAAACCTTCGCGATTCCTTTAATTTTGATTAGATCTGATCAAGGGATATTTAGGAGATAAGTGCTTATTAGCTTTTTAGCTCTCTCATAAGAGCTTATTTGTGTTCAATTTAGTTTCATTAGCTTAGTTTAAGTTAGTTTAGAGCATTGCCTAGCTTATCCAAGTTTCCTAATACACAGACACAGACTTATTTTTAGTGTTAAGTTAGCCATTAGTAGCTTTTGTAAACATTAGTGCATATTAGCTCTCTCAGTAGCTTATTTGTGGTTTAAGCTTATTTACTCCATTTCCAAGTTTCCTAACAGCTTATTTTTATTTCAAAAGATTTTTGAGATTTCAAAAATTATTTAAGCTTCTGCAAGTTTATTTTACAAGTTAGCAAAACGAAATTTTCATTAAAAAATATGAAATTCGTTTTTGTTGATTTATGTGCACAACTTCTTTGGGTGAACCTTATCATTGGACACTCTGGGTACACTTGCACTGGCCCTGAACCTCCGACGGACCACCTCATGGACCGACATCCCGTGGACCGCAGGTTTTATTTGCAATGTTTTAAGATTGACTTCGGCAATAAAAGTAATTATGTCATAATGGTCATTATAATATTTTAATTTGGTGCCTTTTCTTTCTACTCAGGGAGCCTCTCATCATGAATATTATGTGGAAAATTTTGTTGCTACAGGTATGATATTTTGTGTAAATTCATGGTGAATAGTATAACTTTGCTTGATAAAGTTGTATTAATGATGATTTTATGATGCACTATAAAAGAGAAAAATAATCTCATTTTCAATGCTTTTGTCAGTAATACGTTAAAAACTCTATGTATGCTTTATGGCATGTATAAAGTTCTAATTTCTGCTTTCTTGGACCTTGAATCTTAAGGCCTATTTTTGATGATTACTAATATCGTTATGTTTTATTTTTTTTCATGTTCACCATACATGCCCAACCATTGTCTTCCTAATATTATAAGGTTTTGTGGGAAGCTTTAGATGTTAGATCGACTACTCCCCAAGCTAAAAGCTACAGATCATCGGGTAACAAGAAGTTTACATTACCTCTGTTAGCCGTTTATTGCTTTTTCCCTTTTTTTTGGTTGTCATTTTACTATTATTTCTCATTAATATAATTATTTTTTACTTTTACAGCATGACTGCTCCTATGATTCACTCAATCGCACTCAACTGTGGTGAATCAGATCTCGAGGTTACAGGTACATTATTAACCATACTGAGCTGAGAATCCTAGAATCTTCTCCTGATATAACATTTTACTCTTCTACTAATTGTGCTAGCCTTATGAGTATGACACGCTCCGTTATTTCATTGAGGGTCTGGTCTATCATCAGTTATACTTATACCCGTCTCATATAGATAGGACCCACAAAAGCGGAATGAACTGGACCATAACCAATAAGTCCTAAATTGTCTTATAGTTGCACCTCTTTTTTTTCAATGGATGGATGATTAGTTCTATAGCATCTGCAACATACTCATTCTGTAAGAGTAATTTTGACCAACATATTATTTTGCTTTCCAAGGTTGGTTACGATAAGCAGGGACTTCCAATAGGCTTGCAATTGATAGGACGACCTTGGTGTGAAGCTACAATTTTGAGTCTGGTTGCTGCCATTGAGGTAACATACTAACATCCCATCCTAAATAGTTCATTTGACCTTAAAAAGTCATAGTGCAGGCTAAAAATACCATAGTTGAATGTTACTAACACTAACCGTCCGTTGATTATTTGGATTTCATCGACAATGGAAAGAACCGGCGCAGACACCTGTTGGTTCATACATGTGAAGTAAAGACTAAGCATTAGCAGACTTGCAAAGATCTTGGAGAATCTGAGGCAGCCAACTGAACACCAATTAAACCAGAAAGTTTAGACGAACCAGTGTTGCCAAAATCACCAATTGCTGCACACAATATGAAAAAGAAGGGGGAGATAAACATAGATTCAATTGACGATGATAGAACGGAAAGCCAAGGGATCAGTGCTAACGCGAGTACTTCTGTCACCACAACTAACAATCCGGAAAATGGCGGGGAGATAAATATTGATAAAATGGAGGATGATAGAACTGAAAGCCAACGGGTCAGTACTACTACCATCGCTGCTAACAATACTGAAAATGCTGGGGAGAAAAATGTAGATTTAATTGAAGATGATAGAACTGAAAGCCTAGGCATTGGTACTACCATGAATATTACGATCGCCACTACCAACGAAACGGAAAATAATAGAGAGAAACGTGTACATTCAATGGAAGATGATAGAACATAAAGCCATAGGATCAGTACTACCACTCCGATCACCACTACTAAACTTAAGTTGGATGTTGTGGAAAGTTTACGAAGGTAATGAGTAATGAGAGAAGTAAGGACATAGGAAATAACCATACTCAGGAAGTTTTATGCAAGTTACGAATCTACATAGCTATTAAATGTTATTATACTTTACCATCTTTATTGGATGCACTTTTCATTTTTTATTTTTCTCGAGTAGTTTTGGGACACATTCCTTTGCTCATCTGTTCATTGTCCACCGTAGGAGTGTCAGTGGGGTTGCAAATTTTCATTTTAAAACGTTCAATAACCTTATTAATATAAGGCTCTTATTAAAGAGACAATAACTTTCTTGAACGATCCTTTAAAATCTGAACTCCAAGGATAAATGCAGCTTCACCCATGTCTTTTATTTTGATGTTAAGATCAGCCCACATGTGCTGATTTTGTCCGTGCCCCTGGTGTCCAAACTCCTGTTATCGTTCATTTCTCTACAGTTATCCACGAGCGTGGAAGCCCTGAAACTCTTAGAGACTCTAGAGGTTTTGCTGTCAAGTTCTACACTAGAGAGGTGAGAACTCATCCTATACTGTCACCGAAACATAATTTTTTTTATAAATGTTACTGAAGCATATTTGTTCTTCATAAATAGTTATATCGTTTGTTGATGTGCTGATCTTCCCACCTGCAGTTTGATGGTAATGTCCATTAAATATGTTAATCATGTGGTAAAACATTGTAGGTCAGTCGACTGTTTCCGTATAGGATGGCCAATGGGCATGGAATGTGCCGCCAACTCGATATAATGAAGATAATAATGTGAGAGTTATTCCCATTTGGTTTTTATAACCAATTCAAACCTTACATGTCCCTTCCTATATCTTTTGGGCCCGAGGCTGCAACTACATAAGCTAATGTCACGACATATTCAAGTTCAAATAATAGACTATATGCGGCCTAACCAAAGTATTCTACCTCAAGTGTCTTGATCTTAGTAAGAATAAAAACCGATGAGGTTTTCCCAATGTTATATTACAAGACCCGGACATTAAATTCAAATTTTACACTAATTTGATTTTTCGTCCAAAAACCTTGAAAACATCATAGATTACTATTGAACCGTTTAACAAACTTCCCTGTTTGACCCGTTTCGTATTAGTATATTTGTAAGTTAACCCATTATAGCAGTTACACTTAAAACATGAACCGCATTAACAAAAAATATGCTATTTGTTATTTCATAAGTAATAATTTTATTTGCATGAAAAAAGAAGGGCTCAAAAGGGGGTTGCAAAGTGTCAATTCGTCTGATTATCCGATGATTGAAAATGGTAGGTCTTCTTCCTCATTTGAAGTGTCACGTTGGGTAACAGGTCGAGATGGGCTAGGTCTTCTTCCTCATCTGAAAGTGGTAGGTCTTCTTTTCCCGCAGTATAATCTAAGCATATGAAATTAATGTTGTCGAGTTTTAGTATCTCATCCTTGAATTGTACGTGACTGTGCACATATTTCTTTCTGTAGCTGTAGATTTCTTTAACCAAGTGGACCTTCTTTATAGCAATCTCACTGACTTCAGCACTTCATCAACATGCCCAACAATGACAGATTTAGCAAAGTAAGTTGCTTAATCATTACTCTCCAGTAAAGATTATACGCCAACAACGAGATATATTAAATTTGATTTTGAAAGTGAGTTTAGTACACTAGCACATGATTCGTATTGTATTCCATTATTCATCCAATCTAATATTTTTTGTCGAACATTTGCATATACGAGTACACTTGAGCTGAAATTGATAGGGAATTATTCGATGCAAATGGAAAAGTACAGTAACGCTGCAAGGGATATTCTGACTCTAAAAGCTGATTGGGAGATGAGTTGAAACAGGCGCGATATTGGCTTAGTATTGTTCCAAATAAACCGCAAACTCCTAACGTGGTGTTCAGAAAGCAAGAAATAAAACAAAATGAACCGTCGGTCTAATCAAAGTTATTACGTTCTCAGACATAAAACTGAAAACATTCATGATGTCTACACATTAATTACTTTTTAGTATATATTTGTTCTACTAAAATCTAAAAATAAAAACCACAAGCCACACATCAAGGTCGAAAAGTTCCACCTTAGTTGCACTCCTTTACGATTACCCTATTTCTTTCGCTATAGAAATTATGTCAACGATAATTATAAGACATGCCTGCCCATTGGGCGGGCCACTCACTAGTATATATATATATATATATATATATATATATATATATATATATATATATATATATATATATATATATATATATAGGTAAAGTTAAAATAAAAAGACAAATATCCGTAAAAAGAATAAAAAGATTTGTTTTTTTTAAAATTCTCCAAAATTCAAAAAAAAATCCACAAGATCGGGTAAGTTGGTGCATAAAACTTTTGTGAAACATTTTTATAATTTTAGTTTGATCGTTTTTTAATGCAAAAACAAATTTTGATGCGCAAAAAATTTAATGCACAAAATTTTCAACTTGTTTTTAGTTAGATCGCAATGTTATTTTGATGAAAAAGTCAAAGAAGTTGGGTGCAAAACCAATTTTGATGCACAAAAACGATTTAATGCTGTAAACGTATTAATTCATAATTTTTTTGGAAAAAATATCCACTTTAGAAAAAGTTTTCACAACTTTTCATGCACCATCATACCCGATCTTGTGGAATTTTTAAGAATTTTCGAGAACTTTTAAAAAAAATCTTTTATCTTTTTACGGATATTGTCTTTTATTTGATCTTTATATATATATATATATATATATATATATATATATATATATATATATATATATATATATATATATATATATGGTTTCATTGAGAAGGTTTTAAGATTGAGAAGATTAAGAAGTAATCATGGCCATTGATATTTTTTAATTATGAAGGATTTTATTAATTGCTTATTAAGTTGAACTAGCATAGTACCCGCGCAAAGCAGCGGTGATACCCAACATGTCAGTTTTTCTCGTACTTTGATCTTTAAGCGGTATGCAATGAGAGTTAGTATTTGACGGTTTACCCGTTTTATAGTTCGAAAAGATTAAACGTGTATTTGAATTTCTGTAAATTATATCAATACAAATATAAAAATCCATACTTATACTCATTTGAACTTTGTATAACTTGAATGTTTATGATAAATATCACAACTACAAATTTGTATTATTGTAAGTTTGTAACATCCATTTAATACTAAAAGTTAATGTGTTATTAGTGTACATTATAATGCAATTATTATAGTGTAGAATTTAATTATATGAGTTACTAACTATAGTAAGATGTGTGAGCTTAAAATATTAAGACTTTCTTCTTTAGAAAGTCCTAAATACATTATAAAGTAGTATAGATAGGGTAAATAAGTAATTGTACCATTTAAAATCAATTTAATGACCAAAGACTTAAAACCGTTTTTGTTTGTTGTGATTCAATTTTACCCCCCCTAGTACGATTACTGAGATTGTTTTTTTATTCTTCAATTCATTATCATGTTATTTTCTAGTTTCACATATCCATGATTTTTATGAATCCATCGTCTTATATGTGCCTCAAGTTATACGAATTTTAAACCTGTGTATGTATTAGTAATATTTTAAAACTTCATATATGGAAATCTTGTATAAATATATGATTCATATTTTTCAATGTTATACATATTTAGTTTGGTCTAATAATTGACCAAGGAATGTCATGTGGCTTTTGAAGCACTTTTTATATATAAGTCTTGTACAGTCATGTGTTGCTAAATAAATTGGTACTGTAGTATCTTTTGTGAATCATTTTCGAATTAATGAATCGAACAAAAAATGGCTTTTCTTTTTCTTGTTCTGAATCAAATTCATATCATCGAACAACATAGATTTGCATTGGTAAATCATAATCATGTATGTGAATCATTGAAAATATTTTAATATTCTAATCATGACTAACATCGCATCTTTTGGGTTTGAATCAGTGAATACGGTTTCGTATATAGTGAATCACAAAAAATGGCAGTATTTCCTTTGTGAATCATATGTGATCTAGTGAAATGAACAAAAGTGAGTGATTTTGTGAATCATATTCCAAAATGTGAACCAAAATCATGTCAGTGAATCATGTTAATGAATCGTAATAATATTAGTGAATCACTAAAAATATGATGAATGTTTTACTGTGAATCATGTTCTAATTAATGAATCAATAGTACCATTAAAATTCTAAACTGATGCAACGCTCATTCTTCATTATCAATTGATTCAAAAATAATGACTAATGGTTCATATTTAATACATAGTTTAACACACGTCGTTTAAAAAAAAGTAAAAAAGAATAATAAATGACTTTAAACAAAATGTAAATAAATGTGGGTAACTTATTTCGGGACGCAACGATCATTATAAACGGGCAGAAGAAAAATATAATAAACCCTATTATCATAGCAATAAATGTGAAAAAAGATATTAATGAGTGAGTTAAAATATCGATCCTACCCTTGTGTAAGTTTGATGAGATAGAAAGGCGTGATTGTTTACCGTTCTTACCAATCTAAGCACTACCGATTGATCGGATTATATATATATATATATATATATATATATATATATATATATATATATATATATATATATATATATATATATATATATATATATATATATATATATATATATATATATATATATATATAGGGAGGGTTAATGTGAGATCAAGCTTAAAGTTGTAAAAATAAGATCAAATCTAAAAACCACTAAAACATTTATAAATAACAATTTTAGCAATTATACACAAAAATAATATTTTAATACAAACTAGTTATAATCTTGCCAGCGCCATATGAGTTTCTTCGATTTTGTCAATAATGTATTTTATTCATTAAAAAAATAATTTAATTTTTGTTTTGTTTTATTTATGGTTTTAAATTTTTAATTTAATTTTTCTAAAAAATAATTATTATGAAAAGAAACCTTAAATATTTCCTTATATGACCAAAATATAAAAAATTCGTTTTTTCCTAGTAGGTTGAAAAAAAGTCAAAATACACATGGGTTGAGATTTAATACTTTATAATTTTGGTGCATAAGTGTAAACTAAAAAGAAAGCGGAGTTCTTCTAGATTCACTCAATAACAAAAGAAAAAAATTAACACTAATTCACTCAACCTAAAACACCCAATCACACCACATCAATGCATTAAATCAAACACAAATTTACTTTTTAATGTGGTATACATTAAAAATAGGCTATGAACAATTTTAACTGTTTGACCTAGTTTTCCTTTAGGTTATAAAAGTTTACTTTGCCCCATTTGAAATGCTAGACGACCGGGACAAACCTCATAAATGAAATTGCATTATATGCATCTTAAGATCTTGAGAAGACCTACATAATCTCTCCACTCGCATAACCGCAAAGTCTAATGACAACACAAAATATGCATCGCTCATGTTCAATTAGAACTCATACATCAAATTATCTTTACTACGACCCGATGAACACATGTAGCTTATATAGACCAAGGTCGATAAGAAGGTCACCAAAATGACAAAAGGGATAAAAGCGTTAAAATTTCTCCAAAACACTTTCATGTAAACTACATTAGCTAAAAACCTTTAATCAATTGAAACATTTGAGCTTGAGTTTGAGCTTCTTCTCCTTTCATGAGTTGAGGTAATGTTTTTTGTCATCCGATTCACCACAAGCTTTCACCTTTAATTGGTGAAGAACGTCTTTGAGCTTCTTTGAGTTCATCTTGTGCACTTGGTCCATGTCCTCTCCAAGCATCAACGGCCTTCTCACGGAAGTTTATTGCAAGGGCATAGGCTGCAAAGCAGAACAGATAAGATACGAATCGAGTTCTAGAAAACCAGATATGCGATGTGAAAGTGTTATGCATTGAGTAATTATATTCAAATAATCGGATCAAACAACCAGTGTTGGAGATGATGTTTGGATCTATTTCGTGTTTGAAGTTGTAATAATCATAAATTTTGTTTTTCGAGTATTTGCTAAGTTTGATTACCTAAAAATGATGTCTTATTAATTTAACCCTTTTTTGAACATCCGAATTATGGAAATCAACATAGAAAGGTGAGTTGCATACCTTTTTCATTCGCTATATGCCTTTGTGATTTTGACACGCCTCAATTGAGTCAACATGATGAGGCTGAGAAGGCGATGTCCATTATATCCTTAGCCATTGCAAACACTTGTCTTTGCAGATGAGGCTGTCTAGTTCAAGATAAGCCGCACCCAAATTATTATAAACATACCCAACTCCAAAATGTTTTCTTTAGTAAAGATATTGCGAGTCTCGAATTCATTCATTGATTCATATTGCATCGATATTTCCATATCGTCTCCGACACTTCGACGGTGGCGACTTTTCTTTCTTATCGAGAATCCCACATGCCATTTGCAAACACCGTTTAGCTTCCAGAAACTTATCTTGATTACCTAATGCTTTTGCCATAGATACAAAAATCATAGCACGATCTTCACTCTCTTTATCGGTTTGTAACACAACACCTTTCAAAGTATTAATCGCCTCATTAAATTTCCTAACGCAATTTGCATATTCAACGCATCAATCTCACTCTAAGCGATTCGGATGTAAGCCCCAATTCTTCATAACCTTACGAGACAAGCGATTTTGTTCCAACGCTTTTCATGTTGTTCCAAACCCGTGTAAATAACGCCTAACAAAGCGCCTCGATGTGCAACCTCAACCGAATTACTCCTAATTGCACTTTATGTATCTCCATAGCCTTTTCACAATACGGCAACGCTTCACCAAAGTTCAAAAGCGCAACATACTTCCGCCATATCCTATCGTTTCCAATCTCCTACTATTTTCTCGAACATCATTTCCTTAAGTTCCAAACACTTTTCAAATTCCCAATAGCATCTTCCTCCTACCCATCGCACATATGTTAGATTGCTCACTCCATTGAAATTCAAATAAAAAATGAAATGAAACCTCACATACTCGTATACTTTGCCTCTTAAATCAACAGTGTACGATGGACCCTGGCTTCCCAATTGTTGTAGTTCCTCATTATTGACAAGTCGATGCAAATGAAAAGTTTAAGCCTTCTACATTATTGGAGCATCCTCGCATTGCCAATTGTTTGAATGACTCTTTAGGTTAGTGGCGGTTGCCATATAACCATTCGAGACCGACTACCAAGATATGGTAACATCAATTTCAAGAAACCTACAAGAATTGTTCGAGTTTAGGTAGGCCTATATTCTTATTTACATTCATTGGCTAAGGTGTGGGAACTTGCATATGCATAGTAGCATAGGCACAATAAACTTTGAAGGCAAAGGAATCACAAGCTTGGTAGCCAAAAAAGTGGTAGATGGCATTGAATTTCTTCCCCTTGTATGCTTAAGACCAAGCATGGTCCATGAAGTTTGCGTCAAATTCGTTCGATTTCCCTCCAAAGATATTAATTTCTGGTCATTTAATTAAAGAAGCTCACAATAAGAAATCTTTAATCGATTGTAATGTACTAATGTCGATAAATATTGTGTTTTCTAGTTGCATTTACCAAACTACATTGAAAACAATACTAACATTGGGAAAGTACTAAAAAGTAAATTTGCAAAAGTACCAACACGCAAGCATTTATCACGAGAAAAACTTATCCTTTGCAATCAATGTCTCATTGCAATGAACTTTTTAAACGACTCATAATTGAACTGTTCTTCCTATATCAA
The DNA here is from genome assembly GCA_022545495.1 of Chrysanthemum lavandulifolium. Lineage (NCBI taxonomy): Eukaryota > Viridiplantae > Streptophyta > Magnoliopsida > Asterales > Asteraceae > Chrysanthemum > Chrysanthemum lavandulifolium. Next base: position 188,488,711 of record CM040246.1, read on the forward strand.
GCCTCTAGAATGTCTCATCTCTTGCAGTTACAATCTCACACCTTAAACACCTTGTCGCGTTAGTAAGTATACCCTGCATATTTAACCATGCACAGAATTAACTACCAACACACATTATCAAAGTAGTTATTATATAAATGTACATTAAGAATAAGCAGAGGTTGGAATTTCCAACCAAGTTTACTCATAAATGGGCATATGTAGGTACTTAGATAAATAGAAATCGTGAAAGTAACCCAAAGTTTGATTTTAATGCATAAAACTACCTACATCACTTGGTTAAAAGATTACTTGAAATTACATCAACTATTGTAACAACGCTTGTCATACTAAGTATTTATCGGTGTAAAATATTTAAACAAAATGTGATACTCAACTGTCCTTGTACATAAAACACCTTGTTTGACATGTTAATATGTTCACATGACCCGTCGACCCTCTGTTTTGTCATATATACTTACCATCACCGATTCTTAGCATACGGATATTGATAGTAAAACCGTTGTCATTACATTAAAGCTGTTGTCATTAGCACGACACAAATCAAATTCTACATCCAACTTCCCAAAGCATACTTAATGACTTTTAAAGCCTACAAATACACGCCATCAAGTATTCTTAAAACTCAATGGCTTTTCCAAGTTCACAAGTTTAAATGTACATTAAGTGAAATCGATTAAAAATTGGACCACGGTAAAACTTATACTCGTGCGCATGGGGATTTTTCTTAAACTTTTAAATATGTATTATTATGTAATAGAAACAATTTATAAAGCGAAATAAGGTTTTAAAACTAAAGTCTTCTACATTGTTCAAAATTTAGACCATAACAGTATGGTCTTCCAGCGATGTTTCCTACTAAAATTTTTAATTGTTTATTTTCTCCTAGAAATCCTCTTGAAATAGTCTTGAGGTGGAATGACTAATTTTCATTATTACGTTCAAAATCTTGATATTCAAAGTCTGTTCTTGAAGGAGCTTTTATCGAGACAATGATTTTGGGATTTTGAGGACGGAAGGGCTAACAAATTAACACCAAAATCCACTATCTCCATTCTTACCGAATTGTTCCATTGAAACAAATAAACAATATTTATTTATTTTGCGAATATTATACCAACTTGAGTAAGAAAAAGGGTTGCTGACATAACCATTTACTGACAAGTCGTCTCCAATTTCAACTCATTAACTTTAATATTTTAGTAGCAATCGTGTAGCAATCGTTGGCTCTACTTTACCGTATATTTCTCTTCTTATTAAGCTAAACCAAAATAGACTAACCATTTAAAGCAACATTACATATTTATTAGTATCCATTTAAAGCACAATCTGCGCAAGAGACTAACCTTCAACATGAGTACCATTGGTGTGAAAGTTAAGCTCAATCCGAGAGGTAGCCCCATCGGCACTATAATGCTTATCTTTCAACCTAAAGGTTTGGAATTAATCATGTTCGATAAGAACATAGATAAACAGTTCAAGGTTTGCATTATCTAAAAAGCATACCTCTTGGAAACTTTAGCGAGAGCTTTCTTTGACCAACTAATACACGCGACTTCCGTATCGAGCTTGACTAAACATATGATCATATCCTTCTCTAGTCCATCCCTATAATCAAGATTTGTAAAGCTATTATTAGAACCGAGGATGATGTGATTTATAAATCTATGGTTAGTCCATCCCTTTGAGGAAGTTATCACACAAAACCTACCATTTCAAGCATTAATGATCACTAAAAGATGTATGTAGCATTGGTTTTGGTCCACAAGATTCCACATTTGTCATTTGAATGAAAGTTAAAATGGCTGAATTAAGCTACATACTAATTACTCACCGCTAAGTCTTTCTATAGTATTTTCCACTCATCCTCGTCCGAGGCCCTTGGAGCGCTACTAAGGTTGAGGTGAAAATCGTTACATGGTGCTTTAACGACAAAACAATATGTTATCAATTTTACACGAGTTAGAGTTAATATAACAAATAGAATCATTCTTAAGCGAAAAGGAAAGGGAAAAAATTATAGGGCATACACTTTATCAATCTCGCTTGGAAAAGATGCCTCGGCCGCCGAAGTCATTCCTTTTGAAAGTCAAGTATTACATCGACCCTTGAGTCTTCCATATCCAAACTGCAATTTAAAGTTCAATAAACCCTTAGACTACTTCATAAAACACCTTTCTAAATAGGCCATAACACAAACATCATCATGTTTTTAACTTTCTAAATACATTTTATACAAGCATGTCAAAGAACAATCTAACAATAATTTTTTTTTAAAGGCTACTACTTTATTATAACAGATACTAAACCAATGCCAATTTCAAAATTATCCGGCATTGGTTACACATTTTTTATTCGAGGATTTCGAGCATTCAAGTTAATTCAAGTTTTTATATAACTTTCTAATCCATATTTCTACATTCATGAATTAACATTCATAATCGAAAGCTAGGTTTACTCTGTTATGTAAAAATCATAATCTCACTCTTTTAGACCACACTATTGCTTCTAATGTCCAAGTATTGAAGTCTTAAACACAACAAATACTAAAACATAATGTTCAAACGATTCATACCCAAATTAAGCAATCAACTATAACCTTCAACACAATTACCTAATGCTATAAATTATGTGGGTCACGATAATACACGATTGAAGCATGTTAATGGCGGTGGCGGGCGACCGCACATGGTGGTGGCGAACCGATTAATCCATCGGAAAATCTTAACTGCAAATATTCAAAGGGGTCGATCGATCGTAAGGTCTTTTAGGGATGTTAATTAAAAAAGCAGATATACAAATCAATTTAGATTTATCAATTAGCGAAAAAGAGCGAAGCATAAGAAAATCGAATTAGCGATAATTGAATTGATTAACGAGAAAAAAGATAGCAAATCGAATTAGGGTTTTTATTAATTCGATTGAAAAGAAAAATCTTACCATGATTGTTGAACACACAATCGTTTGAAAAGATGGATGCAAAGACTTCAAGATTTGAATAGGGTTTTGTTGATTGAGGTTTAATGTTTGATCTGTGTTTTGTTTTGTTTAGGTTTTGTATTGTTAAAAAGAATTTGTGTTCCGCTTTTTAATTTTATACTTTCCACCCAAATCTATTAAGTATTATATCTCAAGTACTGTGTATATTTAGTTTTTCCAAAGCATAATACGTATAGACGAAAATTTCAATTTTTTTGCCAATCGGAAAATAATTAGGTTTAATTATTTTCAAAATCAAAAAAAATCAAATTAAAAAATTATTACCAAATAAGGTATGGTTTGATTTTTTGAAATGAAAAATTCCACTAGAGGTTTTGTTTTATTATATAAAGATTAACATTTTAGCAACTAATAACCAAATGATACATGAGTTTGGATTAGTGATACACGATACACATTACACTAATAAATATTCAAAACGATCTGGCATACAAAACACGATACACATTAAACTTCTAATCAAAGTGTATCACCTAAGTTTCGTAAATTTTAAAAGAAAATCTATCGAAACTTTAACAATTTTAGTTGCGATAAATAAAAATTATTTTATTGTAAAGAGAGTATCTCTTGTCAAATTTTAGTTCGATCTCGTTTTAACAACTTTAAGTTTGATCTTATTTGATCTAGATTCTATATATATATATATATATATATATATATATATATATATATATATATATATATATATATATATATATATATATATATATATATATATATATATATATATATATATATATATATATATATATATATATATTATCAAATCCATTTTTATTGTCACTTTTTTTTAATGAGTCTTTTTTGTTCAAATTTGACCATTAATATATTTATTTGTGTTATATAATCTTGATGAAAATTATACCAAATGAAAATACATTGAAAACCTAATATATTCATATATTTTTCAGTAGTATATATACAGCAAACAAAATAATTATGGTCAAAGTTGAAGAAGAAAGACTAAAAAAGTCAATATGGGACAATAATTTTGCGACGGAAGGAATATATATTTTTGAATTATAGTTTTACTAATTGGACTTTTTTGGTTTTGAAAGGCACTCAAAAATCTCTCAAGGTTATGGACTTCAAAATTAGTTTTAGAGGTAGCCTAGTGTTCGACTTAATGATCCATTTGCAACATCTTTCATTCAATATTTATATATGTAAAGAGTAACATAGTTATGATCTAATCAAGTATAAGAAAAACTAGTTTTTGGCTAAGAAAAGCTAGTTTTTGGCTAATCAATGTTGCTTGTATATGCCCTTTTATTTTTAGGTTGCGGTTTATAGTTTTCAACATTATCTTGTTGCATCAATGTTTCGGTCTTTTTTGTGTTTGTGAAAAACTTTACGGAGGTGTTTATTTAAGCTTATATATGGGCTTATAATCTTATTTGACTTGACATATAGCATAAGCCTCGATTTTCGATTTATTTTGAAACATGGGCTATATATGTTTATTATTTTATTATATTATAATAGCGTATATATGCGTCATAATCTCAAAATTTCGAAAAATCGAGTTTATGTTATATAAACCAAACTATATAAGCTCATAAGCCAAATATAAACACCCCGTTTGTATGCTTCTGTTTTACCAACTTGCGTCGTTAACTCTCTATATCCCTCAAATCATTCTATTTACATTAACCTAATCATTTGGTTCTTTTACAATTCTTCAAAGCATTAACAAGTCTTTATAGTCTCAATATTCTCTGAGGATAGATGTAAATGGGTGTCATTT